>ONZH01017542.1:0-189020 GCA_900303285.1 Rhinella marina
CCAATTAAAAGGCCTAGATATTGTTATTCAAGGTACACAGCCGTGTACTAACTGCTCAGACGGTGGGTATTTACACCAGGTATGTGAAATAATTAGCAAGAGAACGCCACAGTACAGTGGCCAATTAAATGGCCTAGATATTGTATATTTCAAGGTACACAGCCGTGTACTAACTGAACAGACGGTGGGTATTTACAACAGGTATGTGAAATAATTTAGCAAGAGAAACGCCACAGTACAGTGGCCAATTAAAAGGCCTAGATATTGTATATTTCAAGGTACACAGCCGTGTACTAACTGAACAGACGGTGGGTATTTACACCAGGTATGTGAAATAATTTAAGCAAGAGAACGCACAGTATAGTGGCCAATTAAAAGGGCCTAGATATTGTATATTTCAAGGTACACTGCCGTGTACTAACTGAACAGACGGTGGGTATTTACACCAGGTATGTGAAATAATTTAGCAAGAGAACGCACAGTACAGTGGCCAATTAAATGGCCTAGATATTGTATATTTCAAGGTACACAGCCGTGTACTAACTGAACAGACGGTGGGTATTTACACCAGGTATGTGAAATAATTTAGCAAGAGAACGCACAGTACAGTGGCCAATTAAAAGGCCTAGATATTGTATATTTTCAAGGTACACCGCCGTGTACTAACTGTACAGACGGTGGGTATTTACACCTGGTATACAAAAAGGGTATTGCAGGCACACAGAACCCAGAACACTAGAGCCAAATAAACTGTATTTAAAAAAATAAAATAAAATTCACAGCCGTATACTGCCAGATCAGATGGTGCATATACACACTAGTTATATAACAGGGTTTTTCAGCCAAAAAGAACGCTGAACAGTAGTGCCAAATATAGTTTGGTATGTAGCAGAGCACCTAATACACCACTAATGCCTCTCTCTGTCCCTACTCCAGCAGCTATCCCTGAATACGGCAGCCGTTCTCTGTAAAGTGTATCTTGTAGTAAAGCTATCACTGTAGTGCACTATAGTAGCCCTGATAAGGGCTTTTAATCACGCTCCTGCCTGTCCCAACTGCTAAACCTGTCTGTCCCTTCTTCCAGCCTCTGTCCCTGACTAAGTTCACGCAGCATATGCGTACGAGCAGGAAGAGCTGAGTTTTTAATATTCAGGTCACATGGTTTTTCCAGCCAATCCATGTAGACGCTGTTTTCGCGCTGCCAGCGTGCTCAGCGTGCCTGTCATACCCCCCCTGCATGTTGATTGGTGGAAAAAGAGCGCCAGGGAAGGTGGGAGGGGAAACGAATTCTAAGTGCGCCATCGCCGTTATACTCGATTGAAATCGAGTATGCCGAATAGCGTAGTATTCGATCGAATACCGGCTCGATCGAACACTACTCGCTCATCTCTACTAATAAGTATATTGTGTCTTTATGGGGAAGGGGCTTTTTTTATTGAAACTTTAATTTTTTTTAATTGTTAAAAACACTTTTATTTTACTTTTTTTATCTTTTTACTTATGTCCCACTATGGGACTTCAACATTACAGTGTCTGATCCCTGTTTCAATGCAGCACAATACATCTGTATTGTACTGCATTGCCTATTAGTGTATTACACACTGTAATACACTGATAGTTTGCCTATGAGACCTAGCCTGTGGGCTGGGCCTCATAGGCCTCCGTAGCTGCCGGGTTCACAGAGGCTTGGTCGCCTGCGATCGCGGGGAGCCGACACAGCAGGTGAGGGAGCGCAAACCTCCCACGTGCCACGGTCAGCGCTGACCGCGACATATGAGGAGTTAATCCACCGGCATCGGTCTCATCACCGATGCTGGTGGATACAGCAGGGATCTGGCTGTCAGTAACAGCAGGATCTCTGCTTCTAATGGGGGCACCCGGCATGGGGGGCAAGGAAGGATCCCAGGACGAGAATGCTCGTCCTGGGGCACTAAGTACCCGCAATTGAGGATGAGCATTCTCGTCCTGGGTCCTTAACGTGTTAAAGGTCAAATGTCACGTGGTGAAGAACAGTGCAACTACAGTACACATATTACTAGACTCTAACACTATTCTCTGCACTATGATATATCAGATTACACAGCAACACTTTAGCACTGTACTTGGCAGTCCAACAGAAGTGAACAGAGTGGTGATCAGGCATGTGCACTCTCACTCCATTCACAAAGGGGAATTAGTGACCCGTGTCCTAGTGATCGGTGGAGTCCCAGCAGTTGGACCGCCGGCAATCATAGTTTTATCACCATTCCTGTGGATAGATTATAAATGTTGTTAGCAGGAAAACCTCTTTAAAGGCTATGTACTCCTTCGGAGGCAATTTTTTTATGATTGCATTTTACTCATTTTTGGCTCAAAATAATTTTTTCAATTGGCCTTTATTAAAAATATTGAGATGTACCGTCACAAAGGGTTAACTGTTTTATAGCTGTATGACTGGTACTTTCACTTTGTCCCGGTCATCTAATAAACCTTATCTCTAAGTTAATGAGAGGTAAGATAAGAACTGAGCTATAATGAGTGTTTATAAGGTCAGAGAGCAGAGATAAGGAGCCCGTCAGCTCCTGGTCTGACGGAAAAGACAGAAAATCCAAAGGGTGCTACTAGAGCACCTCAGTCCTGTACAGAAAAAAGGATACCGTCTTTGTAATAAAGACCAAATTAAAAAATATTTTTAGCTCAAAATGAGTACAATATAGTAATAAATAAAATTTCCCCCAAAAGTATACATAGCCTTTAAGATAATTGAAGCAAGATGTCCATCCTGAATAAGCAGCTGGAAGATAAAAATGGTTGTTGCTATTATAAAGCAAAGCAATGTTGAACAAATAGAACAATATACAGTGGTTATCGGATTTTCATTAAAGTCCCAAAAGTGATAACCACAAGATAACCACATCAAACAAAATTATTTATTTATTGAGGAAAATGATCTAATATCACATGTCTGTGAGTGGGAAAAGTATATAAAGCTTTAGGATTGGTAGATAATTTGAGGAAGAAATAAAGTCAGGTGTTTTCAGTCAATGGAATAACAATCAGGTGTGAGTGAACGACCTGTTTTATTTAAAGAACAGGAATCTGATCTTCACAACACGTGTTTTTGGAAATGTATCATGGCACAAACAAAAGAGATTTCTGAGGACCTCAAAAGAAGATTTGTTGAAGCTCAACAGGCTAGAAAAGGTTTGAAAACCTTAAGTCCTGGCCCCGGCACAGCCCCCAACATGCCCCAGCTCTGCCCCACCCCGCTCAACACAGGCCTTAAAATATTGGCACACGGCCAGTAAAAAAAAGAGACTTGCAACTATTTTTACAACTAAAATAGTCACAAGTCCCATAGTAAATGACTTGAAATGGCAGTCAAGGTCCTGCCTTTAATCCAATGGAAATATTATGGAAGGACCTGAAGCGAGCAATTTGTGGGAGGAAGGCCGCCAACATAACAGAGTTGAAGCTGTTTTTTATGGAGGAATGGGCTAAAATTCCACCAAGCCGATGTGAAGGACTAATCAACAAAAATGTTTAGTTGCACAGGTCACACCAGATACTGAAAGCGAAGGTTCACAGACATATGATATTGGATGGTCATATGGATATTGGATGGGTTATTTATTTTACTCAGCACTGACATATTACCAATACTTTATTCCACCAATCAAGCTAAAAATGAGCTTCAAAGTATCCTACAAATTCTTCACATCCCCTCTAAACACCTGTTAACCAACATAAGTTCTTGCCCTCTGTGTCTAAAAATGTTTGAACAAGCATAGCTGTGAAGTGGCTCACACATAGGGTAAAGTGTTTAGTATACTCTGTAATGAATTCAATGAAATCTGATAATTAGTGTTCATATGTAACAAAGAACTAACGTTAAGGTCTGGTTGCCAAGAGTGCTCCTTGTTCCAAGCTGTCTATTCCTCCAAGACGAGTGCTGTGGTTCATTTAGAGCTTTTCATTCAACACCTATGGTGAGTAAATCGTCATTGTTGCCGTGTCAGTTAATGCCTTGTCACATTTAACATTCCTTCCAGCTACACCGATGCGATCAATAACAGCCACTTCTGGTTTTCTTCTTTCAGAATCTCTCTTTCACATCTTCTTGTGAACTTTGCTTGATGGTCTGCCCCATGGTTGGCAGCATGCAGATCTTAAAATGAGATAGAATTCCAAGCCAACCCTAACAAGCGAAGACCGTGCCCACTTTGCAGAATAGCAGAACTAAGTAAATCTGGACATTTGATGCTTATAATCAATACTTCCATTGCGATTGATAAAGCCTTTCACTGAAACATAATCCATAATTAAGTAGTGATAGTGCTGAAGGTCCTCCAGTCAGAATCAGTGGCTTTTGACCAACTCATTTTTTCTTGATATACTTTACAGGCAGTAGTCTGTAAGGAAAAGTTTTTGTACTATTTTCATATATCGTTATTGATTTGTGTATCACTTCTCACTACTGAAATAGGCACTACTGGCTTTAATGGCTTGGGCCCCCAGAACTTGAGTGAGTGAACCTATGAAATGAACATTGCACAGGATGCCGCTACATCCCTAGTTTATTGATTGGGCATTACTATTTAGATACTGAAAGATATGGTTATTTGTGCACTGCTTCTTTTTGGCAATAGTAGAATAGTAGAAGGTAGTGCATCGGGCACTATTAAGCAAAAAAAAGTGGAATCTGGTATTTTTTTACTTAACCCATTCACCCTGTGATTTTCTGTTTTTTGTGTTTTCATTTTTTACTTCCCGGAGCCATAACTTTTTTATTTTTCAGTTCACATAGCCATATGAGGACTTGTTTTCCTGCGAGAAAAGTTGTACTTTCTAATGGCTTACTTTAAGATTGCATGCAAAGTTATGGGAAGTGGAAAAAATTCCAGATGGGATAAAATTGGAAAGAAAATTCAATTTCACCATCAGTTTTATTGGTTTTATTTTTATTCCCTAGGTGGTAAAACCATCCTGTTATGTTCACTTTCTGGGTCAGTATACCAATACCACAATTGCATAGTTTTTCTTGTGTTTTACTTTTCATAGCCATATTCTGAACCCTGTCTACATTTATAGTTATGTCTACATTTTCGTATTTTTATTGATACCATTTTGGAGTGTGTATGACTTTTTGATTACCTTTTACTCAATTGGGCAGGTGAAGCAAAGAAAAAATGTCGAACCATTATGCCACTAACCGTATGGGATAAATATTTAATTATGGGGAATGGGAGAGGAAGATTAGAATTTTTAAAAAATATTTTTTTACTTTTTTTCTTTAAGGTCACCCTAGTTTATTATAACAAGCGATCATTAGATTGTTTCTCCAATACATTGCAATGAATTGCTATTGCAATTGATGGCAGATTTGCTATGTTCTTATGGAGCCTTGCCACCTGTCAGCTGTAAAAACCCTGTTTTTTTCAGGGAGTCCAGGGCTTTCACATACAACCAATGGCTCTGTTGATGCCACACAGGAGAGCCATTGCTGGCTAAAACCACTTCAGATACCGTGGCCACAATTGACCATGGCATCTGAGGTGTTAAATGACCGGACTTAGGTACATAAATAAAGACATAGTTGAAAGTATGCATTTTTGCACTACAGTGGCCAGTCATAGTCTACTGGTAAATCAGTGATAAGTTTGTAGGGGATTTTGCTGCACTCAAACATATACTGTATGCGCAACAGCAAAAACAGGATATAAACAGCCACTGTACGGTAGGAGAGCAGGATGGTAAAATGGAGGTTTAAAGTGTAATTAGACCTGTGCAGTATTAGGACATATACTGGTCCACATTACTAATGTGAGCCACTGTGATAAATGTGGAGCAGGTCCAGATAGTTTATCTAATGGGGGTAATGTATCAGGTGTGCTGCCCCAGAAAAGTGAAGCAATTATGCCTGTTTTGTAGGTGGAGTAGGCATTTCCTCCACATTTATGATATATTTGCGCCATCTTTTATGGCAGTTTGAGCTATGGCCGGCAGTTTACACTTACTAAAGGGGCGACCATATGTTCTCTATGGATGGAGCTTTTTTGCAAAAAGTTGCAAGTCCCCTGTACAAATTAGTGTACAAACTGATGGGCCTTGGAACTAAATACAATTAGAATTTAGACTGAAATATCTATAGCAGGAATGTGGCCCTCCTGCTATAACTACTATCATTCCCGACAGCCTACAGCTATCAGACAATGAAAAAGTTGTAGTTTTGAAACAGCTGGGGGTCCCCTGATCTATATCTGATCTGATTTTGTAACATAGTTGTTAAGGTTAGAAAAAGACACAAGTCCATCAAGTCCAACCTGTAATCCTGTTATATCGATCCCTGGATCAATGTCCAAATGTATGTGCGACAAATTTTACAAATGCCGTGCAACATTTTGTAACTTTTTTGAATATGATGGCTTCAAACCAAACAGACCCTTCAAAAAAGGCTAAAAAGTTGCATCTTGATACATTCCCCCACTAAGTTACCCCATCTACAGGTTTCACCAATCTGCTCTAATATGTTTAGTAATAACTGGTCAAATGTATGAAAACTGTCTAAGCGTACTTTCACACTAGAGTTTTTGCTGGATCCGGCAGAGTTCAGCAAAAATGCTTCCGATACTGATAATACAACCATCTGCATCCGTTATGAATGGATCCGGTTGTATTATCTTTAACATTACCAAGATGGATCCGTCATGAACTCCATTGAAAGTCACCGGGGGACGGATCAGTTTTCTATTGTGTCAGAGTTAAACTAGTGTTAGGGGCTCAATACTGGAAAAAACGCTCCAGTTTTGTCCCTATTCATTGGCAATTGATTCATTGTCAAATTGTTGCATTCCCAGACCGGAGAGCAAACCGCAGCATGTTGTATTTTGCTTTCCGTCCTGGGATGCGAAGCAAGACGTATCCGTCCCTATTGACTTGCATTGTGGGTCATGACGGATCCGTCTTGCTTCGCATCCCAGGACGGAAAGCAAAATACAACATGCTGGGAACGCAACAATTTGACAATGAATCAATTGCCAATGAATAGGGACAAAACTGAAGCGTTTTTTTCCGGTATTGAGCCCCTAACACTAGTGTGAAAGTAGCCTAAAAGAAAAACAGCTTTTTTGGCTCACAGCAACCAATCATAAATCCAGGTTTCATTTTTCAAGAGCAGTAGGAGAAATGAAAGCAGCTCAGTGATTAGTGGCTGTGGGCAACCAAGAGTTTTTTACTTTGACTGTTTTCATAAATCTCTCCATTTACCATCTTTCACAATATTACTCGCCCCCATCATCACTGATGCTCTGTGTTTAGTTGACTCTGGAAATGGCCGTATTGTGTTACAATGCAGATGTGGGATGTAAAGTTAATGCAATAATCACTTCAATCCCAAACAAATGTTTTGAGGCCATAAATATGTACATTATGTAGGCACAAAAATAGCATGTCATAAACATATTGCTTCATTGTGTTCTTCGCTGCACAGATGTGCTCCCTGTCAGGGTAACATATGTTCAACTGTGTTTTTACAATTCTATTTCTGCCAGGGATACAAAGTTCTCCATTTAGTTAAAGAGGAAGCTGTTAAAGGGGTTGTCCACGCATTTACAAGTGATGTCCTGTCCTCTGATCAGCCGTGGTCCAACACCCAGCATCCTGGCCAATCAGCTGCACTGCTGTAGCCCCCATACTGGAACTGCACTGCTCCATCTGGTGTGTGGTGGATGGAGCTGGTTACTGCACGCTGGTCCCGTTGATGTCAATGGGTGCAATGCTACAGTAACCAGTTCTGAACATAGCGCAATGGATGGAGCTACAGCAGAATAGCTGATCGGGGCAGGTGTGATGTCGGACCCCCTCTGATCAGATTGTGATGGCCCATCCTAAAGTTAGGGCAATGGCCACGCGGTCAGGTTTCTGCATGCAGTTTTGGAAGCGAAAATCAGGAGTGGAGTGGAGTTTTTAACTTTATACAACTTTTTTTCACATTTTTTTAGTCCCTTTGAATCTGTGGTCATTTGATTGCTTGTACTATGTATATATTGTAATACTATTGCATTGCATAGTGCTACTGATCTATTACAATCTATTACATCCTGCCAGAGCACATGACAGGTCTGGGGACATTCAGAAGGCCTCGAGCTGCCATGACAACTTCTCAACACCCCATGATTGAGTTCACGGGGTGGGCAATCAGAGGACAGAAGAAGCTCCCTCTGTAAAACTTCTGCTGTCACTATTGACCGAGGCATCTAAGAGGTAATCACAGTGACGTACTATTAAGGAACTGAAGGTTATCTACCTGTGCTCAGTGATGTAACAGTTCGTCACTGAGAAGGATGGGGCAAGAAGGGGTTAAACAATCCTCAATAAATATGTAAATGTTAGAATTTATTCTCTAATCATCAGTTGCATATATCGGACGGCTTGTAAAATTCTCAAATCAGGAATTAAAACAGATGCATTCCGATTCTCCTATAAAAGAGAAAGAATCTTCTAACAAAAAGTTTGGAAAATACCAAGAATAAAACTTAACACACAAAGCATCAATGAGGAAACACATTCGTAAGACTATAGAAATTGGTGCGCATGGAATTTTGCAAAGTATGAAGTTTACAGTAAATCTGATCTGAAGAACCTAATCTATTCTGATGTGAAGTCAGTTACTTATGCAGCAGAGAGCAATTTGGTGATTAATTGTTTTGTCACATGTCACTGTTGGTTAATAGAACGCTACAGTAGAAAACGTAAGTCAGTTTAGTACAAAGAGTATTGTTCAAAAATGTTTTTGTAAATAAACTAATTGCAAATTGCACTATATAAAGTAGAATAAAACAGAACATAACTTTTTGTGTTGTTTTGCTTTTGAGCTTGGAAAAAAACACCACATGTTTCATGCATTGTTTATGAGAGGTTTTTTTTAGTGCATTTTTGTGTAGTTTTTGATGCAGATTTGTTGCAGATTTTCTGCAGATCACATCCTTCTATTGAAAAGGGTGAAATTCACACAAGAAAAACACTTTTGTGGCATATATCTGTCGCAGATTCTGTCGCATGCCATGGTGCGGCAGAATCTGCGACTTCTTCCCCACTTACACCAGGTCTAAAAAAGGGGTTGTGGCATGGGCGGTCCCGTCTCATTCACCATTTTCTAGGCCTGGTTTAGGCATAGAAAATGGTCTAAATGTAAGACAGCTCGGAAGCTGTCTTACATTTAGAACCAGCACTGGAAGCGCCAAACTTATGTAGAGTCCTGCCCCTCTACATAACTTCAGCAATCCACCGCCAGCTATAGGGCTTATGAAGACTGGCATCTAAAACGCCAGGTCTAAATATATATGTGCCCCAAAGTGTACATGAGACTTTGCAGTGTATGAGAAAAAACAGAAAAACCACAAGAAATCTGTTAATGCTCTCTAAATCCTCCTCCAAAAAAACTATGTGTGAACCTACCTAATAATGCTGAATTCAAAGACAATGTTCACCTATGTAATCAATTATTTTAATCTATCACCGCATCTAAAATAAAAATAACTTTGCAAACAGGGGTGGACTGGGAACTTAAAGTGGCCCTGGAAAAAATACTAAAAGTGGCCCCGTTTTGTAGTTGGGTTCAAATTGATGGAAGGCAGGGCCAGCAATACCATATTGTGGCACATTACACCACCCCAACAGAGCCAAATACCACAGTCCATCAAAAAATACATCCCCAAAAACCTCCACTGGCCATCCATGAGGAGGGCTCAGGCAGCTCCCTGGGCATCGGTCCACCAGGAGATTTCCCTGTAAGTTCTATGGCCAATCCACCCCTGTTTGCAAACAGTCTAAAAAAATCCTACATTTTATGTCTGCAGCTCGTATACATAGCTATGTGTCTCCATGGTAACAGACTATAAAACATGTGCAATCTGATACTTCAATGATGCTTTCTAGCTCATAGTTGTAGACACTAAAAAGTAGGATTTTTCCTTAAAAATGTCGACATATCCTTTAATTAGACTATAAGAAGAGAAGATACTTGATAACTACTTTTTTGAGTCTTTGTATTTTGTCTTGATTCTCTTGGCAGGGGACGAAAAGAAACTTTTTTAAAGAGTGGCTATAATTTACTTTTTTCCCATAAATCAACAGCATACATGAAGGCTACTACTACTTTTTTCACCCAGCAGACTCCTTTCCACTTCCTCCCAGTTTCGCCAATAATCACTTTTTGCTGATAAATTCAGGACACATTGAGATATCAGATCATAGGTGCTGCCCATAGAAGTCTACAGAGAGTGGAGAGGGAGTGTAGTTTCTAGTAAGCGTTCTATATTCTCACCCCAATGTCTGAGCCAGCCATGCACATGAGATAATGATTGGCTACATTGCAGCTGATCAGTTACTTATGAGATTGGTCACACTAACAACCCCACCAGAAATATGCCAGACTAAACTAGTGACCATTTTAAAAAAGCTAGCACCCTGGTCCTTGAGCAAAATGGTAAATGAACAAAAATTTGCCAATCTGGCCAATAACAAGAAGTCTGCCATTGCCCATCACGATTGCTCACTCCAATTTTTTCAAACAATGATTGGTCAAAATTAGCCATTTTAGACGACTTTTATCTCTTTGGCATGGACATACATAGACATAGAAAAGCAGTAATAGGCATGTCGCGCTGTATTATGCTGTATGCTTGGCAGAGCTGAGAGTAATGTCTAAATATATCTTTAGCGCTGAGGGGTATACTGTGCAGTATAATTTTTTTTACACGTGGGTTCCAAGCTTGAGGAACATCTCAGGATCTTTCGGTTACTTAATCAGCTATTGCTGACAATTCAGCATGAATTACTTATGACACACCAACACAGCCTGCCAATAAAAGTGGTGCAACAGGCAGACATAAGGAGGAGGTTAGGTAGATCTTGAGGTCATTACTTAAAGGGGTTCTCCTGTTTCAAAATGACATTTTTACATTTATCTACCCAGAGAATCCTAAACATTGCACATTTTTGCCCCATATGCCTGTTTTTCGTTTCTGAACTTTCCTTCCCCTTTTTTCAGCTTCACTGCATCCTGGCTGGATGTTTACATGCAGAACTTCCTGTTTTCATCAGCTTCCTGCTGTTTCTTTTTTTAAGTAAACCCAGCATGCATGTGAACATCCTGACAGGATGCAGTGATGCTGATAAAAGGAGAAGGTAAGTGCTGGAATGAAAAACAGGTATAAAGGGCAAAAATACACAGGGTTTCTGAGCAGGTAATTATTTAGGAAACCAGAGAACTCTTAATTGTGCCTAGAATATTTCTTTAAAGGGAGTCTTTCACCTGTTTTTCACCTATAACTAAGGGAGGGCACTGCCCCACAGAAGATTGCAGGCACATCCCATACATACCTTTGTGCACTTTGTGTCTGTATTACATGTCCAGGAAAAGCACTTTTATTCTGCTGGAAAACAGCTCCCAAGTGCCCAGCTCTGCTGCTGCAAGTGCCCAAAGCAAACCAGACTGAAGAGGGGAGGGCTGGTTTAGCTGCTCATATCTTGGGATTGGCAGCAGATAGAAAAATGGTTCTGACCTTCTTTGAAAGCTGGCATCCCAAGCTTTCAAATGATACCAAAATCACAGCATATCCAGTATATCAGAAGATATAGCTGTTAGATATCGAGTCGGGAGAGAAAGCTGTTTTTAGTTTCACTTTCAGCTGGGCACTTGGGAGCTGTTTTCCAGCAGAATAAAAGTGCTTTTTCTGAACATGGAATACAGACACAGTGTACACAGGGATGTCTGCGATTTGTCTGCAATCTTCTGTGGGGCACTGCTGTTAGTTACGTAGGTGAAATACAGGTGACAGATTCCCTTTAAATAAGCCTTGTGAGTGCATGAGACCTGGAAGGCTGAGGATAATACACAACAAATCAGCAGAGCTATGTTAGAGGGGTTGTCCGAGAATAGGTCATCAATATCAGATCAGCAGGGGTCCAACCCCTGGTACCCCCGCCGATCAGCTGTTTGAACGGAAGGCACGCGCCTTGTCAGCGATGCCTCCTCTTGTCACTTGTCATTGTCATCACGTGATCACGCTGGAAGCGCACGGTGACGTCATCACGCTCAGTGCAGGTCCTTCAGCGGGTCTTTTTCAATCAAGAGAGGAGCGGACTGCCTCTGCACGATCAAGTGGATGAGGTGAGTGGGTTTTTTTTGTTTTTTTTTTAAACCCAAAGTCCATATTGCACTAGCATGTTGACGTTTTCAACGGCCGTTAGACGGGTGCACTTCGGTCTAAGCGACTGAATAGGGTTTTAACATATAATTAATTGGTAATGAATCAAATTTTTTGTAAAAACTTTGCGAAGCTGCCAAATCAAAAAGGGGATGATTTGAATTTTTATTTTTTTTATATCTTTAAAAACTATATTTGCAATTTTTAAAAGATCTCCTAGGGGATTTAAACAAGCAATCTTCAGATGTCCATGTCTTTCTTAGACTTTAATGCATTAGCATGGAGCCCTGCCTTCAGCAGGACCAAGGCTGCTGCAGGGAATGAACAGCGCCCCGAACGCTGCTATGGGGAGCTATTCCCCCCACCCACACACATTACAAATAAATAAAATTAATTTTAGAAATTAAAAAATGTTAGGAATAGTTGTAGATCAGGTGTACCACTGCAGTGGAGTTACTGGAGTAAATATACTCACCGGAAGGTCTGTAATATTTCATCTCAAACCAATATTACCACATCTGTTACCAATGAAAGAATATTCCGGCATATTGCTAGAAATCTGGGTGAAAATGCCAAAATGATGAATTGGTTTGTAAACGGCTGAACAGCTTTAGTAAATATCACTTCAATGTAAATATTTATTTATGGAGAAACACAAGTGTTACTTATACATTGCCTGGGATGCTGGTATTATGGAGCACATATGTCTGAGCTACCAACAATATTCTTTAAATACTTGTAAAACATAATTGTTCTATACTGATGGAATACAGTAAATATGTATAGTAAATATAGTATAGTATATATAATCCCAGTAAGGACTATACATTTTTCTTCTTATATATAAATATATATATATATATATATATATATATATATATATATATATATATAAAATAGTGAGACACAGCAAAAGGAGCTAAACAATACATTTTGATGCACTAAAAAGCGAGTGAATATGTGAAATTAGTAGAACTACTATATTATAGAGGTCATTCAGTTCCATTCCTGTTTCTCAGAAGGGTCCCCTAATAATAATTTGATGGCAAAGTGCCTTTTTGCATGGACCATTTGCAATCATTTGCGTTATCTGGGGGAATCTGTCAGTAAGTGTTGATTATCCCTGCAGCGCCATCACAAGAGAAATTAAGCATTAAATACACTGTAGTTCAAATTGTATTCAATTGGATGTAAAGTATTGACAGGTTTTCCAGATTAAGAGGTGCCCCGTTCACTTAAGCTAATTAATAAGGTTTACTTTTGGGGTCATTTAGGAAACTGTTACAAAGTAGAACTGGCTTAGTTTCCCATAGCAACCAATCAGATTCCACCTTTCATTTTCCAAAGGACCTGTCAAAAATGAAAGGTGGAGTCTGATTGGTTGCTATGGGCAACTAAGTCAGTTGTACTTTACACCAGTTTCATAAATGACTCCATTTGTTTCTAAACCAGAAATCCCCTTTCAAGAAGAACTCTAGTGGGGAGACCTCAAGTCCTGGTAAATGTTAAATGCCAATGTGCCCAGTCCTTGCTCTACCAGAAGATAAGCTTGTATCCCTCTGCACCGCCATGCTCTGCATAGGTGGTATGCTGGAGGAGCACTCCAAATTGCGCCTACGGAGGAGACTGAGGACAAGGTAGAAGATGAGGAGGTAGAGGAGGACATTGGTTCAGGACTCACAGCTTGAGAACATGGAGGCGGCAGTGCCGTCACTTAGCCAAGTTGGTGTGGCTGGGCAGGAATCGCATTTACCCAGTGGGCTGTAAAAGACATATATTGTCCTTGACGGTAGTTACGGCTCCACACGCCAGCGCAGACACCGACAGCCTCAAGGACTGGCCCTCATTCTGCTCAACATACGTGTGCAGGGCTGGTACAGCTTTTCTAGAGAAGCAATTGCGGCTTGGGACTTTTCACCTTGGCTCGGCACAAGACATTAGTTCTCTGAAATGGGCAGAGTCAGCCACATGGAACGGGAGGGACTGTAGTACCAGCAACTTGGCCAGGAGCACATTCCGCTTCTGCGCCGCATACTGTTGTATTTTTGCAATCACCTGGTGATCAATTGTTGACGAAATGACTGACGGGAAGCAGGGTCATGAGGAAGAAAACACAGCTCCCTTCTCCTGAGGTGGTGGAGCCTTGACTGCTAGAGAAGGGGTGCAGGCCACTGTAAGATGCAATGGTTGCTGAGTTAGGCAGTAACACTATATTAGCGCCATGGTTTTCCCAGACCATTTTATGGTGACGCTCCATGTGTTGACCCAGGGCAGTGGTGCCAACATTTGTACCCTAGCCATGCTCCACCTTCTGCCCACACATCCTACATATGGCCACACTGACATCCTCTGGTGACCACTGCGTGCTGACTGGCTGCCGCTGCCTCTATGAAGTCATGCGCCGCTACTTGTTTCCAGACAGGTAGGCTCCTGAGTAGCAGATGGTCTACCTGGGCACGTTTGGCTCAAGATCTCACACTGCTGCCACCCTGCTGGCTCACGACTATGCTTGCACTCTGCTGCCTCAGCCGCACACTGCCACCTTGCCACTGTCTCACGAGCAAGCTGCCACCCTCACCCTCTGATGATGATGATGGTGATGATGATGAAGCCCCCTCTTCACCCAGCTCCCACGTACGATTGGTTCCATCGCAGCATCTGAGATCAATACTAAAGCATTTTAGATGTTAATCATTAAAAAAAAAATTAAATTTAAATTGTACTTACCGTACCTTACCTTACCATTTGAGCACGGCCATCTTGCTTGAAGATCCAGCGTGAAATCTCAATTGGTACATGCTGACGGCATTACGCTGGCCAACGTGGTGACAAGATTTCAACCAAGATGGTTGTTGCACTTCCTTCGTGCTGAAATGGATGAGGTAAGTATGATTTTTTTATTTTTACCACCATTTCAGGAAAAATAAATTTGTTACAACAAAGCACAAGGAAATTCAGCTTCGCAGCTAATCAAATTTTTCCTGAAAGTCCGATCGAAGTCCACTTAAGACACTTCGATTCGCTCAACACTATATCTGAGTATGAAAAAAATCTCAAATATATGAGTATGATAAAGATAAATACTCCCAAGACACATAGGGGTCATTTATCAAACAGGTGTAATACTGAGCTTAGTTGCCCATAGCAACCAATCAGATTCCACCTTTCATTTTCCAAAGGAGCTGTCAAAAATGTTAGGTGGAATCTAATTAGTTGCTATGGGCAACTAAACCAGTTCTACTTTACACCAGTTTGATAAATGACCCCGATAGTTTTTCCTTGGGACTGCATATGTAGAGTAAACCGTATCCTATATCAGAGGAATATTATGACAAACACCTTCTACTGGAACCAGTTGAACCTATTAGGCTTTATCTGTATGGCTATGAGTCATTCCAGATCATTTTCTTTTTAATTAAGCAGACCTTCACAACCCATTGTTCAATAAGAGAAAGCTGCACGTGTTTTGCACCAAAAACTTGTGATAAAATTCCCAGTAATTCCAAAAATTAAAAACTTGGATATCAGTCGATCTCTAAATATCTGAACGAAATCCAAGTGATAATGTAAAAGCATCAGATGAGAAAATCTATTAAAATCCAAGACATTGAAAAGTCAAATTGCAGTCCAGTTATTTAAAACAGCTGCTCCGAAAAGTCTTCTGCATACCTATATAATTAATCTAAGCTTTGTGACATACTAGATGACTGTGGCTTGGCTGCTCTCCAAACTTATGCCACTACTCAAGAACGACTTTGTAACTGAACTAAACTAAAGATGACCAGCTAGTAATGAATAAAACTAGCAGCCATGTGTTAATACTATGTGCACTTATCTAGACAGTATTTGTGTAAAGAGGTTGTCCTCTTTGGATAATGACTTTTTGCTATAAATGCTTAGAATGAATGAAGTGCTAAAATGTCCAGCTGTACCACTTTATCATCAAAAGGAAAATCATATATATATATATATATATATATATATATATATATATATTATTTATTTATTTTTTTTCAATTTAAAGCAGGTTTTATTATTATTTGTTGTGCTTTGTTACTATTCATATTTAAAGGGGTTATCCCATGACTAATGTAAAAAAAAATGAAAATCAGACATCATATAGTACATGAAAATCTCTTTCTAACAAAGCTAGAACCAGCCCTGTACCTCACATGGATCCAGAGATCTCCCCAGTCATTGCTCTGCTAGATTTATATCAAGCTGACAGCTCAGGGGGAGTGTCTTTTCTGCTGCAGCTCAGGGGGTGTGTCTCAGCTTTTCCTATCACAGCTCAGTAGGCAGCTGAAGGATGAAACTGAGCATGTGTGGCCATCTCAGTGAGCAGGACCAAAAAATAAGAAAAAAACAAACAGTGGTGGCACTATACAGATACATTTTATTGAATAACTCAGTGGCTATGCAAAATTTTTAATTGCATGCAATTACAAAAGTATTTAGAGCCAGGTGCTGGTTGGAAAACTGTAGAATATTTTTCGAGAGACAACCCCTTTAAAAAAAATAGAAACAAAGTCATCTCATCGTCAGGAGGTAGGAGATTTCAGGCCTTTTTTACATGGGCCGAGTATCGGGCCAATTGTTGGGAATGAAAATTTGTTTGAACACTCGTTCCCAATAATAGCCCTGTGTTCATGTTCTACCTACCACCTGACCAATGAGCAGAGTGTTCAGTTGTTAGGTGACATAGGCATATAAAATCACCATTTATTGGCCGGACATCACCCTGTGTAAATAGCGATGTGCTGCCAACAAACAATGGATCTGTGTGGGGATGATCGATCACAGTTCATTCCCATTCAATGCGGAAAATTGTAAATGCAGCTTTAAATGATCTGGAAGTGATTTGGTACAAATGGTTTGTTCCCAGTCATAGCCCTATATATCTGCCGATGAAAATGGCCCCTTAAAGGTGTATTCCCCTCTGAGACAATGGAGGCATATCGCTAGGATATGCCCCCATTGTCTGTTGGTGCGGGTCCCACCTCTGGGACCTGCACCTACATCGAGATTGGAGCCCGAAAGTTGTGGAGGGCACACTGCGCATGAGCAACTACCCTCCATTTATTTCTATATTCATAGAAATGAATGGGAGCGGTGGCCGCGTAAGGGCGGTGCGCCCTCATTCTCTGCTATGAGGAGAGTGCTTGGTGGTGGCTGGACCCGGGGAAACCCGGGCTCCTCCGGCCACCACCTTGCCTGCTTAGTACTCGGTGTAGGTGCGGGTCCCTAGCGATATGCCTCCATTGTCTGAGATGGGAAAACCCCTTTAAAAGGATTTACTGGGATTGCTATGGTGTTGTGCTCATATAGTAGTTTACCTCATGTACAGCTTCCCCATGCTTTTTTTTTTTTACTCTCCTGACCCCTTTTCACCATATAAAGTCTTCTGGTCCAGCAGGAATAGGAAGCAGCAGAGACCAGAAGTGCATGCTTGTACCCTGACAAGATGAGTAATGTTTTTTTTATTATTTATTTTTAGCCAATGCCCAGTCAACCTGAACATTTATTTAGATCTCAGATAAACTCTTCCTCTTTCAAGAATGTTATTTTATTATATATATTATATATTATATTATATTCAATGAGGAAACATGTAAATGAACAAAGATGCAATCTATTCTAGTGATCTCATTAAGAAGATCCTTTTAAAGGCTATGTACAACTTTTGGAGGCAATTTTTTCTCAATTTATGATTATATTTTACTAATTTTGGCTAAAAATCATTTTTTTCAACTGTCCTTTATTAAAAATATTGAGCCGTTCTGTCACAAAGGGTTAATTGTTTTTCTAGCCATGTGACTGGTGCTTTCACTTTGTGCCAATCATCTAATAAAGCAACTACTAAGAGGTCATAAACACTTATTTAAGCCACTTTCTTGTCAGTAAGATAAGAACTGAGCTATAATGAGTGCTTATAAGGTCAGAGAGCAGAGATAAGGAGCCCGTCAGGTCCTGGTCTGACGGAAAAGACAGAAAATCCAAAGGGTGCTACTAGAGAAACTCAGCTCTGTACAGAAAAAAAGACGCCATATTTTTAATAAAGTAAAAATTTTAAATAAAATTATTTTTAGTTCAAAATGAGTACAATAAAATACATTTCAAAACCATTGCCCCCAAAGGTGTACATAGGATTTAAGCATTACACAGTCCCCATTGAAATGGATTGCCTGGGTATGTAATGCATGGACATGTCAGGTTCCGAGCAATAATCGCTTTTTATAACATCTTTATGTTCCTGCTACTGGATATGGGACTGCATTGGGTATGTCCATTATATAAGTTCAACCAGGGGTGTAACTAGAAAAAGTTGGGCCTAGTAGCAAATTTTTAGGGCCCCACAGTAGTTGTTTTCCCTTGGTGCTCCTATGGTGGTACTTCTGCTTCTGAACCCAACCTTACTACTACTAAAAATGCCTCACTGATGTCTTAATAAAGAAATCAATAATTAAATTGGAAACTTAAAGGGAAACTCAAAAGTTTAAATTAAGGAATCATATTAGTGTTCATACCAACAAATTGTATAGGATATTTCACCTAAATTAGCAAGCTTTCAGAACACTTTTAGTTTGATATTGCGGCACAGAGTATATGGCTTTTTATTCTGTTATCTGTCATTTAATTTAAGTATATGAGCCATTGTTCTCTGTTTTCTCTTATTAGGCCTCTTTCACACTAGCGGCAGTCCAGATCCGGCAGGTGAAGGATGCCGTCGGATCCGGACTGTCACAGGGACATGTGTGGGGCCGGAACCGCGTTCCGGCCCCACACATGTCACACAGTACCATATACAGACATACACACACATACACATACACACAAACACATACATACTTACATACTCCAGGCAGGCAGGCCGTACGTCTTCACGCCCAGGAGGCGCGCAGCTATGACGATTCCCCACAGCGCCCTCTGCTGGGCGCTGTGGGGAATCGTCATAGTGGCGCGCCTCCTGGGCATGAAGACGTGCGGCCTGCCTGCCTGGAGTATGTAAGTATGTATGTGTTTGTGTGTATGTGTATGTATGTATGTCTGTCTGTATGTATGTATGTGGTGACGGATCCGTCCTGAACTCCATTGAAAGTCAATGGATCTGTTTACCATGTTGGTCACACCAAACAGATCCGTTCCCATTGACTTGCATTGGGGGTCATTCCGGATCCGTCTTGGTGCGGATGCCTAGACCGGAGAGAAAACCGCAGCATGCTGCGGTTTGTTCTCCGGTCTGAAGATGGAACGGAATGCTTTCAGGAGCACTCCGTTGTCTTCAGTTCAGTTTTGTCCCCATTGACAATGAATGGGGACAAAACTGAAGCTTTTTTTCCGGTATTGAGCCCCTATGACAGAACTCAATACTGGAATTTAAAAACGCTAGTGTGAAAGTAGCCTTGGTTGAGTTTCACACTAGTGCTAAACCATTCCAGCAGAAGAACAGCCTGCTGGAGTCATCATATCTGGCATAGTCAGTTGCTAACTTTACCCACTGGAGCCCATTGACTATAGTGGGACCTGGCAGGAATCTTGTCTGTTTCCAGCATTAGTACCAGGATTTGGCTGGACAAAAATCTCTTCTTGTCCAGCCGAATTGCTAACATCTACTGGAAAATCATTAAGCATGCAATGGAGGGTCTATTCATTTGGCCAAGTATTCTTTGTCTATTACACTTCAGTCGTTTCATGATGTGTAGATTTAGAGAGCCATTTTGGGTTTCCAGCAGATTGTCTTAGAAACCAATTAGAATCTAAGTTGCGGTTTTGTCTATTACCATTATAGTCATCAGTAACTCAACCAAGGACTCTGGAACGTCTACTGCAGCACCTTATTTTTTTAGATTTCTAAGCAGTGCTTTTCTGAGCATCTATCACTGAAGTCAGAAGAGTCTAATGCCATCAGAATAGAAGCCTATTCCAATATATAATATTCCAAAACAGAGAGATAAGGAACTCTAGCAAAGTCCTTCTCAGAAGAAAAAGCCATCAGTGTTGTCATCATTCCATTCTGTCTTCCTTGATCTGGTTCTGCTTTGGTTTGCTGCATCTAGAAGGGAAAACAGTGCAGGTTTTTTCCACATGAAAATATAATGTCACTGAGGGGACTGATTGTTCCTAACAAACTCAACCTGATCCATCAGATTCCTGCATTAGAGAGTTATGCGTTCTTCAACACTCAACAGAATATCTGAGGAAATGAGTAATAGATATCGGTTTTGTAAAACAACTCTTCACCAAATTCATTATAGATCAGTAAATGAGACCTGGATTTTCCTTACAGTGTTTACCTGAGGGCCGGTGAAGTTTAAATCCATTCCTTCATCCTTGCTAGAGGAGGTTACATAGTTACATAGTTAATACGGTTGAAAAAAGACACATGTCCATCAAGTTCAACCAAGGGTGGGGGTAGGAGTGATGAAGGGGAGGGGGACGGGTAACCTTAAGACATGACTCTACATTTTTTAATATGTGGTGACCTTCTTTTTCTCTAAGAATTTATCTAAGCCTGTTTTGAAGCCCTCAGCTGTCTTTGCTGTGACCAGCTCCTGCGGTAGACTGTTCCACAGATTCACAGTTCTTATAGTAAAGAAGGCTTGTCGCCCCTGGAGTCTGAACCTTTGCTTCTCCAGGCGGAGGCAGTGCCCCCTTGTCTTTTGAGGGGATTTTACCTGGAACAGTTTTTCACCATATTTTTTGTATGTGCCATTTACATACTTATACAGGTTGATCATGTCCCCCCTTATACGTCTCTTCTCAAGACTAAACAAGTTTAACTCCAACAACAAGGTTGTTGGATGGTGTTTCTCTACAACTTCATTGCAGTTGTTTCCCAAAAGGCCTCTTCTATGCAGAATGGAGAAACCTGATCTATAATGTATTTAACATAAAATATTCTCACTTTTGGCCAATCGACCCATATTGGTCATTACACAACTCTTTGACCGCCCAGTGAGGGCAAGAGAATGTAGAGCTCTCCAACACTGTACAGAACTGCACTGAATTACGTGGATAGGAAAAAAGGGGTGTGTGGGGAGCCAAAGGAAGAGACACCAGATATAAAAGAAATGGATAAATGTATAAATTTAGTAGGAACTCGATTAAGAACTAAAGGTTGTGGACCGGATATATTGATCCAAAGAGTGTAATAGTCAGAAGAAACAGATAATAAGACCAATTTTGGTATATATATTGATAGATTGCAACTAGAGATGAGCGAGTAGTGTTCGATCGAGCTGGTATTCGATCGAATACTACGCTATTTGGCGTACTCGATTTCGTTCGAGTATAACGGCGATGGCGCACTTAGAATTCGTTTCCCCTCCCACCTTCCCTGGTGCTCTTTTTCCACCAATCACCATGCAGGGGGGGTATGACAGGCACGCTGAGCACGCTGGCAGCGTGAAAACGGCGTCTACATGCATTGGCTGGAAAAACCATGTGACCTCGAATATTAAAAACTCAGCTCTTCCTGCTCGTACGCATATGCTGCGTGAACTTAGTCAGGGACAGAGGCTGGAGAAGGGAGAGACAGGTTTTAGCTGTTGGACAGGCAGGAGCGTGATTAAAAGCCCTTATCAGGGCTACTATAGTGCAGTACAGTGATAGCTTTACTACAATATAGACTTTACAGAGAACGGCTGCTGTATTCAGGGATAGCTGCTGGAGTAGGGACAGAGAGAGGCATTAGTGGTGTATTAGGTGCTCTGCTACATACCAAACTATATTTGGCACTACTGCTGTGTACCTTGAACTATAAAATATATAGGCCTTATAATTGGCAACTGTACAGTGCGTTCTCTTGCAAACTAATTTAAATACCTGGTGTTAATACCCACCGTCTGAAAAGTTAGTACACGGCTGTGTACCTTGAACTATAAAATATATAGGCCTTATAATAGGCAACTGTACTGTGCGTTCTCTTGCAAAATTATTTAAATACCTGGTGTTTATACCCACCGTCTGAAAAGTTAGTACACGGCTGTGTACCTTGAACTATAAAATATATAGGCCTTATACTAGGCAACTGTACTGTGCGTTCTCTTGCAAAATTATTTAAATACCTGGTGTTTATACCCACCGTCTGAAAAGTTAGTACACGGCTGTGTACCTTGAACTATAAAATATATAGGCCTTATACTAGGCAACTGTACTGTGCGTTCTCTTGCAAAATTATTTAAATACCTGGTGTTTATACCCACCGTCTGAAAAGTTAGTACACGGCTGTGTACCTTGAACTATAAAATATATAGGCCTTATACTAGGCAACTGTACTGTGCGTTCTCTTGCAAAATTATTTAAATACCTGGTGTTTATACCCACCGTCTGAAAAGTTAGTACACGGCTGTGTACCTTGAACTATAAAATATATAGGCCTTATACTAGGCAACTGTACTGTGCGTTCTCTTGCAAAATTATTTAAATACCTGGTGTTTATACCCACCGTCTGAAAAGTTAGTACACGGCTGTGTACCTTGAACTATAAAATATATAGGCCTTATACTAGGCAACTGTACTGTGCGTTCTCTTGCAAAATTATTTAAATACCTGGTGTTTATACCCACCGTCTGAAAAGTTAGTACACGGCTGTGTACCTTGAACTATAAAATATATAGGCCTTATACTAGGCAACTGTACTGTGCGTTCTCTTGCAAAATTATTTAAATACCTGGTGTTTATACCCACCGTCTGAAAAGTTAGTACACGGCTGTGTACCTTGAACTATAAAATATATAGGCCTTATACTAGGCAACTGTACTGTGCGTTCTCTTGCAAAATTATTTAAATACCTGGTGTTTATACCCACCGTCTGAAAAGTTAGTACACGGCTGTGTACCTTGAACTATAAAATATATAGGCCTTATACTAGGCAACTGTACTGTGCGTTCTCTTGCAAAATTATTTAAATACCTGGTGTTTATACCCACCGTCTGAAAAGTTAGTACACGGCTGTGTACCTTGAACTATAAAATATATAGGCCTTATACTAGGCAACTGTACTGTGCGTTCTCTTGCAAAATTATTTAAATACCTGGTGTTTATACCCACCGTCTGAAAAGTTAGTACACGGCTGTGTACCTTGAACTATAAAATATATAGGCCTTATACTAGGCAACTGTACTGTGCGTTCTCTTGCAAAATTATTTAAATACCTGGTGTTTATACCCACCGTCTGAAAAGTTAGTACACGGCTGTGTACCTTGAACTATAAAATATATAGGCCTTATACTAGGCAACTGTACTGTGCGTTCTCTTGCAAAATTATTTAAATACCTGGTGTTTATACCCACCGTCTGAAAAGTTAGTACACGGCTGTGTACCTTGAACTATAAAATATATAGGCCTTATACTAGGCAACTGTACTGTGCGTTCTCTTGCAAAATTATTTAAATACCTGGTGTTTATACCCACCGTCTGAAAAGTTAGTACACGGCTGTGTACCTTGAACTATAAAATATATAGGCCTTATACTAGGCAACTGTACTGTGCGTTCTCTTGCAAAATTATTTAAATACCTGGTGTTTATACCCACCGTCTGAAAAGTTAGTACACGGCTGTGTACCTTGAACTATAAAATATATAGGCCTTATACTAGGCAACTGTACTGTGCGTTCTCTTGCAAAATTATTTAAATACCTGGTGTTTATACCCACCGTCTGAAAAGTTAGTACACGGCTGTGTACCTTGAACTATAAAATATATAGGCCTTATACTAGGCAACTGTACTGTGCGTTCTCTTGCAAAATTATTTAAATACCTGGTGTTTATACCCACCGTCTGAAAAGTTAGTACACGGCTGTGTACCTTGAACTATAAAATATATAGGCCTTATACTAGGCAACTGTACTGTGCGTTCTCTTGCAAAATTATTTAAATACCTGGTGTTTATACCCACCGTCTGAAAAGTTAGTACACGGCTGTGTACCTTGAACTATAAAATATATAGGCCTTATACTAGGCAACTGTACTGTGCGTTCTCTTGCAAAATTATTTAAATACCTGGTGTTTATACCCACCGTCTGAAAAGTTAGTACACGGCTGTGTACCTTGAACTATAAAATATATAGGCCTTATACTAGGCAACTGTACTGTGCGTTCTCTTGCAAAATTATTTAAATACCTGGTGTTTATACCCACCGTCTGAAAAGTTAGTACACGGCTGTGTACCTTGAACTATAAAATATATAGGCCTTATACTAGGCAACTGTACTGTGCGTTCTCTTGCAAAATTATTTAAATACCTGGTGTTTATACCCACCGTCTGAAAAGTTAGTACACGGCTGTGTACCTTGAACTATAAAATATATAGGCCTTATACTAGGCAACTGTACTGTGCGTTCTCTTGCAAAATTATTTAAATACCTGGTGTTTATACCCACCGTCTGAAAAGTTAGTACACGGCTGTGTACCTTGAACTATAAAATATATAGGCCTTATACTAGGCAACTGTACTGTGCGTTCTCTTGCAAAATTATTTAAATACCTGGTGTTTATACCCACCGTCTGAAAAGTTAGTACACGGCTGTGTACCTTGAACTATAAAATATATAGGCCTTATACTAGGCAACTGTACTGTGCGTTCTCTTGCAAAATTATTTAAATACCTGGTGTTTATACCCACCGTCTGAAAAGTTAGTACACGGCTGTGTACCTTGAACTATAAAATATATAGGCCTTATACTAGGCAACTGTACTGTGCGTTCTCTTGCAAAATTATTTAAATACCTGGTGTTTATACCCACCGTCTGAAAAGTTAGTACACGGCTGTGTACCTTGAACTATAAAATATATAGGCCTTATAATTGGCAACTGTACTGTGCGTTCTCTTGCAAAATAATTTCACGGCTGTGAAGGCAAAATATTGTAACCAAAAAAAAAAAAATGCGGAGGGGGGCTAGCGGAATAGGACGTGGACGAGGACGGGGGCGCGGAAATGCTGTTGGGGGCCTTGTTGAAGCCAGTGGGGATACAATGCGTGCTGGTGAGGGTCAGCCAGGATCCCGCTCATCCAGAATCCCTGCCTTTATGGGACAGTTAAGCAGGGGGCGGGTTACACCGCTGTTGAGGCCTGAGCAGGTTGAACAGGTGGTGCAATGGATAGCCGATAGCGCTTCCACACAGTTGTCCACCAGCCAGTCATCCACACAGTCTCACTCTGACCCTCCTTCCTCCACACCTGGCCAACAGAGTCATCCCACCATTGACCCCTCCCAGGAGCTCTTTTCGGGTCCTTTTTCAGATGTGCCGGAAGAATCCCAGGAGCTAGCAGAGGAATTTGTTTGTAGTGATGCCCAAACACTTGAGTTTTCGCCATCTCCTGCTGATGTGGACCCTGAGCCAGCATCTGTTATCATGAGCGATGATGATGATGAGACGCAGTTGCCATCAAGGGAGGCTGTTGGAATGTCCAGTGGGCAGGAGGAGGAGCAGAGTGAGGAAGTTGAGGGTGGTGGATGACGAAATGACCGACCCCACTTGGCCAGGGGTGATGTCCAGCGAGGAAAGCAGTGGAGAGGTGGTGGTCTGCGCAGCACCGAAAAAGGCAGCAAGAGGCAGAGGGATGTCCAGAGGCAGAGGGATGTCCACAGGCAGAGGGATGTCCACAGGCAGAGGGATGTCCAGAGGCAGAGGACAGTCCAGACAGAGAAGTGAGGCCACAGCCAGCAGGGCCGAAGCTGTTCCCGGCAGCGGGCAGTCGCGCGAAGCTCCCCCATCGAGGCCTCGTACTTCTGTGGTGTGGAGATTTTTTAATGTTTGTGCGGATGACAAACTGAGCGCGGTTTGCACACTCTGCCACTCAAAACTGAGTAGGGGCTCTGAGAAGAGCAATCTGACCACCTCAGGCATGCGGCGTCACTTGGAAGTCAAGCACTGGGCTGAGTGGGAGAGAGCAAACGCAATACAACCTGCGCCCGGTCTTGCTGCCACTGCCTCTTCCCCTGTGTTGTGTGCTGCCACTGCGGTCCAGACCTCCAGCCAGGACACCTCCACATCTGCCTCTGCCTCGGCTACTTTGGGGCCTTCTCCTTCAGCCTCCCCTTCCCCCGCCTCTTCGCCTGCACCTTCACACTCCTCGTCCCAACAACTGTCCATCTCGCAGGCGTTCGACCGCAGGCGGAAGTACGCCTCGAGTCACCCCCAAGCCCAAGCCTTAAACTGCCACATCTCCAAACTGCTGGCCCTGGAGATGTTGCCGTTTAGGCTTGTGGAGACGCAGGCCTTCCGCGACCTGATGGCGGCTGCCGCACCTCGCTATTCCGTCCCCAGCCGCCACTACTTTTCCCGGAGTGCCGTCCCCGCCCTGCACCAGCACGTGTCGCGTAACATCAGGCGGGCCCTGAGGTACGCAGTCAGCGCAAAGGTCCACTTGACCACCGACTCGTGGACAAGCGCTTGCGGCCAGGGACGATACATCTCTTTGACGGCACACTGGGTGAATGTAGTGGAAGCGGGGACGGGGTCGCAAACAGAGACGGCCTACCTACCACCCCCGCCCAAGATTGCCAGCATGGGTTCTGATAAACCCCCCTCCTCCTCCTCCTCCTCCTCCTCTGCCTTAACATCGCCCTCAGCCGCTAGCTGGAAGCGTTGCAGCACTGGCGCGGGGAGACGTCAGCAGGCGGTGCTTAAGCTCATCAGCTTGGGCGACAGGAAGCACAGCGCCCCAGAGGTGAGGGACGCCATATTGCAGCAGACGGAGATGTGGCTGTCGCCGCTGCAGCTAGGACCAGGCATGGTCGTGTGCGATAACGGCCGTAACCTGGTGGCGGCTCTGGAGCTTGCCGAACTCAATCACGTACCATGCCTGGCCCACGTTTTTAATCTGGTAGTCCAAAAATTTCTAAAGACTTACCCCAACCTGGCAGAGCTACTGGTGAAAGTGCGGCGCTTGTGCGCTCACTTTCGGAAGTCAACTGTAGCTGCTGCTAGCTTAAAAAAACTCCAGCAACGCCTCCATTTGCCTGAACATCGGCTGTTGTGCGACCTGCCGACTCGCTGGAATTCCACCTATTCCATGTTGGCCAGGGTGTGTGAGCAGCAGAGAGCATTGATGGAGTACCAGATTATGAATCCACGCGTGCCTCCAACTCAGCTCCCTCAGTTTGCCAACCACGAGTGGCCATGGATGGCAGACATATGCGATGTACTGCGTATCTTTGAGGAGTCCACCAAGAAGGTCAGCAGCGAGGACGCTATAGTGAGCGTAACCATCCCGCTCCTATGCGTCCTTAAAGAATCACTCATCGCAATAAGGGAGAACGCATTGCACGCAGAGGAGACGGGGGTAGGAGGAGACGCAACGGAGCTACACAGTCAGACCACACTTTTGTCTGCTTCTCGGTGGCAGTTGCAGGAGGAGGAGGAGGATGAGGAGGAGGAGGACGACGTGGAGGTGGCTGTGGAAGAGGAGGAGGATGCTGGCGGCGAGGGTAGCAGTCAGGCTGTGTGCGTCCCATTGGTTCAGCGCGGATGGGGCGGAGAGGAGGCGGAAGAGGAAGAGGAGGAAATGGCAAGTGATCCTTCTGGTGGGGGCAGTGAGGTCATGCCTATTCAGAGTCTGGCACACATGGCTGACTTCATGCTGGGCTGCTTTTCCCGGGACACACGTGTTGTCCGGATAGTGGAGAACAAACTGTACTGGGTCTTCGCAATCCTGGACCCCGGTATAAAGATAACGTCTCTTCTTTTATTCCGGTAGAGGAGAGGACGAATCGATTGCTGGAATACCAGAGGGAACTCGTGCAGAACATGATGGAGATTTTCCCACCCACCATCGCTGGCGGCAGAGAGGAGAGGGTCTCCCAGAGTCCCACAACATCGATCAGGCCCACAGCCACCAGGGGAACACTCTCCAAGGTGTGGGACACGTTCATGGCACCCCCTCGTGCAACTTCCATCACTGCGGGGCCCGCTATCAGCAGGAGGGACAAGTATCGGCGGATGTTGCGGGAGTACCTGGCAGACCGTACCCCTGTCCTCCCCGATCCCTCGGCGTCCTACACTTACTGGGTCTCCAAGTTGGACACGTGGCTGGAACTGTCCCTGTACGCCTTGGAGGTGCTTGCCTGCCCTGCCGCCAGCGTGCTATCAGAAAGGGTGTTCAGCGCAGCCGGGGGCATTATAACCGATAAGCGCAGCCGCCTGTCAACCGACAGTGCCGACAGGCTGACGCTAATCAAAATGAACAGCAAGTGGATTGACCCGGACTTTGCTTCTCCAACAGTGGAAAGCAGCCAAAGTGAAGTGCCATCTGTATGAAGTGCCATTTCCTCCTCCACCTCCTCCTCCTCCTCCTTAACCGCCGTAGAATTGCTCCGTAAATAAGAAAAATTTATATATTTATGGCTCACCTCTTGGGCCTCCACAAATGTTTAAGAGGTCTCACCTCTTGGGCCTCCACAAAATGTTTAAGAGGTCTCACCTCTTGGGCCTCCACAATTAAGTTACTTGTAATTTAGAGGTCTCACCTCTTGGGGCCTCCACAAAATGTTTAAGAGGTCTCACCTCTGGGCCTCACAAATGTTTAAGAGGTCTCACCTCTTGGGCCTCCACAAAATGTTTAAGAGGTCTCACCTCTTGGGCCTCCACAAATTTTTAAGAGGTCTCACCTCTTGGGCCTCCACAAATTTTTAAAGGTCTCACCTCTTGGGCCTCCACAAATTTTAAGAGGTCTCACCTCTTGGGCCTCCACAAAATTTTAAAGGTCTCACCTCTTGGGCCTCCACAAAATTTTAAGAGGTCTCACCTCTTGGGCCTCCACAAAATTTTATCAAGGTCTCACCTCTTGGGCCTCCACAAAATTTTTAACAAGGTCTCACCTCTTGGGCCTCCACAAAATTTTAATCAAGGTCTCACCTCTTGGGCCTCCCACAAAATTTTTAAGAGGTCCTCACCTCTTGGGCCTCCACAAAATTTTAACAGGTCTCACCTCTTTGGGCCTCCACAAAATTTTTTAACAGGTCTCACCTCTTGGGCCTCCACATAAATTTTTAAGAGGTCTCACCTCTTGGGCCTCCACATAATTTTTAAAGAGGTCTCACCTCTTGGGCCTCCACAAAATTTTTAACAGGTCTCACCTCTTGGGCCTCCACAAAATTTTTAACAGGTCTCACCTCTTGGGCCTCACATAATTTTTAAGAGGTCTCACCTCTTGGGCCTCCACATAATTTTTAAGAGGTCTCACCTCTTGGGCCTCCACAAAATTTTAACAGGTCTCACCTCTTGGGCCTCCACAAAATGTTTTAAGAGGGTCTCACCTCTTTGGGCCTACCACAAAATTTTACTCCAAGGTTCTCACCTCTTGGGCCTTCCACGAAATTTTATCAAGGTCTCACCTCTTTGGGCCTCCACAAAATTTTATCAAGG
Organism: Rhinella marina; assembly: GCA_900303285.1. Classification (NCBI taxonomy): domain Eukaryota; kingdom Metazoa; phylum Chordata; class Amphibia; order Anura; family Bufonidae; genus Rhinella; species Rhinella marina. The sequence goes on from ONZH01017542.1 coordinate 29,559, forward strand.
TCTCACCTCTTGGGCCTCCCACAAAATTTTTAACAGGTCTCCACCTCTTGGGCCTCCAGCGAAAATTTTAACAGGTCTCACCTGCATTGGGCCTCCACATAAATTTTATCAAGGTCTCACCTCTTGGGCCTCCACAAAATTTTTAAGAGGTCTCACCTCTTGGGCCTCCACAAAATGTTTAGAGGTCTCACCTCTTGGGCCTGCCACAAAAGTTTTTCAAGGTCTCATCCTCTTGCGGCCTCCACAAATATTTTTAGAGGTCTCACCTTCTTTGCGGCCTCCCACCAAATGTTTAAGAGTGTTCCACCTCTTGGGCCTCCACACAAATTTTTAACACAGGTCTCACCTCTTGGGCCTCCACATAATTTTTAAGAGGTCTCACCTCTTTAGCCTCCACACAATTTTTAAAGAGGTCTCAACTCTGGGCCTCCACATAATTTTTTTAAGAGGTCTCACCTCTTGGGCCTCCACAAATTTTTAACAGGTCCCTCACCTCTTGGGCCTCCACAAAATGTTTAAGAGGTCTCACCTCTTGGCCTCCACAAAATTTTATCAAGGTCTCACCTCTTGGGCCTCCACAAATTTTATCAAGGTCTCACCTCTTGGGCCTCCACAAAAATTTTATCAAGGTCTCACCTCTGGGCCTCCACAAAATTTTTAACAGGTCTCACCTCTTGGGCCTCCACATAATTTTTCAAGGTCTCACCTCTTGGGCCTCCACAAAATTTTTAACAGGTCTCACCTCTTGGGGCCTCCACAAAATTTTATCAAGGTCTCACTCTTGGGCCTCCACACAATTTTTAACAGGTCTCACCTCAATTGGCCCTCCACAAAATTTTTAACAGGTCTCACCTCTTGGGCCTCCACAAAATTTTTAACAGGTCTCACCTCTTGGCCTCCACAAAATTTTAACAGTCTCACCTCTTGGGCCTCACATAATTTTATCAGGTCTCACCTCTTGGGCCTCCACAAAATTTTTAAGAGGTCTCACCTCTTGGGCCTCCACAAAATGTTTAAGAGGTCTCACCTCTTGGGCCTCCACAAAAATTTTTTTCAAGTCTCACCTCTTGGGCCTCCACAAAATTTTTAAGAGTCCACCTCTTGGGCCTCCACAAAATGTTTAAGAGGTCTCACCTCTTGGCCTCCACACAATTTTTAACAGGTTTCACCTCTTGGGCCTCCACATAATTTTTAAGAGGTCTCACCTCTTTAGCCTCCACACAATTTTTAAGAAGGTCTCACCTCTTGGGCCTCCACATAATTTTTAAGAGATCTCACCTCTTGGGCCTCCACATAATTTTTAAGAGGTCTCAGCTCTTGGGCCTCCACATAATTTTAAGGGTCTCAGCTCTTGGGCCTCCACATAATTTTAAGACGTCTCACCTCTTGGGCCTCCACAAAATTTTCCATGAGCCTCTGGCCAGCCCACGGCCTCTTCCTGCCTTTTGCGGTCCTACGCATCCCTCAACATCCCCACTGCTTTACCTGCTAGACATGACACTGGGCCAGGTCGGGTCACTGACATCTCTAGCGCCAACAATTTGGGCATTTTAAGGCTTCTGCATGTGTTTGAGTTATTTTTACATTTTAAAGAAGACATGTCTGACCACATCTCACACACACACACAATGACAATTAGGGGTGGGGTCTATTTGCTTTCCCCCTTGCCTATGCCATCTGTGGTTGTCATAGGCAACGTGATTTTAAGGGGTGCAGAATTTCATCTTCTTTTTTGTCTAGTTTGGCTTGGGGTCCATGGCAATGTAGAGGAAAGAAGGTTTCCTTGTATGGTCTCACTTTACAGAGAGGTTAGATTGTCTTTGGAGTGTATTGTTGAGAGGCTGTGATAGTGGCGTAATAGTGCGACTTGGGCACGTTATATGCACCCAGACATGCTTCCCCTGCTGTCCCAGTTGCATTCCAGCAGTGTTGGCATCCTTTTCTGAGGTTTCAGGGTGGACTTGGTGACCTCCAAGTGGTCGAATTGAGATTTCCAAGTGGCGAGCATTTTTTTCCCATAGACTTTAATGGGATTCGATATTCGGTCGAATAGTCGAATTTCGCGGTCTATTCGAATCGAATTTCGAACTTTCGAATATTTCACTACTCGCTCATCTCTAATTGCAACGCGATACAGTATACTCGGATAAAGTATAAAACAAATGTATATGTTAGAATACCAAAATGTATATATGTATATGTATAAAATCAAATGTAACAAAAAGTACTTCCCAAATAGGAGGATATCAATATGTAAGGAGACTCGATCAGGTTAGAGACTTACTTCACCAGGGAGGGGGGTGAGACAAGATAACCTCCCTCCCTGGTAAAGTAAGTCTCTAACCTGATCGAGTCTCCATACGTATTGATATCCTCCTATTTGGGAAGTACTTTTTGTTACATTTGATTTTATACATATACATATATACATTTTGGTATTCTAACATATACATTTGTTTTATACTTTATCCGAGTATACTGTATCACGTTGCAATCTATCGATATATACACCAAAATTGGTCTTATTATCCGTTCCTTCTGACTATAACACTCTTTGGATCAATATATCTGGTCCACAACCTTTCGTTCTTAATCAAGTTCCTCCTAAATTTATACATTTATCCATTTCTTTTATATCTGGTGTCTCTTCCTTTGGCTCCCCACACACCCCTTTTTTCCTATCCATTCACCGCGGTACACTCTGAACCATTTTCTTGGCTTTCTATGAGTGGGTACTAGCCTTGGAGAGATTCAAGATTTCCACTTTGCTTGCTTCTGCTTTTCTTCGGACACGGATTCTCCCTTGGCGCTCTGTCACACATCTCCCCCATTTTTTGAAAAAAACACTTATTCACCTGGATTTTGTGTATGTTTCTATTTTCTCCTACGTGGACAGCAATGACCCTTAATGACCAATAGCTTCAGACCATTGAATAAGGTGGCTTTGACAACCACTGCTGTTGTCCCAGAATCATACAGCAGTTGTTGTGTCCCGATGATAACCTGTTCTTTTATTGGAAAAATATGGTGAACGCAGGTCAATTTTTTACAAAAAAAAATTGTAGAACTATATTATAGCTACAAGTAACATCTAAGGCCTATTCACTGAAAAGCTAGATACAATGTAGTAGGTAAAATACCGAAATATCACTGTGAGAATAAACCTACTTAAAATGTAACTTTTAATCGAAGTATCTTAAATAAAGTCCCACTAAACAAACAAAAGATAATTAAAAAAAATACATAAATAATTATGAGATACTTTTATGTGAGAATAGGGATAATATACATTGCGTCCATTCCTGGACTCACCACTGCCACAGGTGTGGCCACTCACGATTTTGCAGTTGGGTATGTAAAGGTAGAGCCGGGTGTTGCCCATACAAAATACCAGGTTTCAGTTGAAGTCACCAATCAGGGCCAGGTGGCATCAAAATCTGGGTATTGGCATCTTCAATGGCTAGAGGTTGCAAAAAAGGACGATGGAGCCGCTAGTAGGCTAACTATGATGATGTGGGCTTCATGCCTTTATAGACTGGCAATCCCTGCCTAAAAGCAGAGTAATTGCCCCATAAGGGGCTTATCCTCAAGCTAACTTTCCCTCCCTAGTGAGAGTATCCCATGAAGTCTTCCTGACACATCTTCCCTATCACAAAAAGGACAGGTTCATCAAGGGGTTTAGTCGGCTGGACAAAAATTGCTGTGCCGGACCCCATTATAGTTATTGGGAACGGAACAGCCTGCCGGATCTGTAAATGCTAGTGTGAAACTAGCCTTAGATAACATTTTGAATAAGACTCCAGTTATTAACCTTTAAAACACGAAGCCAATTTTTTGGGGTTTAGTTTTTCAGCTCCCTAGCCTTCAATTAGTCAGAACTTTTTGTTTTTTCTATCAACATAGACATACAAGCACAGTTTTTTTTCTGAGACAAATTGTACTTTTTAACGGCCCCATTTTAATTTTCCATATAGTGCACTGTATGTCATTGGTCTTTAAAGGGGTGGAATGGGAGCTTATAAGTTAGCCGCATACTATTTTATTATAAAGGATGGAGGATGAGGCAGACAAAACGTCATCCCTAATAAAGCTTCTACTGTCATCACTAGTAAAGCTTCTACTGTATCTACTTGTCACACCATGCTATGAGATCTATGTGAACTTTCAGAAGAGAAGAATGGGGACTTCAGTTTGGTGCACTACCTCGAAAATACAGCCAGGATGCAGCAGGGAATGCTTTTATTAGTTAATTTGCAACGCGTTTCGGATCGGACCTTTCGTCAGGCATTAACACCTCATACTCTTAATACTATTAATGCCTGATGAAGAGTCCGATGCGGACATATTGCAAATTGACGAATAAAAGCATTCCCTGCATGTTTACTATATAGAACTGAAGTCTCCGTTCCTCTCTTCTGAACCCTTAACAAGGTCTGCTTCTGATGCCACCAGGTGTAAGGCAGCTATCCTATAAGTCAATGTTCGACCCTTGAAATAGGCCTTGAGACATGACTTGGATATCAAATAAGCCAGCACCTCATCTGCAGACAGCTGTTTCGGGGTGATTGCCCCTCATAAGTGCAGATCAGAGAGTACTGGCTTAACTGGGTGAGAGGCCTAAGTCAGGATTTTGGGGGTACTATCTGTCCTTGGGTACATCTGAGAGCTTCCTAATCCTGCAGTCCTACCCATATGTGCTCTCCCCCTCACGTTCATGACATGGTGCAAAGTCTATATACCCAACACTTAAAGGGAGTCTTTCACCTATTTTCACCTACATAACTAACAGCACTGCCCCACAGAAGATTGCAGACACATCCCAAACATACCTATGTGCACTGTGTGTGTATTACATGTCACATCCAAGACATACCTGTGTGCACTGTGTGTCTGTATTAGATGTCACATCCCAGACATACCTGTATGCACTGTGTGTCTGTATTACATGTTCAGAAAAAGCACTTTTATTCTGCTGGAAAGTGCCCAGCTGAAAGTGAAACTAGAAACACCTTTCTCTCCCGACTTGATTTCTAACAGCTATATCTTCTGATATACTGGATATAATGCTGTGGTATCATTTGTAAGCTTGGAATGCCAGCTTTCAAAGAAGGCCAGAACCATTTTTCTATCTGCTACCAATCCCAAGATATGAGCAGCTAAAGCAGCCCTCCCCTCTTCAGTCTGGTTTTCTTTGGGCACTTGCAGCAGAGCTGGGCACTTGGGAGCTGTTTTTCTGCAGAATAAAAGTGCTTTTCCTGGACAGGGAATACAGACACACAGTGCACACAGGTATGTCTGGGATGTGACATGTAATACAGACACACAGTGCACATAGGTATGTCTGGGATGTGACATGTAATACAGACACACAGTGCACACAGGTATGTCTGGGATGTGACATGTAATACAGACACACAGTGCACACAGGTATGTCTGGGATGTGACATGTAATACAGACACACAGTGCAAACAGGTATGTCTGGGATGTGACATGTAATACAGACACACAGTGCACACAGGTATGTCTGGGATATGACATGTAATACAGACACACAGTGCACACAGGTATGTCTGGGATGTGTCTGCAATATTCTGTGGGGCAGTGCTCTTAGTTATATAGGTAAAAACAGGTGACAGACTCCCTTTAAATAAAGCTCACTGAATTATATGGCTGACATTCTGTTTTTTATCCACATATGCAGGTAATAAAACCTATTAGTAAAAGAAGCTAGGACAGTGGACTAAAGCCAAAGCAATATATTGCAAAAATGACCCCTACAGAGTCATTTCTAACACCGAAGTGTCTTCTACTATCTATATTATCTTGCTAAGGATGTGTTATGGCAAGTTTACTCTAGGGTCTTAGGTTCCTGGAAGGTTCTACATCAATATTATTGGATAAGTGATATTTAGTCATCGACTATCATACAGTAAGTGTATTATAAATATGAGAAGTCTTTCTGTGATATCATTGTGCCCTGAACCTGTCTGTTATTACGAGGTTAAAGGTATAATTCTGATATCTCCTAAATTCCTAGAGGTTTACTGCTGCATAAGGGTTTGGCTTGCCAAGGTCTTAGATAAATTACATTATAATGGATCAATCAACAGGTAAAATGACATCACAAAACCACCTAAAACCCAAAGGAATTTCCTTTTCAATATATCTTTAACCCTTTCGCGCCCGGAGCTTTTTTCGGTTATGCATTTTCGTTTTGCGCTCCCTACCTTCAAATAGCCATAACTCTTTTATTTTTCTGTTCACATAGCTGTATGAGGGCTTGTTTTTTTTGCGGGACAAGTTGTACTTTCCAACGCCACCATTTAATATTGCATACGGTGTAGTGGGAAGCGGGAAAAAAATTCCAAACCGGGTGAAATTGCAAAGAAAACGCTATTCCGCTACAGTTCTACGGGTTTCTTATTTACAGCATTCGATGTGCATTAAAACTGATCCGTTACTTTCATTCTACAAGTCATTACGAATCCAGCAATACCTAATATGTATAGTTTTTCCTGTGTTTTCATAGTGATAAAATAATTAGAAAGTTGCCCTTTTTTTTTTTTTTTTTTCCTTGTCAAATCTTGACCCCTATAACTTTTTGGTATTTATGTGTACAGAGCTGTATGGGGGCTCATTTTTTGCGGGACGATCTGAAGTTTTTATTGATACCATTCTGGGGTGTGTATGACTTTTTGATCACTTTTTATTTAATTTTTTTTAGAAAAAAAAGCGACAAAAAACGGCAAATCGCCATTTGGACGCTTTTTTCCGCCACACAATTCGCCGTATTGGAATTTTTTTTTTATATTTTAAAAGTACGGGCGTTTTCGGTCACGGTGATACCCATGATGTCTATATTTATTGTTATTTAGGTATTTATTTTTTACTTATACGGAAAGGGGGGTGATTTGAACTTTTACATCTTTTTTATTTTTTATATATTTTTTAACATTTTTTTTTATTTTTTTTTACTATTGGAAAGCTCAAATATGGGCTTATATATTGTAGCTTTTTTTTTTTCTTTATGAGCAATTATGGATTTTATAGACTCAGAAATCCATGAATTGCTCATTTCTTATCCTGGCCTGCCATCTAGTGGCCAGAATAAGAATTGCACTTTGAAAACTGTAATCCTCACCAGCGAGGATTACAGTTTTCATATGGTGTACAGACACCCCGATTGGCCACACGGGGTGTCTGTACACCACCCGGAAGCGAATGCGTGTGATCACGGCATCTAATCTCCGAGGAAGACGCCGCCGATGGCGGTAAGTAGCGGCAAGTCTCTGCTGTTAGAAACAGCAGAGACTTGCCGGCCATGACGCCCGCCGCACCCGCGAGTGGGCGCCATGTGCCCGCATCGCCCCAGCGCCGTACATGTACGGCGCTGGGCGCGAAGGGGTTAAGACATGAAATAAAAATTCTATTTCTTTTCTTCATATTCATGGAATGGATTATTCAATCTGACATTGCTTTTAATCATTTCCATAGATTTTTGGCTACCTTGATATGGGGGTCATAGCATGGTATTTAGACCAAGCAATACCACCATATTGTGCTACCTATCAGAAAATACACAGGTTCCCAAGCCAAGGTAGGCTGCTGCTGTCAGGGTGCCTTCCATTAGTCTAGGTTTCTACCATGTTCTTTACATGTTCCTCACTGAGATGACGGTGTGGGTCATTAGGGCTTAGAACTAGAACAGAAAAGATGCTGAACTATGGTGCTACCAATAAAGACATGCTGCGTGTATTCATATTTTGTGGCTAGAATACATTAATGCCCCCTGACCAATCTAAACATGGTTGAGATGTCAAATTAGCTGTTGTGGAACACAGCTGGTACCTTGTTCAAAATGTAATATGTATAGAACAGAGGAGAAGCCATAACATATGAACCTGCCAAAAAGTAGAGGGGTCCATAACCTGAAAAGGTCAAACAGAAATGCAGTGTACATGTCACAACAACTGTAAAGACCCTCACACCATCATAGAATGGACAGGAGGCTGTGCATACCTCTTGCACTTTTAAAAAGGTCAATATGAAGGTTCTTCTGAACTACAGCTATAATTACATGTATGCAAACCATCCTTTATTGTTAAGAGCAACAGGAGTCTGCCTGTTTCTTTAACTTCACCTAGTTACTAACTCAGTTTGGGCAGTTACTATGCATCTGAATCTAGATTGGGTTATTATCTAGCTTTGTCTGATTGATTGGGGTGGAGTGCTACAGTTGAGCCTATTTATATCCAAACCTCACTTAAAGGGGTTGTGTTACTTCAGCAAGTGGCATTCAATATGTAGAGAAGGTTAATACAAGCCACTTACTAATGTAATTAGATTGTCCATATTGCTTCCTTTGCTGGCTAGATTCATTTTTCCATCACACTGCACGTTTCCATGGTTACGACCACCCTGCAATCAGCCATGGCAATGCTTGCACACTATAGGAATAAAAGTGCCGACTTCTGTGGTGGCCAGGACCACGGGAACTCACATAGGTTGGTGCTTTTTTATACAGTGTGCAAGCGCTGCTACCGCTGATGGATTGCAGGGAGGTCATAACCATGGAAACTATAAATGTATAAAGCAATAATAAAATGAATCCAGCCAGCAAAGAAGGCAATATGGAAAAAATCACAATACATTAGTAAGTGTCTTGAATTAACTTTCTCTACATGATAAATGCCACTGACTGAAGTGAGACAACCCCTTTAAGTCTGTTTGTTAGGTATACTGTTTGCCATGTGCTTTTCCTCTCAATTTCTGTTTCTCTCATCTTTTTATAGAGCAGATAGCAACAAGACCAGCTCACCTCATGGCTTCTAAGTCCCACAGGTACACAGAACAGCCTGGAGGAAGGGGGCAAACTTCAATTCAATGTAAAAAGAAAATCCAGCAATTCTATGGCTTCTAAATAAAATTTGAAAAAGGCAGAATGCTGAAACTGGTTGGGACACCATGCAATTAATGTGGTTTTATTGTTTTAATGGCTGAAATGCCCATTGCAGGCTCTTTTTTTTAATGTCAGTAGAATAAACTTTGGGGGTCATTAATTAAGACCTGCATTTTATATGCCTCTACATAACTTCGGCGCATCTACCACCAGTCTAAATCAAGACTTCACGTAGCGGTTTGAGAAAGCGCAGGCAGCGCGAAACCATCACCGCTGACCTCTACATGTGCATTGTGTTGCTCGCCCCCTCACCCTGAATTCTGTGAGTATTGCTGAATAAACTTACTTCGCACAAGATACAAGCTTGGTGAGTGCCGTCCATCGTACTACGGTACGCTCTTCTCTTCGGTTGAATGTTTGCCAGTCTAAATCAAGGCCAGCTTTTTTGCTGGTGTAGACTTAGAACATTTTCTACGACTAATGATAAATGAGACGGGTCTGGTGGCCCGCCCACTTACCTGCCCATGCCACACATCCTTATTTAGACCTGGCTTGAGTGGGGAGAAGTCACAGATTGTGGCACAGATAACATTTACGCCACAATCTGCGACACATATATGCCCGAAAACTGGCGTATATCTGACAGTAAATGACGCCCTTTGTGTTTAACCACTTTTAATCAAATGTGTTTTCTATGTTTATACTTCTGCTGTGTGAGCAAAGGGGAAATCTGTGTTTCGGTGACTGATTGAATCCTGGGATTATAGCTTGATGCACGGTGGTAGCCCTGACTGACACAGGATAGGTCATGAATATCTGATTGCTGGGGGTCCAGTTCCCGGCACCCCCGTTGATCAGCTGTCAGAAGGCAGAAGTGCTCAGCCTCTTCCTCAGCCTGCAACATGACATTCAAGAGTCCCATTCAAATGAATTGGACTGAGCTGCAATACCAAGCCACTATGCAATGTATGGCGCTGTGCTTAGTAAACTATGAAGAGGCCACAATTCTCATGTAGGAGCCACTCCCCTTAAAACAGCTTATCAATGGGAGTCCTGGGAGTCAGACCCCCACCAATCAGAAATTGATTACCAATCCTAAGGAAAGCACCTTTAATTTTTAGCATTGAGAGGTAATATAACAAATAAAGGACCCTAGAGTTGATTTACGGTAATATCCAAGGATGTTCTACTGGTATAAGAAAATTGTTTACTGACACATAAACATCTAAAATTGTAAAATGATGATATATTACTTTGTGCTACAATGTGCCCTTAAATCTTCAAAACTGTACCCAAATAGAGAGACGCGTGGCTATAAACAGTCATTAGGTACCAGCTGACACGTGCTTATTGTTTTAAAGAGCTCTTGACATACATTTTTCTATACAAAACACTCCAGTCCTTGGATGTGACTTTTACAACATACATATATCAAAATGTTTATAGAAAGTATATTTTCTAAAATATCTCTGAGAATAAAGCATTGCGCTATAGCTAAGGATGGAACATATGTCTATTGTAAATCATAGCTGGGACCACATGTTTAACATGAGGAAATGGATATAGAAAATGCAAAAACATATATTTAATTACTTGAGTTCTACATAAACACTTTTGGTATTTTTGGATCTATTTCTATACGGATAGGGATGGACCGGCTCACCTGAGTACCAGGAGATATTCTAATAGGCTGGACTCTGACTCAATAATTGGACCCAGAGAAGACAAATCAGCAGAAGACAAACCAATAACCAAAAATGTATCCGTAGTGTGTATTTCTTATAGGATGAGGTTTGTTTTTTAAATCCAAAACTCGAATTGTATCCAAGAAGTAGTACAAGTATACAGCATGTCTTTCTCTGTTCAGGATATACTATGTCTTTTGGCTTAAAACAATGTATTAAAATAGCATATCAAATATGCATTGTGTGGGCTTGATAAATAGAAGTGCCTGTGCGGATCTTGTTCTGATGGGTTAATTCCCATTTACACAGGACGACTGAGCAGGCAATTATCAGGAAGGAACTATACCTTCCTGGTAATTGCTTGCTCGTCAGAGGGGGTGAGAGCTTTATTTATATGCATCAATATGCTCTGCTGTGGAGGGGGGGGTGAGCAATCTCTACCGTGTTGTGAGCTACACTAGGCTGGTACGTATTTGCAAAAAATCAGACAGGAATAAAGATTTCTAATGTTGTATTATATACTTAGCTCTCAGCGGATTTCCTAGACTGGATCGAAAAGAAAAAATGTTTGAAAGCCGTGAAGACCAGAAAATTGCAAAACAAAATTTATTTTACTATGCTTAAAGACTATGTACACTTTTGGGGGCATTTTTTGTTATTGTTCCATTGTACTCGTTTTGAGATAAACTTAATGTTTTCAATTGGTCTTTATTAAAAAGTTTGAGCCCCTTTCTCTGTACAGCCTTCAGATTCTCTAGTAGTATGCTCTGTGTTTTTACTGTGTTCCATCAGTCGGCTTAGCTGATGGCTCCTTATCTCTGATCTCTGACCTTATAAACATTATAGCTCAATTCTTATCTTACTGATAAGAATGTGGCTTAAATAAGTGTTTATGACCTTTTAGTAATATAGGGCTAAGGGTTATTAGAAGACACAAAGTGAAAGTGAAAAAGAGAGTTTGATTCACACAGCTAGATAGTTAACCCCTTGTGACAAAATGTCTGAATATGTTTAATAAAGACAAATTGAAAAAATAATTTTTAACCCAAAATGTGTAAAATACAATAATAAAAAAATGCTCCTGAAGATGTACATAGCCTTTGTCTCATGCAGGTGGATATCATAGAAAAGGATTTCCTGCTGGAGGCCCTCTTCTAGGAGCCTAAGAGCTGTATTAGACCACACAATTTTGGGGCCACTTATGAAGAACAAGAGTTCATAGGAACACTCATACCTGATAATTGGCTCATATAATCCAGCTGAGGATCAGCCATTGAATGCGTGTTCGTTTGTAAGCTGATGGGTATGTTTCATTAGGATGAAAGATTCCCGATTACTGGCCGTACATCTCTCTGTGTAATCAGGGATGTGCTGCCAATAATGACTAGAACTAAATGAGGGAGGAACAACGTAGCGATCATTCCTCCCACACTCAATTTGCATCTATGAAATCAGACCAGTGCAAACGAGCACCAATGGAGGTGTTATCATCCATCAGAGCTTCCACTGCCCGACCAGCACTTAGCAAAGAGCTCCTAAGTAGGAGTGACTCCCGTTTCAATGGAGCCAGGCCATTCATGTACAGTGATCCCTCAAGATACATTGGCTCAGGATACAATATTTTCAACACACAATGGTCTTTTCTGACCCATCGTAAGTTGAAACTAGACTGAACATACAATGTCTCAGACTTAGATCCAACCAATCAAGGCCACTTCTCTGGTAAGATAGCTGTATTAGATGCTAGTTAGGAGCTATTCCTGGTAAGGACTTATTTTATCTGTGTTAGTTTTCTGCTTATTTTTCTAAAATCTTCATTTTCTCTTATTTTGAATGACATTTTGGGGCTTTGGAACCGATTACTCAACTTACAATGGTTTCAACATACAATGGTCGTCCTGGAACCGATTAATATTGTAACTTGAGGGACCACTGTCTTCATGTAATGCTACATTTCTCCTGTAGTGGCCGCTACAAAGAAAATGTTTCAGTGGACAAAAGTTCCCGGATTGCTGGAGATTCTAGGAGATCTCTAATCAGCCAATGTTTTTAAAGATTGGTTTGTGTACTATATCTGCATAGGATGGTCTTCGTACTGCATTTTACCCTATAATATATTTTTTCACTTAAGAATTTTCTTCAAAACATTGCGCTCAGACATACGCAATGAATATTGGTATTATCAAAGCGATTTTGACCCTGTTTTTTTTGGCTGCAAGAAGTCAAGTTTCTAGACACAACACAGAGGGTTGAACAGCTGTGAGGAGGTTATTGTACATTACAGAAACTAAGCCTTATGTTCTGTTCTCAAACAAAACTGTAGAATGTATAGCTTCTGGTGCCAGAACGTGTACTAGATGTCCTTCACAAATTAAAGGAGATGCACTAACCATCGCTGTGGGGATATCACACACCCCAATCTGGCATGAAGTGCTGCTATTGATTAGAATATCAACGAAAGCCAGTTCACGGTGGATTGTCCCGTATCTGTGCGTTCAGCCAGTAACCCTATAGAGGCTTTGAGATCTGCACACCTACTATGAGGTTTAATCTACTCATTTTGACACAATCCAGCTAAGGACAATAATCGTTGGACAGTATTTACAAAAAACATCATCTACCATGAGCACTCCGTGAAAAACACTAGGACACCAATGAAAACTTTTTGGTTTCTCAATATGGGCCAGAAGTGAAAATTACAACCCAAGGCAAACCTGTCCATTTAGTGAATCACATGTTGGATCTGGCACCTAATTGCTCAGAAACTATAACAATGGCATCATTTACTATTGGTCAGCTTTCTCCAATTATAAATTGACCTATGTGTCTTGAAGGCAGGGGCGGATTGGCCATAGACATTACAGGGAAATTTCCCGGGGGGGGCGATGCCCAAGGGGCCACCTGCGCCCTCCTCACGGCCGGCCAATGGAAGTTTTTGGGGATTTATTTTGTGCTGGTGGCAGTATTTTGTGATGGGTTGTTGTATTTTGCTCTGTTGGGTGGTATAATGTGCCACAATATGGTATTGCTGGCCTTTTCTTCCATCAATTTGGACCCGAGTACAAAACGGGGCCACTTTTAGTATTTTTCCAGGGCCACTTTAAGTTCCCAATCCGCTCCTGCTTGAAGGGTTATCCCATAAATACAGGAGCGTAGCTAACAGCTCATGGGCCCTGGTGCAAGAGTTCATCTTGGGCCCCCTTTTCCTCAGTGCTTTGTGTGTCTTCTTATGCGGCACAAGGGTCTTTGGGCCCCCTCAGGCTCCTGGGCCCGATAGCTACCTCTGCACCCCCTATAGCTACGCCCCTGCATAAATAATAAAAGATTAAAACAGTAAAAGATTAAAATCATGCATAATCTTTTCCATGACAACCTCTTCCTAACAAAGCTAGACCGGCCCTATATGTCACATGGATCCTGAGATCTCCACACTCATTGCTCAATTTCTCTGATTGATTTATTTCAAGCTGCCAGCTTGGGTGGGGGGAGGAAAATGTGGTTTTTCTCAGGGGTCTGTCCTTTCTGCTGCAGCTCGTAGCAGTTAAAGGCAACCTGCCATCAACTTTATGCTGACCTCACTGAGGGCAGCATAAAATAGTGACAGAAGTGCTGATTTCAGGGGTGTGTCACTCATGAGCTAAAAGTAAGTGGTTGACGAGAACCAGCATCATAATCATTACAGCATGGGCCCTGAAAAGAGTCAAATCTACTTGAGAAGAGTCATGCTTTCCCCGCCCATCTGCTGATGATTGGCAGTTCTCTCCTAGAGAGAAAAGGAGAAAACTAGGTAGAAGACTGTCAGTCATCAGCAGATGGGAGGGAAAAGCAGGAATTCATGAATAACCAGGACACTTCTCAGGTGGCCGGGACTCTTTTCCAGGCCCAGTCTGCAATGATTGTGATGTTGGTTCTCGGTAATAACTTACATTTACCTTATAAATGACAGACCGCTGAAATCAACTAACCTGTCTCTACTTTATTCTGCCGTTAGTATGGGCAGTATAAAGTTGATGACAGGTTTCCATTAAAGGAAGGAACTGAGCATGTGCTTCAATCTCACAGAGCAGGACAGAGAAATTAGAAAAAAAGCGAACAGCAGGTGGCGCTATACAGACAGATTTTACTAAATAACTCAGTAGTTATAATATATGTTTAATTACATGCAATTACAAAAGTATTCAGATCCAGGGGCTGGTTTGAAAACTGTTGAATATTTTTTGTGGGACAGAGGTTAAAGAGGTTTTCCCATCTCAGACAATGGGGGCATATCGGTAGGATATGCCCCCATTGTCTGATAGGTGAGGGTCCCATCTCTGGGACCTGCACCAATCTCGTAAAGGCAGCGGCAAAGTGAATTCTTGGCTATTTCTGTTGGCCCCATAGAAGTGAATGGAAAAGGTGGCTGTGCAAATGCGGTCCACTCCTGTTCATTTCTATGGTGATTCCGAAAATAGCAAGCCCGTCACACTGCTATTTTCAGCAGGCCAATAAGAATGCTTGGTGGTCGCTGGACCCAGCACTGCTGGTCACCACTTTGCTGGCTTAGTTTTCAGCTGCGTTTATGAGATAGATGCAGGTCCCAGAGCTGGGACCCACATCTATCAGACAATGAGGGCACATCCTAGCGATATGCCCCCATTGTCTGAGATGGGAATACTCCTTTAATAGGTAGGTATGGTCTTACCAAACAAGTTCAACCTTTAAAGGAGAAGCTTAAATCTATTAACTTTAGATTTCTTTTTACCTTTAAGTAATATTTTTACAAATAGGAAAGTTCATTAAAGCTTTAAAAATGCAAATGAAGCAATTGTAAAATTTGGTTCCAAGTGATCAATAAATCTGTAGATTGACATTCTGGACATTTGTTTGAAGGTTCCCAGCAAAAAAGCTGACACACTGCTGGAACCCCCTGCAATCAGATGTCTTCTCTGGAAATAGGCAGCAAGTGTTCAATTTCCTTGCAGTGCCCCCTCAGGGGAAATAAAGCACTACATGGTGCCCATTGAAATCAGTGGGCTGTCTTTGTAATGCACAGGCATGCCGGGTCCTCCAGCACAAGGCATGCTCATCCTAACTGCTCTCTTTTCTGGTTAATGCATTGACGCCTTAAAGAGTATTTCCAAGCTTTTGAGAAAAGAATTTAAGTAAGCTGGATATTTTCAAAAGAAAATATAAAGACTAAACAGATTTATATAAATCCACAAACTCACTGCTTTCATTTAATGATTACGCTTTATAAAAATGTCTATTTTGTCTTCACCCTGGAAATTTAGTTTTTCACATATTTAACAGGCTTAATTTAAATAAAAACCTTCCCATCTCATCAATCCCAATGGTTGTCATTTTATTTTACTTAAAGGGGTTGTCAGGTAATAATGATTTTTAAACAAGTGTCACACTTTTTTGCTGGGACACATGCAAAAAAAAAAAAGAATAAAAAGAGCTAAAGTGTTACAAGATTAAAAAAAAACAAAACAAAAAACAATACTCACCTCTTTAAATCCCTGCCGATCCAGCACAGATGCTCCAGTTTCTGATCTGTCAGTATAGGCTCATGACTGCTTCTTTTACACTTGCCGTGTTGTTTTCTGGCATTGAGATCCGGCAAACGTGTGAAAGTCACCAGTTTCCTGCTATGCTTACTGGCATCATGGCTCTGCACTGAGCGGTGACAACCTTTAGTATGGCACGTAACCGCGGCGGCCACTGATTGGCTACAGTGGTCACATGCTGGCAGCCCGTAAATGAAGACCGGCAGGGACTGCTGGAGCGTCTGTGCCAAATGGGGAAGGGCTTGTTTTTTATTGTACTAGATTTTGCAGCTATTTCCTTTTTATATTTTGCACAGAAAATGGACAACCCCTTAAAAGCACCTGGATACCAATGCAACATTGGTAACAGGGCACCCCATCCACAATGGGTCATTTATAATACTGGCATATTATTACATGGCAGAGGTGTAGTACCCCAGACCTGGGCGTAAGACAATTGTAAAAAGTTATTTTTTTTATAATGTTATTTATTTGATTGTATGCTTCTGGTCGTAAGTATGTGGATGGCAAAGGTTGGCAAGGAACAGAGCTAACCACCCTGTCCCCCACCCCCTTGGTGGGAGTGGGTTGGTCGTGCTTCCTGCCAGGAGAGGGTGCTCCTGTCCAGACACAAAAGAGAGAGGAAGCTTACTGAAGAGCTCCTGCTCCCAGCCTCAAGTGAAGTCTTGAGACACTAGACAGTGGAGTGAACTGCTACAAACAGGATTAAAGACCCAGCACCCAGAACGTTACTAGGCCAGTACCACCTAAGTGCTACATTGAAGCCATCCAACCTGCCTCCATAATTCTTACTAGTGCCAGAGAAGTTTTGCACTGAACATCTGCTGCTATTGAATGTATTTTAAGTTCTACATTGAACTTGGCAAAAACACTTCGGTACTCTGGCTTCATTTTTCAATACTACATTTCCACTGCACCGAACCCCAGGGAGCAGCAGCCTGAGGGCGAACACCGTGACGCAACATTTCATCATAGCCACTACCACTCCCATTTTCACTTGCTGCAGAGGAACCTTTGGGGCCCCTCAGGCACAGATGCAACTCCTACTTCTGTATCCTTGATTGCCACCTCTCTGGACATAGCCTTCAAGATTGTTTCCCAATGTTCCCTTCCACCATTGAGGCTGCCATAACACATTTTAGATTTACAGTACGGGCATTGATGCAGTCATAAATTCCAAGTTCATTGCATTCCTTTGGCTTGGGATGAGAAGAGCAGCACGCTACCTCTAACATGAAATCACTTTATACTTCACAGTCCAGATATGAAGTCAGCCTGGGCCAATTCACAAGTTACTAGAGATCAATGATAGAAGCTTGCCCCATTGAGGTAATTCAGCTGACCTACTTTCAGGGGTGTAGTTCTCCTTTAATTCATTTCGAATGTTCCACTTCAACAATCTCAGGATATATTTCTTTGTACTTGCAGAGGAAAGGAAAAAAATAGTTTATGTCTCCTTAGTCATATCTGCTTAATGTTCAGATTCCTAAACCAGGTTGTGTCAGTGATCTCTTTGCTCCATTGTTTAGCTGCAGACCACACACACGGGCTGCGTTTAGAGAGAGCCGGCTATGGAGGCCTGTGGGACACAAACTTTACAATTGAAAGGGACGTTGATTGATCTTTACCTAGAAAAGGGTTAGTAATATGTCAGCCCCTATTAATGATATTGAAAGCTTGGAGGAAGCATACATTTTCCAGCATCAACCTTTTTGAAAAATTGCATTCAAAATGTATCACGTTCCACCGCATAATACACGATGTTACGAGCAAATAGGGTTATGCTTCTCCTTAGATTTAAATCACATGGTTGCAGCAATTGGTGTTTATGTGTAGAGGGGAAGGGGATGAGTTTCTTGTTTTGCCCATATTATTTGACAAACTACAGGTAACACAAAGGCGTATATGTGCCATAGCTAGACTTTTTTTAATTTCGGACAGTCATTTAGTTTGCTGCGGCCTGGAGGTATAGGGTGTTTAGAGGTGGCAGTCACAACCAGGCCTTGGTCCCTCTGAAGACCATTCTGCCTAGGGTTGCCACCCGGCCGGTAACTCACCGGCCAAGCCAGTGATTTGGTGCTACTGGTTTTCCTATATGGACTGTTACTAATAAGCGCTTCCATTGTGGAGCGCTCATTAGTACAGCCTTTAACACTTTAACTCCTCCCCCTCCCCAATTTTAAGAGAGAAAAAAAAACTCACCTCACCCAGTTGATAGTCCCGGGGTCAGGACCTGCGCTCCAGCATGATGACATTTAACAGGATTGACTGGAAGCAGCAGGACCTGCAAAATGTCATCACGCAGGTCATGTCCTAAGCTTTCACTGAGCAGTGAGTGTTCACCACGGCGCCATCAAATGGATGGGGTGAGTACTTTTTTTGCACAAGCAAAGAAGGGGGCATTATTAATATTGGGGGGAACTAATGGGTGCATTACTATTACTGGGGCCACTGATGAAGGGATTAATATTACTGGGGGGCTCTAGTGGGAGCACTATTAGTTCTGGGGGTGCTAATGAGGGCATTATTAATTCTAGGGGCACTAATTGGGGCATTAATATTACTAGGGGGCACTTATAGAGGCATTATAAATTCTGGGGGCACAAATGGGGGCATTACCATTACTGGGGCACTAATGGGGGCCCTATTAATTCTGGGGAGTGCTAATAGGGACATTAATATTACTGGGGGGCACTAATGGGGGCATTATCCATTCTGGGGGGAACTAATGGAGGAATTAATGTTACCGGGAGGGAACTGATGGGGGCATTATTAATACTGGGAGCCGCATTATGACATAGTGACTTAACACCTTGTGTTAAGTCACGCACCCATAACCACACCCAATTTGGGGTGTGGCTTAACTTGGCCAATATTTTTTGTTGGGAAAAAAAGGCAACCCTAATTCTGCCACATAAGGGTAAATCCACATGTATCAGGAAAAATCTGGCTTGAATATAGCCATTAATTCATAACAAATCTGCAGTAAAGCCAGTGGCAGTTAAAAGGGAAAAAAAATCACAGTGAAAATATCTAAAATAAATCAAAGTGGTTTTCTGGGAGTTCAACATTGATGGCCTATCCTCAATATAAGTCACAAGTATATGATCCGTGGAGGCCGGAATACAGGCAACCGTGTTGGAAGAGGCTGTGGGATATTCATGGGTCACATGGCCTATTTGCAGTACAGTCACGTTCAAGTGAATGTGCCTGGGCTGCAAAACCAAGCATAACCACTATACAATATACGGCACTGTGCTTTGTATGCCCTGAGGAGGCTGCAGCACTTACCAGAGCACCACAGCCTCTTCAACATATTGATGTTTCGGCTGACAGCTGTGAAGAGGACTCAGGTGGCCCCTTTGGCTTCGGCCCACTGAGGAATTTCCCTGTAGGGTCTATGGCCAGTCCACCTCTGAAAGGAGTTTTCCTGGATTAGAAAAACATGGCTGCTTTATGCCAAAAACAGTGCCACACCTGTCCAAGAATTGTGGTTATATTGCAGTTCAGCTCCATCTAAGTGAATGGGGTTGATAGGTGTGGAGCTGTTTTTGTAAGAAAGCAGACATGTTTTTTAGTCCTCGGAAACCCCTTGGTGGCATCAGAAGCCCAGTTTTCTTATCATTTTAGAAATAGAGCTAAATTTCATGCAGAAAATGTAGTACAGTAAAATCATTTGTTTAAAGAGAGGAGTAGAGAGCTGTAATGGGCAGCACTGTGGCTCTGTGGTTAAACATGCAGATAGTTTAAAGGGGTTGTCCCATCTCAACGTTTATGACATATGGCTAACATATGCCATAAATGTCTGATACGTGCAGGTCCTATCTCTGGGACCTACTTCTATCTCTAGAAAGATGCTGTTGAAATGAAGGAAAACACACCACACATGCCTGGCGTCCTCTCCCTACACTGCTGTGGAACTTTCAAAAATAGCCAAGCAAGTGCGCACCGCTATGGGACTGCCCAAAATAGAAGAGACAGCAGTCAGCTATTTTTGGAACTCCCATAGCGGGGAATGGGGGTTGACTGCGCATGCGCGACTGCTCTCCCTTCACTTTGTGGCCCCATTCTGGAGATAGGAGTGCCCATCTGACATTTATGACATATCTTAGTGGCATGCCATAAATGTTGAGATGGGACAACCCCTTTAATTTGGAATTTAGATTGTGAGCTCAAGTGGGTAGCCACTAAATATGATGTGTATGACTAGAAAAATTGTCCATTGGATGTAAACATTTTTTCCATTAAATATATGAAATTCAATTACAACAAGATAAAAAAAACAGAGCCACCAAATGTAGATCTTATCTCCAAGTCATCAATGTCCAACACCTGCACCATATCCACCTTAGACAGTCACATTTGTACAGCACTCTCACATGGTCTGTTATTCACCCTGCAGTTATGTATTTTGCATATTTCTATCATTAGTCATTTCGACAATAAGGAAATATAAACCCAGATGTGAAATCAGATAGCGCAGGCTTGCATGTGTTGATATTCTTCAAGGCTTATGATAAAATACAAAGCCAAATGATCTGGTTTGCTTGGAACCACTCCCAATGCAGAATTTAGGCTTGATGTAGTGTCCATCCTAAGCTGACCATGCACTTTAAATAACTGTTACGGCTGGCTCTCCATATTCCATTATGAATGGTCCAAGCATGCATGTTTCTTTTAACATTAACACAAGAATAAAGCTGGCTATACACTAGAGATAGCTGTCAGTCGACTCCACTATAAAGATTAAAGAGGTTGTCCAGCCAGTTAAGGCTCTCCATAGTGTGAAATTATAAAATAAGTCAATACTCACCCTACCCTTTCCTCCACTTGGCCTGTTTGGACGCCTCATGGTTCCACATCAGTCTCTGCTTCCTGCTCTCTCCCTATACGCATAAAATGTCCACTCAACTGCTGGTTGCAGTGGTTACCCAGCTCTGCCAGTGATTGTTTAAGTGGGAATTTCCATGGACAGGGCTTCGATCACAATGGTCCACCAGAGTACCAGAGGATCCTCTGGTGGAGCCAGACTCTGATACCATAATGGGCCTCAAAAGTTCAGGAGATAAACCCATTAGGCTGCCTTTGAAATGAATCACTTGCCATTAGAGTCTATTTCTTTGATTCACTAATAAATAAATAGATAAATGGCTTTGGCCTTGAGAATAATTTCCTCTGATGGGCCCAAGGTGCCCAGTCCTATGTTGTAGAGAGCAACCAGTAAGCAGAGAGTGACTTGGGACCATAAAATGTTGGAACATGAGTGGCAGAGGATAAGTAAGAGTGGTCTTTCACTGCCCAGTGTTTAGGCAGTGCGAACGGCGATGGATGATAATCATCGATCAGTGCTCGTTTGTCGTGGCCTCTTCTATAAATGATCGGCAGCACAGGGAGATTGATTGCTGATTATCAGGCATCTTTCAGCTGAGACATCATATAGGACATGACAACCTCTTTCTTACAAAGCCATAACCAGCCCTGTACCTCACATGGATCCAGAGATCTCCACATCAATCTGGCATCTCAAGGGGAGGGTCTTTTCTGCTGCAGCTCAGTGGGCGTGTTCATGCTCTCGCTATCACAGCTCAGGAGGCAGTTGAAGGATGAAACTGAGCATGTGCGGCCATCTCAGTGAGCAGGTCAAAGAAATAAAAAAAAAACTAACTGCAGTTGACGCTATACAGATACATTTTATTGAATAACTCAGTGGCTATACTAAATTTTTAATTACATATAATTACAAAAGTATTCAAATGCAAGTGCTGGTTTAAAAACTGTAGAATATTTTTCATAGGACAACCCCTTTAATGTAGCTATTGACTTAGTTTATTACTTTACCATGGATGGCTTTTTGTACTCATAAAATATAACTCAGATCTAATTGGTTATTTTGGAAATCTTTCCATAAGAAACAGATCCTAGTGACAAGTGATTGGCATTGAAGTGATAAAGTCACTTCCAAACACAGTTGTCTTCCATTTGATTTTTATGGTCATTACTTTAAAATGGCCTTGACCTACACAAGGATCCTGCGGTAATATCCTTGTCCAACTCTGTCTATTGACAGTGAAAGTCTAAACAAGCTCTGGTTGTCTTATAAATCTGGCCTTTCATCTAGAAATAGGTTAAAAGTCATAATCACATATAATGTAAGCAGTAGGTATGATACAGACATGCAAACATTATTAGCGAGTGCTAACATACGCGTCATTATACAATGAGCAGAAACCATTGTATATTGTCTCCATTGTTCCAAAACAAATGTTTGATCCAAGGGTCATTGCAGGACCACCACCATATGTGTGTTCCATATATAAGTTAGTAAGCATGCTTCATAGCAGAATAGTATGTACCATGAGAGCTCACCTGGAAATTAGGGTGGCCTCATACCAGGGGCCTCATTTTCCCTAAAAATCCATGTATTTCCAGAAATTAAGAACCTCATTACCGTAAATTAAAAAAAAACTATGACCAGCCACCAAGGACTCGAGTGATCTTCATAAAAGTCAACCAGTGTAGGCTTACTAAATCACCAGTATACATATATCATGTCCTGCAGGTTATAAATGATTCCCACAGCATTGTTAATAGCTCACTCTCATGGATTTAAAGCTGAAATATTGAGTATAAACATATAAAGCCAAGTCATGCTTATTTTGTAATAAATATACCTATGTAAACCAGGGATGAAATTCAAGTTACATAATTTTAAGATGACCCAATATGAAGATTGACTAATCAAAGCTGAACAAAGCACACAGTGTCATCGAGCAGCTCAAAATATTGAAGCCATCTGCAAGCATCCCTTAAGAAATGTGTAGACTAGAGGAAAGCTGCAGGGTGTGGTTCCCTGAAATTGTAATATGCTCTGGCACAGATCGGCCCATCTGGCAGAATTTACTCCGTAAAAAAAAAGAAATCTGTGCACTGAATACAGCAACAGGTCACAATTCAGGTGCACGGACAGATACGTTGCAGTCATGATGGAACATCTGTTTAGCCTGTGCTTGACTGACCCAGATTATTTGCCTACAAGAGTTACAAATTTTTAAGTGTACCTTTGAGAGTAAAATATTCTGGGGATATATAATAATATAAAAAAACACACTGTAAAGAATATCAAATTCTATCAGCTATTTGATTCAAAAGCTGACAGATCAGTATTTTCTCATCCCCCAGGCTACGTCAAGTTCACCAATAAATATCTTACACACATATTCATAGCAAAAACTTTACAATATTTGCCAAAAATAAATATTTCAAGTAAGAATCATCCAGTCTAGAACTCACTTGGAGAATGTTAGATTTTGATCGATATAAATTTTATTTTCAGCTTCTCATATTTGTCAGCACACCTGTGAACTGCACAAAATCCTGTTTTCTTTTCAGTTATGAAAGCTGAGAAACATATTAGATCAAGGGGGCCATGAAATGTCCCTGACATTTCTTACAAAAAATCTCTGAAAATGAGCAAACATCATGGTGGCAATTTTCAAACATCCAATGGGTCAACACTCAAACAGGTTTTCAGACAGTGAAGCACCATGTTCTGCTCCATTCTCTTTTCATCTCTTCCCAATCTTCAGGCTTTAAATTTTAAGTAAAGGTCCGTTAACTTTGAACACATTTTCAAACCACCAATGAGCGAGCAGTGGATTGAAAAATCATTGGGGAGGGGCAATAAAATATCCCTGATATTCCTTCCAAAAAATCTATGAAAATGAGCAAAGATTATGGTGGCAATTTTCAGACATACAATGGGTCAGCACTCCAACAGGTTTTCAGACAGTGAAGCACCATGTTCTGCTCCCTTCTCTTCTCATCTCTTCCCAATTTTCAGACCTCAAATTTTAAGTAAAGGTTCAGTGGATTTAAAAATCATTAGGAGGGCCAATAAAATGTCCCTGATATTTCTTCCAAAAAATCTATGAAAATTAGCAAAGATCATGGTGGCAGTTTTCAGACATCCAATGGATCAACATTCCAACATGTTTTCAGACAGTGAAGCACCATGTTCTCCTCCTTTCTCTTCTTGTCTCTTCCCAATCTTCAGACCTCAAATGTTAAGTAAAGGTCCGTTAACTTGGGGGAAAAAAACACCTAAGAGAGATCAGTGGATTTAAAAATCATTAGGAGGGCCAATAAAATATCCCTGATATTTCTTCCAAAAAATCTATGAAAATGAACAAACATCATGGTGGCAATTTTCAGACATCCAATGGGTCAACATTCCAACATATTTTTATACAGTGAAGCACCAAGTTCTCCTCCTTTCTCTTCTCGTCTCTTCCCAATCTTCAGACCTCAAATTTTAAGTAAAGGTCTGTTAACTTGGAAAGAAATTTAAACCACCTAAGAGAGATCAGTGGATTGAAAAATCATTAGGGAGGCCATAAAATGTCTCTGATATTTCTTCCAAAAAAATCTATGAAAATGAGCAAAGATCACTGTGGCAATTTTCAGACATCCAATAGGTCAGCATTCCAACAAGTTTTCAGACAGTGAAGCACCATGTTCTGCACCCTTCTCTTCTCCTTCTTCCCAACCTTCAGACCTCAAATTTTAAAGGGATTCTGTCAGCAGGATATGGGGTATAGAGATATTCACATCTATGTATTACTCTCTGCGTTGTAATTCCAACTATACTATTCTTACTTTTATCAGAGCAGTAGTTTCTTTAAAAAATCATTTTAATTCATATGTTAATTACTCACTTAAGGAGCCCAAGGGGCTGTATCCCCGGCCTTTGGAGCCCAGCCGCGCCGAATATTTTGGAGCCCAGCACTGCCCTCCTGCTAATTATTCACTTCCCTTTAGTGCTCTGGTCTCCTCTGGCTGCGGTGTAATCTCGCGCCGGCGCATGCGCATTTAGTCCGATGAGGCCGGTGCCAGGACTCCGCACGGGTGAAAACTCATGTCTCTATGGCGCATGCGCGAGATTACGCCGCAGCCAGAGAAGACCAGAGCACTAACGGGAAGTGAATAATTAGTAGGAGGGCGGTGCTGGGCTCCAAAATATTCGGCACGGCTGGGCTCCAACGGCCAGGGACACAGCCCCTTGGGCTCCTTAAGTGAGTAATTAACATATGAATGTAAACTATTTTTTAAAGAAACTACTGCTCTGATGGAATTAAGAATAGTATATTTGGAATTACAACGCAGAGAGTAATACATAGATGTGAATATCTCTATACCCCATATCCTGCTGACAGAATCCCTTTAAAATTTGAGGTCTGAAGGTTGGGAAGAAGGAGAAGAGAAGGGTGCAGAACATGGTGCTTCACTGTCTGAAAACTTGTTGGAATGCTGACCTATTGGATGTCTGAAAATTGCCACCGTGATCTTTGCTCATTTTCATAGATTTTTTTGGAAGAAATATCAGAGACATTTTTTTTTTAAATAAAGGTCCGTTAACTTGGAAAAAAATTTCAAACCACCAAAGAGAAATCAATGGAATGAAAAATATTTTCGAGTATCTAGTGTATGCTTCCATCAGAATAAGGGAAGAGATGTGCAATGTCCAGTTAATAGTGACCCAAACAGGATACTGGCCCAGCTGTTTATGACCACCCTGCAATCCAGCAATGGTAGCCATGCTATAGTAAAAAGTGGTGGCCTCTCTGGTGGACGTGCCAATGGGGCCATGCATAGGCAGGTGCTTTTTCCTATAGTGTGCAAGCATATCCTCCTCTGCTGGATTGCAGGGTGGTCATAACCATGGAAACGAGCAGTGTATGATGTGATGGTGAAATTAATCAAACTAACAGAGGAGTCAATATGGACAATCATAATACATTAGTATGTACCTTGTATTAACTTCATCTACATGATAAATGCCACTTGCTGAAGTGAAACCCCTTTAAGGCTGCACAAGATCAGTAAAAAAATGGAAAAGTCCAACTCACCAAGTTCATAAAACCATGAGACCATTTCCAATGCATTTCCGATCTATATAGAATGATCCTTCCTCATGGCATAATAAAGGTCAGATTTTATGGATTTGTTGGGCTAGACTTTTCGATTTTATTATTAATGCTTTTGCGAAGGATCTCACTTCAAACATCTTTTATGCTACTGACTTCTCCTTCCTACTTTAACTAAAGACAGTTATCAATGCCATATTGCAGATGAAGTGGAACTATACTTTGGACATGTTCCCTGTTTCTTCAGGACTTCTAACTCGTATTACACTTACCAGTCCTCTCTCACACTGCACAGAGAGAAAGAGAGAAACTGCTTGCTTAATTAAATCAATGCAGGTGCTGCTGTGATTACAGGACTTTATGTAAGATATTCCTATTATTTCTCTCTCTCTCTCTCTTTCAGCAGGGAGAAAGAAAAGGGTTGCAGTAATTCAAATCTTCACCTATCTCTTAGGCTAGGGCTACATGACAATAAGTTGTGCAACACTGTGCACCACAAATGACATGGGGTCCTTATTCTGCGGGTCAATATAATTACAATAGTACCAAATTTGTGTAGTATTTATTTTGTTTTACTACTTTAAAAAAAAAAAAAAAAAAAACGTTAAAAAAATCAAAATTTTCTTTGCACCTGTATTTTCTGACATGGATCATGGATTTTTTATTTTCATTACAGCATACACCAAGGAAATATATTTCTATATTTTAATAGTTCGGGCATTTTGGAATGCGGCGATACCCGTTATTTTTTATTATTATTATTTATTTTTATATGTACAATTAGGAAAGGGGTGATTTTAATTTTTTTATATTTTTAGGTTGTGACAGAAGCCCTTTAAAGGTTATAGACACTTTTGCAGCAATTAAAATAAATTATTGTATTTTACACATTTAAATTATTGCATTTTACACATTTCGGAATAAAACTATTCTTTTCAATTGGCCACTTTTAAAAATGTACAGCTGTTTTTGAGATACAAGGGTTACAAAACCAGTCTATTTGCTGACCACTGCCCCTGAATTCCATCAGCGGATGGTTCATATGAAGCCTTATCTCTGATCCCCTGACCTCATAAACTCTCATTATAGCTAAACATTTATCACGTTGATAAGAATGTGGCTTAAATGAGTGTTTATGAGGTCAAGAGATCAGAGATAAGACTTCAGCTGACGGAACTTAGCCGTCAGCTGCTGGGACTGAAAAGTGGTACTCTGTAAACAGACTGATTTTTAACCCTTGTTTCTCAAAAATGGCTGAACATTTCTAACAAAATCCAACTGAAAAAAAATTTAAGCCCAAAATGAGTAAAATGCAATCATAAAAAAAATTCTCAGAAGGTGTCTATAGTCTTTAGTTAGAAACAAAACAGGAAGAACGCATGAAACTATAACTGAAAATTACATAAGCATCTATAAACCTTAAACGATTAGTTTTGTGGGATCAAAGATGGTATGACTGGAATGGATATAACCCAGGAAGAGTAAGACATACAAACAGAAGCAAGCAGATGAGTCATAAGAGGCATGACATGATCTGACTGCTCCAGTGAAATATTTGAGATAAATAATCTTAGAGAATCTGGCCTATATGAAGTAACGTAAGCTTAACATGCATGGACCAATGAGAATTCGTGTTGAGAAACACTTAATTGCCAGTTACCTAGTATAATGGTATTGTGGGGAACATTCATTTTAGTGGTGTGCCCCCAGCCAGTAAAATAAAAAGACTCCCTGAATCTTCTCAATATTGAAGAAATACACTTTGTAAAACTCCTACCAATGATATTTTGCAAATTGGATCTTACCCCCATTGCTGTTTTTCCAGTGTTTAGATTTTTGGTAATAGTATACAGTCCATAGTAATGTAACACCCTGGAGCACACAGAAGGAAACTCATGTATGGATAGGAAACAAACCCTTTTCTTAGATATTCAGGTTCTCATGGTGCCAGGTAAAGTTCTTACCATTATTTTTTTATAATTTTGGAATCCAGCATAATGATAGCAGCACATGGAGTCCCAACATATGGAGCAACAGGAAAATCTCTTAGGCAATACCAAAAATTGTTTTCTTCTGCACTATGCCTCATTCAACCTAGTACTACAATCAGCCGCCCGAGGTCAGACCCCCACGATCAGTAGGTTATGGCAAATCCTAGTAATATGAGATGACATACTTACACTACTCACAAAAAGGGAAATTTGGCTTGTGGGTGAAATTTCCAGATGAACCTAAAATGTACTCTAACCCTAACAGGTGACCTTCTCTAAACTTTTGAATGCACATGTCCAACTGTTCAATGTTTCAGGACTTTTTGCACAACTTGCTGTTCTCTAACAAGGAGCTTAACCACAGGTGTTTGATCCATGAATCACACAATAAATTTCCTTGGGCAATTAGAATTGGTATTTAAACAGTCCTCATCATGCTGTTCACATTTTGACATCATGAGACCAAGACGACACTTAACAATTGATCAACGGTATCTCAAGGCTTCAAGCAGGATGTTCTCAGACGGAAGTGGCCACTGAGCTTGGAGTGTCACAGAGTGTCATCAGCAGGTTGCAACAGAGATACAGAGAAACTCCAAAGGCATAGAAATGGACATCCTTTGGCCACATCCCACACTCATGACCGCTTCATTGTGAACAATGCCATGCAGAACTGGATGATAAATGCCACACAACTCCAAGCACATTTAAGGGAGGTGAGAGGCACCCAAGTGTCACGTCAGACCTTTCAAAACCATTTACTTCAGAGTGGTCTGCGTGCTAGATGACTTGCAAGGGTACCTGACCACACCACCAGGAACATGCATCATCGTCTTGCATGGACGAGGGACCAGTGGGCCTCAGTGCTGTTCATTGATGAAAGTGATTCACGCTGAGCAGAAATGATGGCTGCCAATGATGTTGGGAATGTCAAGGAGAGCACTATGCATCAGCCACTGTTGTCACCAGACGAGCCTTTGGTGGTGTTGGTGTTAGTGTTACAGTGTGGGCAGGTGTGTCTAGTCAATACAGAACTGTCCTACACTTGGTGAATGGTACAGTGACAAGCCCATACTACTTGAATAACATCATTATTCCAGTTATTGTGCCTCTGCATGAACCACACAGGCCTAATTTCATCTTTATGGACAACAATGCGCCAGCTCATCGAGGTTGCATCATTAGGGAACGGCGGCTGGAGACTGGGGTACCTCAAATGAATTGGTCTGCACTTTCTTCAGACTTGAATTCCATTGAAAACCCATGAGATTGGCTGAGTCGCCTTGTAGAGGCTTGTAACTCTGTACCCCAGAACCTCAATGACCTGAGGGCTGCCGTTCAAGAAGAGTGGGAAGCCATGCCTCACCAGACAAAAAGTTGGCTTGTGAACAGCATGAGACGTTGTTGTGAAGCTTTAATTGATGCTCAAGGCCACATGACAAGTTATTGAGACAGTGACATTTTTTGTGGGTGTATACCCAGCACTGGCGTTGGCTTTTGTTCCAATAAATTGTTTGAAATTAGGAAATCACCATTGCTGCATCCACTTAAATGCCCTACTTTCATGGTATTTTCACTACTTTCAGTATAGTGAATTTGTGTTTATAGTGAAAATTCACTAATTACAGTACTTTCACTGGAGCGTGAACTTTTTACGTTTTCCATAAATTTCACTCGAAAGCCAAATATGCCTAACTTTTTGTGAGTAGTGTATATTGTTGGTAAAACCCCATTGTACCCATATATCTTATACATGTATTCATTGCATGTTACCATTATCCAACCTCCAATCTATGTTTGCGTGTGAAACGCTTGAAATAGGGACAATTTGATTGTGGTTATGAAAATAAATTGTAACCCCTTGACTCGAAACAGGAATTTATGGGGCTTATATAATTAAGTACAATTTGTCTACAACTCAATGCCACCATATCAGTAGTGGTAAATCAATTAGTAAATTCAGTGAGCTGTGATAAGGGATGATGCACTGGTAGACATCATAGCAGAGTTCCACTGAGCTGTCACTAATGGCCGCTCGACTAGTGATTGACTGTATAATGTTGCTGCTGGTTTCCCAATAGATAAATGGAACCTTGTGAAAAAATATAATTAGAGGGAAATGTTGCTTGAGATGTCAGCATGTTAAATAAGCTTCTCCACTTTGATTAAAGGCTGATGTAATTAGTGTTTTCTACAAAGCTGACGGCTGAATTGTTGCAGTTAAACATATATGGAAGAGAGGAAGCGAGTATGTCTATATGTGACTGATTGTATCAGTGCCTTGTAATTATCTCCACTCTCTGAGGCTGGTCGTCTGGGACAGAAATACAATGATGTAATACAGTCTCTGATCATATAGTCTGCTTGTGGTTTCTAGCAGTGCTCAGAGATTTAGTTTTATTTTTGCTCACACAATTGCATGAGGCATGTTCAGCTGACCGTCCCAAAAATCATTATTGGAAGGATCTTTCGTAAACACAGTCGAGTCACATTATTATGACCACTTCCTACTCGTACTTTAGATCATGAAGGAAGTCATGTGTGGTGAGCAGGCTTGGTGGGTATATAAGTTGTGTGATAGGCTGTCTGCTATAATGGGTTAAAGAGGTGATTTATCATAATTGTAAAAAGGGATGATTATTGGCTTTTGGGCCAAGGGTGGTAGTATTTATGAAACTGCGCAGTGTGAATCTGTTCTCATGCTGCTGCTGTGAAAGTGTATCATAAGTGGACAAATGGCACATTGCGAATAAGTGACATGGAAACTGTGGAGCACCACGTGCCATTGATGTGAGACGTGAACGTTGGCTATGAAGGTGTATGAGGGCAGACAGACACTCTACAGTGGAGAAGCTCACCACCAAAATGAACCAGGGGGCTACCAGATTTGTGTCTAAAATAACGGTTCTGCGAAACCTACTGTGTATGGGGTTCCGAAGCAGATGGATGGTCACTGCACCTCGGCAGAAAAGGCTTCAAATTTCTTGGTAGTATCGGAATTGGACCTCCACTGATTGGCAAAGGGCTGCCTTCTCCATCAAACAGGTAGATGTTGGCATGTCAGGCGAGAAACATCAGAGAACAATCACCCAGCAACCATTGCTGGAAGAACACAAGCTGGTGGTGGCAGCATTATTGTTTTCAAAGCATTTTCTGGACCCCAATTGAAAAGCTGATTTGAACATGAATCCAACCTTGCAGACCACATGCACCCATGTATGCTGATTGTCTTCCCTAGAGTAGATGGGATCTTCCAACAGGACAATACAACATGTCACATGGCTATAAATGTCAGACATTGCTTGAAAGAGCATGACCAAGACTTCCAAGTACCTGCCTGGCCCCCTAATTCCCCAGGCATGTACCCAATTGAGCTCCAGCAGCTGTCAGATGCATTTCAGTCAGTATAGCTCCAGATACCTGTGACATAAGACCTTGAGTCACTCTCAGCCCGGATGCACAGAGGTTACTTTGGACATTAGCCAGTGTTCACAATAATAGGACTCAACTGTGTATGACATCCATAGAAATCTATAGGAAGGTGCTTCATTTCTGCGTGCCTCTGAATCGTGCCATGTTTTTAGCAGGAGCATTGCTTTTAGGGGAGAACACCTTTGTAATATGAGACTTTACAAAGGCTTCATACAGCTACACATTGTGCCTACAGCTTCTAAATATGAAGCCATAGAGCCTCCATGTAGAATGGTACAGGCTCCATGCACATGGTTCTTCCATATACACAAACCCTTGCAAAGGTTGTCCAGGCTACAGATATTGATGATAGGTCAATTGCAGATTGGTGACGGTCCGACACCCAACACCTCATCAATGAGCTGTTTCCGACAATGCCAGTGCCAAAGACTATACATTGTAGGGAGCTGTTGGATGAATGCTTGAATAGCTTGCCAACAGCTATTCTATGGGGCCACAATGTGTTGTGGGGAGAACAGATTAAGCTGCTGCCAGATACCTCTGGCAGCACATTTTCTCCCTTGAAAACAAAGGTTAAGGGAGATGTAACATGCTTAACCCTGCTTTTCCCTGACATCTGCTGTCAAGCCCTGCTCAATTCAGTGAGTTTGTGTATGGCCACATTGTATATAAATGTTGAGAAATTATTTTTACTAAAATACAGATAAGTCAACCAAAATTCTTAGAAGAAAACACTGGTATTTCTGGTTAATATGCCAAAGGAATTTGAAAAATGAATTAAAATTAGAAATAAAATTAATATTTCAGAAAGAGGTCATGACCTTAAAGGAAACCTGTCACATTGAACATTTTTAAGCTGAAGACACCATATTATGGATCAGGAGGGGCTGAGCAGATTGATATATAGTTTTATAGGAAAAGATTCAGTATGATTCAGTAGGTCCTATCAGTGATTGACAGCCTTCCCTCTATGAGGAGGCGGTCCTATCAATGATTGACAGCCTTCCCTCTATGAGGAGGCGGTCCTATCATTGATTGACAGCCTTCCCTCTATGAGGAGACGGTCCTATTAGCAATTGACTGCCTTGCCTCTCTGAGGAGACGGTCCTATCAGTGATTGACAGCCTTCCCTTTATGAAGAGGCGGTCCTATCAATGATTGACAGCCTTTCCTCTATGAGAAAGCGGTCCTATCAGTGATTGACAGCCTTCCCTCCATGAGGCGGAGGTCCTATCAGTGTTTGACAGCCTTTCCTCTTTGAGGAGACGGCCCTATCAGTGATTGACAGCCTTCCCTCTATGAGGCGGAGGTCCTAGCAGTGTTTGACAGCCTTCCCTCTATGAGGAGATGGTCCTATCAGTGATTGACAGCTTTCCCTCTATGAAGCAGAGGTCCTATCAGTGTTTGACAGCCTTCCCTCTATGAGGAGGAGGTCCTATCAATGATTGACAGCCTTCCCTCTATGAGGAGACGGTCCTATCAGTGATTGACAGCCTTCCCTCTATGAGGAGGCGGTCCTATCATTGATTGACAGCCTTCCCTCTATGAGGAGATAGTCCTTTCAAGCATTGGCAGCCTTCCCTCTATCACTGATAGGACCAAATCCTGGACTTTACAACCCAGAAAGAGCAGGAACTTAAAGAAGAACTCCTGCAAAATGTTTTATTCCATGTCCTGCTAGAAATGTACAAGATGTAATCTGTAGTGAATGTCATTTTCTTACCAGTGTCTGTATTTGTGAGTTACATCTCCCTGATGCTTCTCATCTGTGTCATGTGACCAGCAATCAGACTCACCAACTCACACAGCATCTTATGTGTGGACAGGAAGTCTATTTCTCTATGCATTCCTAAGGGAGCCTCACTCTGAGTCTCATAGGAATGAATAGAGCAGTAACTGGCTTCCTATCCTGGGTCAGTTGGAGGTCAGGGAGTTGGTCACATGACATAGCTATAATTAGAACAGAGGGGATAACTCACAAATACAGTCTCTGATGAGAAGATTGCATTCACTATAGATTATATCATGCACCTTTCTAACAGGTTAGAGAATAAAAATTTTTGCGGGAGTTCTTCTTAAATAAATGAAATACAAGTTTTACTGGATCTTTTCCCATAAAACAATATATCAGCTCAGCTCCTCCTTCTCTATAACATGCTGCTTGCAGATTACTATGCATTTTCAAGTTGAGAGGTTCCCTTTAATATATCACTGTTCCAGGACAGTTTACCTCCACATTTTACACTATTTTTATTTAATAAAAAAAATATATATATTAAAATGTATTTCCCTATCCACTACTCCACACAATCTAATAAACTTTACTTCATTATTGTCCAAAAAAGCAATGATATAAATCAATCTGGATTAAAAAGTATAAAGAAGTTTTGAGACTTTTGAGGCTCTTTGTTACTCTACCAAATGCCCTTGGTAGCTTCAAACTGTTGGCTCAAGTAATGTGTCATAGTTCTTTAAACTCTAATGATTCTCACCCCCTAGAGATACCTTTGTTCTAAAGTTGTTAATTATGTGCTTTATAAAGAGCATTTACAGCACTCTGGATAAGAGACCAGAAAGATTCCTGCTGATTGTAGAAGTTGAGGAGCGCTAGGAGGCTGAGCATTCAAACACTGTGTGGAGTAGCACATAGCACTTGAATGTTATATTGATACATACAGTTACTTAGGATTATACCCTTTGAATAGAGTCAATTAGCGTCAGTGAATTTCACAATGATGTCATTTATCTGTATACACACTACAAGGAAAATATCCTCAATAGTCCTTTTCAGGAAGTCACAATGGCAACCATGTTGTACACATTCCAAAGACCTTTTCTTAGTCTTATTCTTCCACCAAAGACATATGGGACAAAAGTACAAAAAGGAGAGTGAGTAGAAGATACACAGTAGCTGCAGGAACAAATACTCAAGAAAGATTCATATGGTGCAATTTGTCATTGACAGCTGTGTATATCATGAGACATTCACATTTTAGTGTCCGTATTACAGTTACAACACCCGGTCCCTTTCAGCTCTAGTCTTGTGGCTAAAGTATGGATGTAAAAATGTGGTGGTGATATGGCTGAGGCCAGTCTTAGGCTGCATTCTATGTTGTGCTGTTAAGTAGTGAGTGGCCATGGTCTACTGAAGTGTGAGTACTAGAGTCCACTGAAGTGTGAGTACTGGAGTCTGCAGAAATGTGAGCACTGGAGTATGCATTAGTGTGAGTACTGGAGTCTGCAGAAGTGTGAGTACTAAAGTCCACTGAAGTGTGAGTACTAGAGTCCACTGAAGTGTGAGTACTAGAGTCCACTGAAGTGCGAGTACTGGAGTCTGCAGAAGTGTGAGCACTGGAGTCTGCAGAAGTGTGAGTACTGGAGTCTGCTGAAGTGTGAGTACTGGAGTCTGCTGAAGTGTGAGTACTAGAGTCTGCTGAAGTGTGAGTGCTAGGGTCTAAATAAGTGTGAGTTCTAGGGTGTGAATAGGTGTGAGTACTGGAGTCTGCAGAAGTGCCAGCACTGGAGTCTGTAGAAGTATGAGTACTGGAGTTTGCTGAAGAGTGAGTGCTGGAGTCTGCTGAAGAGTGAGTGCTGGAGTCTGCTGAAGTGTGAGTACTAGGGTCTAAATAAGTGTGAGTACTGGGATCTGAATAGGTGCGAGTGCTGGAGTCTGCTGCAGTGTGAGTGCTGGAGTCTACTTAAAGTAGTATTGGAGAGCTGCTAAAGTGTGAGTACAGGAGTATGCAGAAGTGTGAGTACTGGAGTCTCCAGAAGTATGAGTACTGGAGTCCCAGGAGTGTGAGTACTAAAGTCTGTGTACTGGAATCTGCCGATGTCTGGATACTGGAGTCTGCTGAAGTGTGAGCGTTGGAATCTGACGAAGTGTGAGTAGTGGAGTCTGCTGAAGTGTGAGTACTGGAGTCTCCAGGAGTGTGAGTACTAGAGTCTGTGTACTCGAATCTGCCGATGTCTGCATACTGGAGTCTGCTGAAGTGTGAGTGTTGGAATCTGCCGAAGACAATACAAAAGGTGGACAGGTGGATTTTACCTAATCAATAAATAAGCATTCTTTGGGTTTGTACATCTACATCTACATTACACAACACACATGATGTGATCACCATTGCATAAAGGACTTGAGGGAAAAAAAATGAAACAATAATAGAAAAACCTTTTTACATCAAAGAAGACTTTAATAATATGGTAATACGTTGAGTAGCATCCAGTAAAATGTATCGTAAAATGGTTTTGAATATGAATTCACCTCAGCAAACCTTTCATCTTGTAGATACTTGACATACAGTATATTGAGGTAGACAGTTACACTTGAATCCCAAAGTGGCACAGGAAACATAAAAGTTATATTATTTACTGAAAAATGTAACACTAAGAAATAATGCTTAACCCTGTACATTTCAAATATAATTTTTCAAAAAAAAAATTACAAATTTTAACAGTTTGAGTGCATATTAATATTATTTATAACTATAATAAATTTACAATAGCCCTTTAGCTGACAGGGACCCCGTCACATTGTATGGAGGCCATCAGTAAGGATTTCCTTACCTCGGAACGTCGTTCTTTATTTCCACTTTCGCCTAAAGGATTTACTTATAATTAAATAAACAAATATTTACAACTTTGCAAAGAACAACAGTGCATTAATAGAAAATATGTGCATTTACATCATTGCCTTTACCGTTCATATCCTATGCGATTCTATTCTTTTTAGCATATTTACCAATCCAAAGATTTACATTGGCGATTAGGTTTTAATTGTCCGATGTACATGACAGATGCAGTAGTTGGGATTTTAAGTTATGTTAAAGCTGGACACCATAGTAGTGGATAGTTGACCACTCCTTTGGTCAATAATCCCATTGAAATTTGATACATAGACAAGTGAGCTGGCAAAAACAGGAACAAACCAAGATGGGACTTGGCCATGCTAGAGCAAAAATCCATGGATGATTCCATTACCATTTCCACCTTCAAAAAGTAGAGCCCCAAGTCCAGTAACAGCAGTGATCAATAAATGACCTCACAGATCTATCATACCTGATCTACTTTTCTAGATATATTTTATCCATTGGATTTCGGACTAATTTAAATGACAATTCATCAAACTTTCATCTGACTGAATTGATTATTTTGGCCAACTAAACTCGAATGTCTATTTCCAGCTTTATTTACAAGTGCACTTCATTGTGGTCAGGGAGGGATAAAGTTTGGTCTGGCTAATATTTTGGAGTTCATCATTGATGTAAACTTAAAGGGAACCTGTCATCAACTTTATGCTGCCCATATTAATTGCAGAATAAAGTAGAGACTGGTGAATTGCTTTCAGCGGTCTGTCATTTATAAGTTAAAAGTAAGTGGTTGCCAAGAACATCACAATCATTGCATCCCAAGCCTGGAAAAGAGTCCCAGCCACCTGAGAAGAGTCCTGGTTATGAATTCCTGCTCTCCCTGCCCACCTGCTGATGACTGGGTCTGGGCTTCTACCTAGTTTTCTCCCTTTCTCTCTAGGAGAGAACTGCCAATCATCAGCAGATGGGCAGGAGAGCAGGAGATTATGAATAACCATGACTCTTCTCAGGTAGATTTGACTCTTTTCAAGACCTATGCTGCAATGATTATGATGCTGGTTCTCAGCAACCACTTACTTTTAGCTCATGAGTGACACACCGCTGAAATCAGCATTTCTGTCACTAATTTATGCTGCCCTCAGTGAGGTCAGCATAAAGTTGATGACAGGTTCTCTTTAAAGGGGTTTTTATCAGATTTTGATATTGATACCCCATTCTCAGGATAGTTCATGAATATTACATCGGCAGGGCTCTGACTTCCTTTACCTCCATTAATCAACTGTATAAAGAGGCTCTTTCTAAGCCATGTGACCTCAAATTCATTAGTCGCGTGGTCAAGTGAATGGTCTGATCTGCAATAGCAAGCACAACTGCTATCCAGTAGACAGCACTGTGCTCAGTAAGCTGCAAGAAGGCCTCAGCGCTCACCTGAGCTCCGGTGAGAAATGTGGCTTCCGCAAACAGTTGATCGGTGGGGTGTCAGAAGTCGGACCTTTAAAGGAAGAAAAACTGATACTCTGTTATGCCTAGTGCAGGGTCTGAAGGGAAAGGTATGACTCAGAGACTCCTAGGACACCAAAAAAAAGAAGTCATAGAAGTCATGCTCCATTCCCTCAGGCCTTGCTCAGTTTTTCCTAGGGTGTTCCTTTCACTGATTTTTTTTTCCTGTATATCCATTCATAAATTGATCTTAATCCCAAGTCAATTTACTAAACAGTCTGAAGTAAAGTAGGAGCAGCAATATATAAGATAAATATTTTCTAGATAAAATGGTTCATACCAGTATGGAGAAGGCAGGATTGAAAGTTCAGTAGTTTAGACACAAAGCTATTGATTTACTAAGTCTCCAAACTTGGCAGATCTTTTCATACCCTGTCTTCACTTTTGGTATGTGAACACAGATTGTCTAAGCCAGGAAAAGTGATGCCTTTAATATACAGCCCCATTACTCCTGTAGTCTCTCTACTAGTGATCCAATTGATTTAAATAAATATTTACAGGTCAATTGTAACAAAGGGAGCGAAGAGGACAAACAATCCAACCCCATCGGCTTAACCCTGTTGGCCTTAGTAGAGATTTAGCTAGGCATAGCAGGCATGAAGTGCTGCTGTTTGTACTTGTCCACCATAGGAGATCATACCAGGTTCAAAACAAAAAAGGGCCCTAATGTATGAAAAGTTATTGAAACCTAGAAATACATGTGCGGAAAGGTTCCATGGGTGGTCATGACCCACATGTAGCAAATCATGACTAGATCATGAGTATTTTATTCCAAATGGATGTAATGAAAGAGCTGAGCTCAGCTGAAGTGCTAAGGATTGACTACTTCCATGAAGCTATGGCAGGAACCATCTATCCAACCATGATAAAGGGGGTTCTTTAACGGGGTTCTCCTAATTTTCTACTCGTTAGGCTGCAGATTTGAATACAATCCCTTGAATTTGTATTCGGAACACACAAGTTATGATACTAAGTAAGAAATGGAAAGTATATGAAGTTGAGCCGTCATCTTCTCTATGCTCAGGTTGATGCACCTGCTTCACTGTAGGAGAAAATGCTGGCAACTGTAGGGTCCATAGCGGTGGATAAACCACATGTTACTTTGTTACTACTGTGGAAAGAAATGCTCAACAGTATTTACAGCTAGTTTCATCTATATGATACATTGCTTTGTTTGAAGATGTTTTGTAGTCTAGGATTTAGGATCCACCTAAGTGGTAATTATGATCTTGTCAATGGTATGTTGGAGAAGCTAAAGACTTGTTTATCCATAAGAAAACTTATTTTGGTTTATATTCTACTTTCCACCATTGTTCTCTCACAGCCTCAATAGTTCTCATTTCTATATTGCATCTCTTTGTTTTGGTGACAGGGTGCAGTCCTACCATAATATATATGTTACCAATCACATTGTAGATGTAGCCTTATCTGCAGACACCAGGTTATAGAGCAGGAGGAGCTGAGCAGACTGATATATAGTTTATTGGAAAAGATTTGGTATTATTTGTATTAATTTAAATCTCTGCTCGTTCTATACTTAGAGGAGACCAGTGGGTGGTCCAATGACTGATTGACAGCATTCTCTTTATACTGAATCTTTTTCCACAAGACCATATATCAATCTGCTCAGGCACTGGCAATGTCTGGACCCCCATGCGTCATGTGACCATTGTTATGACACAAAGGGAACCGGACACCGCCACGGCCAGTGATCGGCTGCAGCGATGTCAAGCTGAATGTTGACATCAATGGAGCCCAGTGGAGCATCACTGGCCTGGAGGAGAAGCAGTGGATGGCCAGCACTGGAAAGCAAGTATGTCATCTTCCCTTTGCAGGTCTGGTAGAACCCCCCATTCTTGCACAACCCCTTGAAAGGGGATGTTCAGAAACTGCATCACTCTTGACTGGTCGTGCAGCTCAGTTTCATTCATTTGACACAGTCCTTTCCCTGTAACTGACACAGTAGATATGGGTAGTGGCAGTTGAAGAATGGAACTGAGCAAGCATGACCACCTCAGTAGGTGGACATGCACATTACCATACAGATTGCAAATACAACACTAGGGGGACCCCACTGTAATGAAGTAAAGAGAATATCTCACAGTTGGGCCATTTTTGTAAAAAGAAAGTGAATCAATCAGCGGTGGCCATGCTTGCACACTATAGGAAAAAGCACCAACCTATGTTCATTCCCGTAGTCTCAGCCACCAGAAAGGCCAGCACTTTTTCCTACAGTGTGCAAGCATGGCCACTGCTGATGGATTGCATGGTGGTCATAACCATGGAAACAAGCAGTGTATAATGTGATGGAAAAATGAATCCAGCCAGCAAAGGAAGCAATATAGACAATCACAATACATTAGT
The DNA here is from genome assembly GCA_900303285.1 of Rhinella marina. Classification (NCBI taxonomy): domain Eukaryota; kingdom Metazoa; phylum Chordata; class Amphibia; order Anura; family Bufonidae; genus Rhinella; species Rhinella marina. The sequence continues at coordinate 69,495 of ONZH01017542.1, forward strand.
AAGTAACTTTCTCAACATAATAAATGCCACTTACTGAAGTGACACAACCCCTTCAATGGTGGCCCAACCCCTTTAAGTTTTAATTCAAAGTATGCTGTAACAGTATATTTCCCTTGTTAAGTGTCAAATTAAAGGGAACCTGCATGAAAATGCAATTAAGCTGCAGGCAGCATGTTATAGAGCAGGAGGAGCTGAGCAGATTGATGTATAGTTTTTTGGGAAAAGATTCAGCAAAACGGTCCTATCAGTGACTGTGTGTACATAGATAGCTGTCAATCACTGATAGGACCGCCCCCTGGACTTCAAAGCCCAGACTGAGCAGCAATTTAAATGAAGAAAATGCAAGTTTTACTGAATCTTTTCCCACAAAGCTATATATCAATCTGCTCAGCTCCTCCTGCTCTATAACATGCTAAGTGTGGATCAGACACCATGTTCAACATGACAGGTTCCCTTTAAAGATTGCTAGTAAAAAATGGGTATCTAGAAGGGTGGCTGGCATACATAGGATTTAAGGTAGCTAAATATCTATAACAGGTCAGAAGTGGTCTGCTCAAAGAGGTGATTTTTTAGGATAGGGGAGAAGGTCCTCTGTATTCAGTAATCTGAGGTTATGAATGATATTTCACTATGAGAGACATTGAACACACTGCTATGGATTTCAGCATGGGAAATGAAAATGTACAAAATGCTTCGCTTACTTACGTGTGATCAAGATGTTTATGGAGAGCTCAATTTAGAAATATTTAATTCTCATTCTAAAACTTAGGGAATTCATCTACAGTCAATGTTATAAGGGTGCGTTACCCTAGCAATTTTTGGACCTGTATCCATGCATGGGTATGACTATAGAGGATACAGGTGTTACAGATACACCCCAAGACCCAAGAGCTAGATGAGCCCTAAAAGATCTAATTTTCCATAGAGTTATTGTCAATCAGATAAGACAATCAATAAGGTATGGATTATATGATTCTATGAATTTTGAATATTTTCAATGTGTCTCACAGTAAAATTTCATTTTATAATCCTAAAACAACCATAAAAAATACACAATAATAACATTTGCCCCATATAACAGAGTTTTGATTAAACGCTCTAGATCTTTTCGTACAATATGTGCAATAAGTATAATTTACAGCCAAAAAGTTACAAAACTCATTGCCTCTATGGCCAATTTGAAGGGGTTGTCCACTTTGTACAAGCACTTTTTATTAGATACAACTCTCAGAATTGAGCTGCTCACCCAGTGATCAGCCGTAATCTGGGCGGGACCCTTCCAGCGAGTCTTCAATTCCCCTGTAGCACCATCGCAGGTTGAATGAAGCATTACATAACATTGAAATGTAATGTAATACAGTGGTCCCTCAAGATACAATGGCCTCAGGATACAATATTTTCAACATACAATGAGCTTTTCTGACCCATTGTAAGTTGAAACTAGACTCAACATACAATGTCTCAGACTGAGATCTATCCAATCAAGACCACTTCTCTGGTACAATAGCTGGATTAGTTGCTAGTTATCAACTATTCCTTGACTGTTATATGTAAGGACTTGTTTTATCTGTCTTAGTTATCTGCTTATTTATGTTAAATCTTCATTTTCTCTTATCTTGGATGACATTTTGGGGCTTTGGAACCGATTATTCAACTTACAATGGTTTCAACATACAATAGTCATCCTGGAATCAATTAATATTGTAACTTGAGGGACCACTGTACATGAATGGGCCAGGTTCTCCAAAATAGCCGTATCTTCATTTTGGCTAATGGACAATAATGGTGGGACTCCAAATTCCCTAAAACAGGTTTTTGGAAAAAACCCTGTACCTATCATTGTAGTAAAAAGTAACACAACATAGGCTTTGTGTACCGCCTGCATCCACAATATTCTATTCCGCTACCCTCTGTCGATGAAGCACAGACCAGTGTCCATGTTGTGTCCTGTGCATATAATGAAAAGCTGCACTAATCTAGTCTCATAGGTTTTGTCTTTACCATGGAACCTCACTGCATGACTGACATTATAGCGATAGATGCATGGCACTGAGCGTGGAAGCATCTTATGCATGGCACCTAACATGGACACTGGCCAGTGCATTGGAATATAGCACAACTAAAATATGAACGTATTGTTATTCCCTCTATCCTATTACTTTTTACCAATCATGATAGGTACATTCAGGCCAGGACTCCATAATACTTTATTCCACCAATCCAATCATATTAAATCACAGTGCAATATCTCAAGAGATGTATTGCATGAAAGCAATATTGAGCAAATTGATTGTGAAATTCAGGAATTCAACAAGAATTAAAAAAAAAAAAAATTAAAAAAATTGAGTTCGATAGAATTAGAATTTTGGGTGATTTATGTTGGGAGAATCAATAAAAGAGAGAGGAGAAAGAGCTAGAGAGAAACATCTCTCCAGGCAATCAGGGCATTTGAGAGTCAGGTTGAATTTACTTTGACCCAAATCGAATTTTAAGAAATTCACTTATCTCTACTGATAGGTTTGATTTTCGGGGAAAAAAAACCTTCCCTAAGAGATGACATCACAAGATAATTCTATGAAAATGCATCTTATATCACTAAATTAAAACTGCACAGTTATTGCAAGCCAAAGAATGTAAAGCCTATGATGGAGGAAGAGCTCATGAAATCCGTTCCCTCAGCTTTATATTCCGCTTTGGCTATTTCATTGACAACCTCCCATCCTGGCTCATTCTCTTCGCCTCTCCCTTTCTTTGTTTTTTTTTTTTTTTCTTTTTTTCTTTTGGGTGTTTTTATTGTGCAATGTTATTGGAGCAATTCACATCCTTAGATAGCTGTAGGTGATAAGACAGGTAGTTAAAATTAAAGAAAAAAAAACTTTATGGGCCCCCTACTTCTATTACTCTTCGCATGCCAGCCCATGAAAAGAACAGACTATTGCTTTCCTGTAATCTTAAATGGACTCAGTTTGAACAGGTGCCTGTCACAGCAACTTGTGTACACTCCAAAAATCAACAGCAACATAATCCTCTGCTATCCAGACGTGACTCCCCCTCCACTGGGTCTGGATGGCGCTAGTTCCATCAGATTTGAAGAAGAAGGGAGGGGGAAGGGGGTTAACAAAGTGCCACCATAATACACCCTTTCTCCACCTCCTCCTCTTGTGCAGTCCTCATGACCAGGTCTGGAACATTGTACTTACATAAATCTGGATATCAGCTCTAAACCAGACAAATTATACTTATGTGCAGTGGCCAAATTCTCTTCTGTCTGATGTTGCCAAGATGCCTCCTGTGTCCAAACCATTTCATTGTTGAGTGTCAGCTTATGTGACACTCTTTTCAGTGGAACTCTAAAGATATGACCTACCATGAGACAAATGTAGTTTTTATTGGTTAACCCAGTTGGCACATTGGTATGACTTTGCTTATAAGTTGTCCACACAAAGTCACCACTGATCTGCGCCGGGTTGACATGTTGCAAGAATAATGGGTGCACCAGACACTTGAAACCACAATCCCTTCACTTATGGAAGTTGTATAGAAAGACCTCCATCCTGGGCCAGCCCTCTCTTGTCCATCAGTTGTCTTTATCTCCCTTCATATCAGCTATGATGATGCTGAGAACATCCAAAGCAACTGCTACCTGCAGCCACAAGACTCTACAACCATGTCTTCATACTGTTTGTATACCACATTATTACCTGCATCAATGTACAAAATACTGATAGGAGTCAATTTTGTAGGGACACAACAGCTTGGTGGAGTAGACCCTGGATCCATAGAGTTCATCAAGGTCTGGATAATGGCATGATTGGTTGGCTCTAGATGAGACCTCAGAGGAAAGTCACATACTCCTTCACAATGATAGGCTTCATATTCTAAGGGAGCAATGATCCAGTCATCCCATCCTAGCTCCTTAAAGTTTACATGAAGTGGCTTTTTGCTGCACCTTAGACGTGATTTCCTTCCATGCCTTTTGCCATGCCGACTATTAAATGTTGTCCTTCTCTTTCTCTTAGTTTTAAATTGAGACCTGGCTTCTTTCTCCAACCCTTTGGCTGAGTGAACCTGTTCCTTCAACTCATTGTAGAGGTTCTTCCTCTTGGATATGGTAAAAGCCACTAGGAGAGCCTTTTCCTGTTGAGATTTGGGTTTCCTGGACAAGCCTAGACTTCTTAGACTCACTTCCAAACCAGAGGTGGCTGAGGTGGCTTGTAACTCCAAGCAAACTTGCTTTTTTGGCTTACTGCCACTGTTTAGGCTTCTCCATACATCAAAAACTTCCCATCCTGGCACTGTAGTGTCCCTCAGATCCAGAGTCCTGGAATCCAGTAGGGTTTGGGATGAGCAGGATAATACCTGCAGGTGGTATAGCCCTGAAGGGGCTTTCAATAACTCCATAGGAGAATTCCTAAAGATCCTTAGCTCAGCTCCCACCAGCTCTTCTTTGTCAGACAGGTGTGGACACATCAAACAAATACCTCTGTCTTCTAGAAGGAGAGTGAGCCAGATCGTCTGCAAGATAAAAGAAAAATTGCTGTCAATTTCACTTATATTCCAGCAGACTGGAAAATTTCCTGTCTACCTGATGGGAAGGGAAACTGGAAGTACATGGAGCAGACCAATCCTGTCTTCTTGTTCCAATAAAATAAGCAAATAAATTAATTAAAAGACACATTTTAATTTACAATCAGCTCAAACATTGCACACAAATTAAACAGCATTCATTAAAACTTCCCTATTGACCTGCTTTTTTTACCTCAACTCTAAACACTTTATACTGGTAGTTGTAGTCCAGCAGCCTGCTTGTGACCATTAAAGGCAGACATTGCTTGACCTCAGCACACACCATTTCACCTTTATTGGCTTTGTCAACCTCTGAGAACACATTCCCTTTGTGCCATTAAATATTTAGGGCACATAAAATGGACCCTGCAGTGTGGACAGAGTGCAGCTCAGCTCTGAGAAGAGCACAAAAGCCCACACTATTCCCAATGGAAAGGGGGGGGGGTGGAGACCATGGAGGGGGGTCTGTAGAGGGGGGGGGGTAGTCTCCCAACAGTAAGATGTTTACATCCCAGAATATACAAATAACATATATAAATACTGTAACATATACAGTATAATCTGCAGAATTGTATTCCACAGAACCCAAGTCTATAGAAGAAGAGACATGAAACACAGAGCACAATTCATCTTCCAAGAATGTGACTGAGTCTACAGGAGGTCAACTAAGATTAAGGAATGCACAGAGGAAAACTGAGATTTAACCATTCCTGTAGTAGCAACAGCAGCAGCAGCAGGTTCAGAGAAGCTTGTATGGAAATATCAGTGAATGATTTTTAGAAGAAAAAATGGGGGAGACACAGTAGAGTGCAGGCTGATATGTGACAAATGTCATTCCTTACATCATACATATTGTATAGGATTACCCTGATATAGCTAATAAAAGAGTTCTTTATTTTTATCTTTATATTATTATTTATATTATTATTATTATTTATTTTTTACAACATTTACAGGTTAGGGGTTGTTCACATATCAGTTATTTGATCAGTTATTTCCATCAGTTAATTGTCAGCCAAAACCAGGTACGGGTCAAAAACACCAAACAGGTGCAGATCTTTTCATTATACCTGATTTCTGTTTAGTGTCCACTCCTGGTTTTGGCTCACAATAACTGATGGAAATAACTGATCAAATAACTGATATGTGAACAACCCCTTAATAATGAGCAATGTTGTTGTTATTATAATAATTACACCAATTATTGTTATGATTATTATTGCTGTTGTTGGTATTATTAATAATAATAATAATAATTAATAATATTATATTAATAACAACAGCAATAATAATAATTATTATTAATAATAATAATAATAACCTTTTTATTAACATTATTATTTATGCTCATTTGGTGGTAAAATAGTAGTAGTAGTAGTATAGTACTTCCAAATCAGCATAAAAATAACTACTATTAATACTACTGTAACCAATACTACCTTATAATAATATTAATAGTATTAATAATAGCTATTTATTATGTAATTATGCTGATTTGGTAGTAAAATAATTATATTACAAATCCAAATCAGCATACAAATAACTACTATTAATACTATTGTAACTAATATTACTAATAATAATATTATTAATAATATTAATAATACTAATAGATTTTTATTATCTAATTATTATGTTGATTTGAGGGTAAAATAATAATAGCACCTCTAATTCAACATAAAAAATAACTACTATTAATACTACTGTAATCACTACTACTACCACTACTAATACTACTACTACTACTACTAAAAATAATAATAATAAAAATAATAATAAAATTTGATTGGGTTGATTTATGATTGTTAATAATGTTACCTTAGATTATTATGATGGAATTATTATATGGTTATCATTATTTGTTGTAGCTTTAATTGATATATCTTACTACGTTTTTATTTTGTTATTATTGTTTATAAAAACAATAATAACAATAATCAGGTTTGCAGACTCCAGAGAGCCCCAGGCAGCCACGCTTCCCCTCAGACCGTATATAAAATGTACAAATCCTTTGTGGCCACTTCTGTAGCGGCATCAGAAAACACGTGACAAAAAAAAGCAAAATAAATAAATGAAAAACCTAACAAAAATGTTAAGCGCTTTAGTTCCCTCAGATTTCCTTAAATCTACATGTGCTCAACAGAAACGATATAAACTGTATTTCAAGACAACTCCGAAACAATCCGAGGGAGGAAATCAGAAAATATTCTCCACAGTTTTAGAGGTTTGACCTATTTTTTCCACCGGAGACTATGATAAATATATAGATATATTACGTGTACAGGACAGTTATTACAGTATTCCCAAGGAAAAACAAAGTCATAAAAACACCAGAAAATACACCTACATGCACAAATAAAAATAATCCAATAACTATGAATACGCATCAAATAGCATAAATGCCAAAACAGATAAAAAAAATATAAGCCACTAAACGACAAAAACAGATGAAAAATGATAAATTAATTCAAAATGAAGACATAACGAAAACTGCAGCCCCTCTCTAGTGATAAGTCCCCATCTACTCATCCATTAGATTTAGTGGGGGCTCGGCTCAGGAACATTCCCTCCTGCACTGGAAATCCATTTTATAAGGTGATCACCGCATTCACATTGTGAGAAAATCGCTTTACGTTTAGTCATTTTCAGGCAAGATTCTCTTATCTGAATCCAGATGCCAGCATCATACCTACCATGACAACACAGACAATCACCCCCTCCCCACCCCCAAAATGAAAAAAAAAATGTATTCACTTATAATCGTTGTGCAGAACTGCCTGAATGCTCAGTAGTGGACAATGTATGCTGGGCCTTGTAGTTCATCTCGTTACAGTGACTTAAAACTAGATGCATGAGCTCCTACTGTTGGAAAGGAAACACATTATTATTAATTGTTATTATTATTATTTGTTATTATTATTATTACCATTCTTACATTCTTGTTATATTAATACATTAAGTTGATGTAATTCATTATTCTTTTTGTATGATGATGATTATCATTATTACGTTATTTTTAGTTTATCATTTTGTATTATTATTGATTAGATAATTGTTATTGTATTCTTATCATTATCATCACTATTCTTACATTTTATTATATTATTAGTGCTATATTATTTATTAGGTATTCTTAATATTATTATTAATTGCATAATTAATACTTCTTATTGTATTATAACAATTTTTTATTTTATTTTATTAGTTTTTATTATTATTATTATTATTATTATTATTATTTATATAATTCATTGTTCTTATTGTATTATCACCTTTATTTATTTTATTAGTTTTATATTATTATTGGTTTGATATTGATGTTGTAGTAGTAGTTTTTATTGGTATTATTTGTTCTGTACTATTGTTATTATTATTATCATCACTATTGTCATGGTTTTATAGTATTATTACCATTATTATTTTTATTATTAGATTGATACTATTGTTTTTGATGTTTTATTTTGTTGTATGTTCTGTACTATTGTTATCATCAGTATTATTATTACTACTTCCACTTAGTTGTCACAGTAATGACAGCTAAATGACCAGCTACAGGTGCCAAATGCCACCTCCTTTCTGGCCTGTTCATGAGAGCGTTATGCAACACGACTGTTTCCAGCACAGGCTGATGAATGGTGGGGAGCAGTCCCTGCCACCCTGAGGAGCAGCACATCACTGGAGCCTTTCTTGTTACTACAATGCCAGTAATCATGCATGTGATTTGTGCATCCAGTAATGGGCGACTTCCCTTCATCATATCATGAGAAAGAGCAACTAGTGGAGATGTCATCCTCCCATCTGTGCAATCATGGCTTCTCCTGAGCACAGTGCACCTGCCTGAGGTGAAGAAGACCATTCCTTGCAGCCTGTTTCCATCAGCACTTCATGGAGAAGCTCTTCATGAACAAGTCAGTGTTCCAACAAAGAAAACTTCAGAGATAGCTAGAGGAAACATGGGATTTTTTCTAAATGTCACTACCCTGGATGCTCCACGTCAGAGAGATAGTCCCTGATAGTAACTTTTAACAGAAGGAACCTACCCAACATCATCACTGAAGACCTCCCCTGAGGCTGGAGGGAAGGCAGGGAATAGAAATCCCTAATCCAATGGACTCAGATGCTCTGGCTAAGAGCATGCTGAGGGTTGTAGTTTTACAACAGACAAAAAGTTCTACATCTCCAATATAACAGGAAGAATCCCTGGTGATATATATATATATATATATATATATATATATATATATATATATATATATATATATTTATCTTCTATCTACTTGATATCTATCTATCGATCTGCCTCCTTGCCTTCTATCTATCTATCTATCTATCTATCTATCTATCTATCTATCTATCCATCTATGTATTCATCTTTCTAACCTACACACTTTATGCTGTGATCCAGTGTTTGAAGCTGGCTGTGGATGGAAGCTGAGGACAGAGAATGTGGATGGAGGCTGAGGATGGAGGTTGTTGATAGAGGCTGTGGCTGGAGAATGTGGATGGAGGCTGAGGATGGAGGCTGTGGATGGAGGCTGAGGATGGAGGCTGTGGATGGAGGCTGAGGATGGAGGCTGTGGATGGAGGCTGTGGTTGGAGGCTGAGGATGGAGGTAGTGGATTGAGGCTGCAGTCACATCAAGTACTGGGCTTTCAGCCAATTCATCAGTGATCAAATCTTAAATTCACATTATTCCAAAACCGCACTGATGAGTAATGTGCCAGGAGAGGAAGCTGTTCCCGACCACATGTGAGGAACCTGAGCAGGAATACTGCTGTGAACATGGCCCTATAATAATAGTGAGACAGCACTGGACTCAGCACCAACTATCTGTCTGATCCAGACCAGGAGGATATAATATTCCGCCTTTTCAGATCACATAAGGACAAAGTTATCAGACACCAGAGAGAGCAGGGACTAGCCATTAGCTGCTGTGGTACCACAAGTCCCAGCAGAACCAGCCCCAACATGCGACCGTCAGGGTATGCTGGGGGTCCTAACTTAACAGCTGAAGAGCAGACTCCAGGCGAGTATGCTGGGAGTTGTAGTGTGCCACAAGCTGCATGGTGTAAAGGTAAACCCTGTTTGCTGAGCATATAAATATCCAGGTAATAACTGGTTAATCGAGTAGAGGTTTTCCCTCTGCGGGGGTGGTGGGGGGGGCTTGGCTTAAAGGGTAGAGCACATACTTCTGCAGCAGCCATGGGCACCCTGGCACAGGGCAGAACCCAAGTGCCCATCAGTAGTCACTACAAGGCTGTGAGTCACAGCTGCCCATCAGATGGACAGCACTGGGAGTCAAGAGGATCAATAAAATAGGGGAGCATACCTGAGTCATGCAGCACCTCAGCCCTTCTCCTGTATACTATGACTTATTCATTTTTCCCTGCTATGTTTTATTTCCCCTTTTTCTTGTTTCTTTTTTTTATTTTATTTTGAAACTTAGTAATAATATGTAACTGTAACAATGTAACCCATTCTGATAATAACCGCAGCCATACTGAGGAGGAACGGTGCAGGGTGTCACATTCAGCTCTGCTACCCCACAGAGCTCAGCTCCGCATATTCCTAAGCAAAGATTAAACACATGAAAGAAATCTTCTAGAAATCTATCTATCTATCTATCTATCTATCTATCTATCTATCTATCTATCTCATTTCTATTTATTTATCTGGCTATATCATATCTATTTAGTTATCTGCCTACAATCTATCTGTCCATCTATATACTATACTATCTATTTATATATATATATATTTACTATCTCTCCATTTATATACTATCTTTCTATCTAATATATATCTTCGATCTATCTATGTAATATCTATTTCCTAATTATCTATCTATAGATCTTTCTATCTCCCTATCATCTATCTATACATGTATTTCAAATATATCTATAGATCTATTTTATATATGTATGCATCTATCGATTTTCTATCTGTCTGTCTATCTATCTATCTTAATATATATCTTCGATCTATCTATGTAATATCTATTTCCTATTTATCTATATATAAATCTTTCTATCTCCCTATCATCTCTTTTTATACATATATTTCATTTATTTCTATCTATAGATCTATCTATTTTATATCTATCTATCTATCTATCTATCTATCTATCCCAACCATTTGTAAAAAAAAAAAAAAAAAAAAAAAAAGTAGAAAATTCTATTACGTCAGGAGCTACATTGTATACAAATGTGTACTGCACACATATATACATAGATGAAAACAACTGGCATGTTTCCTCCCAGGCTGCAGCTCCAGATTACAGCTCTGGAGGAATCCTCCTGTGTATTCCTCTCCTTCACTCGTCTGTTCTGCATTAGTGTTTCCATAAAGGCTCAAACAAACCGAATACAAGGTCACCGAATAATTAACAGTAGACTATTCCCTTCTTGCCCATTAAAATACTTTCCTCACATATTTCATTCTCTCTCTGCCAACCACAACAGTCCTGGGGCACACACACTACTGTAGCTGCCCCTCCTGCACTGACTGGTCCTCTGCCCCTACTACACAGATGAAGGGGGCACACATTGTGACCACTCTCAATGCAAAGTCAACGCAATATATTATTTCTTTACCAGCAACAGGCAACATCCAATCTAGAAATGATCACCTGCATGTGAATAATAGACTGGAGAGTAAGCAGAAGGAAATATTCGTTTGTGGCAATATAGCATAGCTCCATCATGTATCGCATTTATTGTGTCATTTGTTATGATTGATACATTTGACTCTTCGAATATAATTATATTCTATTTGATTTGGGTTTCTAATATGTCCATAGTGTGTATACACACTTTTAGGGACCCTCCATTTAATAGGTAGGGAGTGTGTCCCTTTATCCTGCAGGAGCCCCTAATTGTCCATTTCTGTACAGCACAGCCATTGCTGGGGGTCCTGGGGCCAGGAAGCAGCATCTGCTTTTTAATGAGTTACCTCATATGCCAAAAGTAATTTTCCTACAAGCTAAGTCCTCTCAGATCTAGAGACTAGAACTAGAAACACAAGCTAATGTACAAGCATCCCTGACTTCCCCATCCCCTCCTTTCTTTTATTATGATCCCTAAGAAACCAACAACACAACATGTTTCTCTATAATGTGCACCAAAATGATCTCATGAACATCCACAAATGTACAAATGTCCACATAGCGGAGAGTGGGGGTTCTGGTTGGGTGTGGATACATATCTCTCAGGCTATGGGATTTGGCTTTCAATCAGCTGGATAATGTTATCCATATTGTCTCATGTCTATCATGAATGGAATCACTATAGGTTGTCTAGGTCCTGAAGAACCACAAATCCAAGCATGCTATGCTAGTGTAGACAAAACCTGTGGTCAAGGATGGAGGAGGCTTTGAAACAGAAGAACCTCATCAGGCTATGGGATTTGGTTTTCAATCAGCTGAATAATGTTATCCATAATGTCTCATGTCTATTATGAATGGAATCACTATAGTTAGTCTAGGTTCTGAAGAACCACAAGTCCTAGCATGCCAGTGTAGACAAAACGTGAGAAGGTTTTCAAACAGAAGAACCTCATCAGGCCACGGGATTTGGTTTTCAATCAGCTGAACAATGTTATCCATAATATCTATTATGGATGGTTAGTCTAGGTTCTGAAGAACCACAAGTAGCGTAGACAAGGTGGGTCGTCCAGGATAGAGAAGGCATTCAAAGCTGAAAGGAACCTTTTTGTCAATTAGATAACTTTCACATTCAACTGACCCATTTCCATCCATACAGAAAAGAATGTTCTTTCAGGCAGTAAAGTCTTTTATCTCCTCCTGAAAAAAAAAAAACGAAACGTATCTAATTGAGTCGTTTTTGGAAGCTAATCTGTCTACCAAGGGATTGACAGCAACCTTTCTCTGTGAAACTCACATCTAGAAAGGAGGCACCAATTAGCTGGGAGGTAAGGAGGACATCACAGGAGCGGAAGTCCTCTTGAAGTTCTTGGGGATGTGCCATAGGCTGGTTCCCCCTCCCTTCATTATGGAAGACTAGACAATATTTGATATGTTATGACATGTACACTCAATTAGATCATGAGTTCAAATAGTCCAATCAGTGGCTTGATGCTAAGCAAAACTCAGAAGGTCCAGGACGAGGTCACAGCCTGTGACACATCAAATCAAAATCAAGTTGGAAAGTAAGGCTTTGGCTTAAGGGACCAGTAAGTCCAAAGGGGAAGTCCTTAAGAGCAAAAGCTGCCATGCAGAGCATGGAATGTCTATCCATGGAGCTCCTTGGCAACACAACAGTTCTAGAAGAATTCTCAAGAAGGTTCTCCAAGGTTCTCTACCCGTTCCTCAACGTGGTGAGGCTTCTTCTGAGTTCTAAATGGGGACAGATATTAACCAAGGGGCAGGAGAAAGCTCACTGAAGAGGTGCAGTCCACCATCCCTTTGATTTCAGCAAGGTTCATACACATTATTGTAGTCCCTCAGCAAGATAATGGCTGTCTTGTAGCAAGATCACAAAACAAGCCCTATGGGCAAACAGGTCTTAAGTGAAGTTTTTTTTATGGAAACTGAGACTAAATAACCAGCTCATATAACTACAAAGGGACCATGGGGCTTTTCAAAGAAGAGTTTTGTCCTAAAATCAACATAAAATATAGTAAGTTAATTTGCTCTCCAGAGCTTTCAACAGCTAATGAACCCCACTGACACAGCTCAGCTTGCTGCACCTTCTCCAGTCAGGTTGAACAGGGGCAGCTCCCATGGTGGTGGTGAAGGGAGGGTGGAAAGAGGGAAGGGGGGTGAAAGAATTTACAACCCTCTGTTAATTAATCAGTCTATAATGAGGCACATAAAGAAGAAAATACATATAAATCAACCTACAGTATCACATTTTATGGCTGGGATTAGGGTATCATAAAATGGAATCAGTGGCAGAATTAATTTCTAAGGCTCTATAAGCCCCAGACTGCAATACTCAACCACTTTGGGAAGATAAGTCACACAAGAGGGGGGTAAAAAAAAAAAGCCTGGATTTGTATAAAGCATTAGCCTGGGGGTGAAGGTGGGAAGCAATCCTGGTGACATGCTCATATCACAAGCCCACAAAGAGTTAACAATTTATCAGCAGCATCAGGATCCATACAAGGCTTGATGCACACAATGCAGGTGAATGCGGTTCTTGGTCAGACCTCCCCGGATATAGGGGCTTCATATAAGTGAATTAGCATTGCTTCTTCTGGCAGGCAATCTGGATGAAGGGAACTGGACTGATAAGATACAGCTTGGTAAATGTTTGCCCATATTCAGATTGAACTCTGTATTGACTTTAAAGCCGGACTAGATAAAAATAAACCTAAACTGGGATAAGATAGAAACACAAGACAAACAGCTCCCCTCCAGTCATTGTACTGCTATCTGGACCCTAACATGGGGGCTACACTGGTGGTAATGAGCACATACTGTACAGTGACTGCAGTGCACAGCCAAGAATGTGTGTGTATGTATTATGTATATATGTATTATGTATAATGTATGTATGTGTGTATATATGTATATGTATGTATGTGTATAATATATATATATATATATATATATATATATATATATATATATATATATATATATCACGTATTAATGTATATACATGAATGTATTATGTATGTATGTGTGTTTATGTATGTATGTATGCCAATCCCAAGAAGCAACTGGTCTATGGTGTACAGATATTTACTGAGGCAGAGAAAGATAAACGTGTTGGGCTGGGACTTGTTGTTCCTCTACATAGGGAGAATCAGTTGGTGTGTAGAAAAATTGCTGAATATATGATAGATAGATAGATAGATAGATAGATAGATAGATAGATAGATAGATAATAGATGGGTGGAAGGATAGAAGAGAGTGATATATATATATATATATATATAGATAGAAAATATAGATAGAAAAGATAGATAGATAGTAGATAGATAGACTGATAAATGATAGATGGATAGGTAATAGATAGATAGATAGATAGATAGATAGATAGATAGATAGATAGGTGATAGATATGAGATAGATAGATAGATAATAGATAGATAGATAGATAGATAGATAGATAGATAGATAAGATAGATAGATAGACTGATAAATGATAGATGGATAGGTAATAGATAGATAGATAGATAGATAGATAGGTGATAGATATGAGATAGATAGATAGATAATAGATAGATAGATAGATAGATAGATAGATAGATAGATAGATAGATAGATAGATAGACTGATAAATGATAGATGGATAGGTAATAGATAGATAGATAAATGATAGATGGATAGGTGATAGATAGATAGATAGATAGATAGATAGATAGGATATGATAGATATTAGATAGTTGTGCTGGTGATTATAGTGCCACCACAAGCAGTGAGTCCTCAGGACACATGCGCCACTGTTCACATGGCACCACTAGCTGGCACCTCTTGGATCGCAGCTTACCCCAGTATCTGTCCACGAAGCCGGTGATGGTGTTGGCAGACTTGGAAGACTGGAAGAAGCTGGCATTGATCCCAAGTTTTTCAGCTGTCGAGAAAGTTTTGTAAATGGACATCATGTATTCGTGGGGCACGATTGGCACTGCCAGGGGCTGCTCCCGGGGGACCCCGGAGGATGCCCTGCCCTCCCTGTGCTGTCTCCTCAGCACCCTGTCTGGCTGGTTGGCAGGGATGGACGCCTGCTGGGCACAGGGTATCTCCCAGAATAAGAGGCAGAGAAGGAGCGCGGCGGGCAGAGAGCTCCTGTGTGAATCCATGGCAGGAGGTGAGTGACTGAGCGCTGCGCTTCTCCCTCTGCTGCAGGGAGGGCGAGGAGCCCCTCAGACAGGCGCGGGGGGCACGCCCCCTAGTGCACGCCCTGTGCGATCAGCACTGCTGGGGAGGTCAGCGGGCACTGCCCAAGTCAAGGTGGTCGGGGAGGTATTCTCCTCTGGATAATGGGGCAGCCTGGTAGGGTAATGTACAAGATGAGAAAGCATGATCTGCCGTTATTATAACAGGAAGGCTCTGACCTGATCTCCACTTATTTCAAAATGTCTGCTTGCTGGCAGTGAATTGTAACAGTTTTTTTTTATCTAGAGGCTACAGATATAGCAGTAATAACTTCTCACACTTAGAAAATCTGATACATTGTAGCAAACTAGATTAAGATTGCAGAGACTGGATACAGCTCCAGCTGTGAAAGGGGGAGGGGTTTGCACAGCCTGCATGCTCCCATTCACTAGCAGAAAGCAGAGATCTTGAAAAAAAAGAAATTATAGCAAGAACTGATGAATGGCTATGGGGCCGCCCCCATTCAAATGGTGCAGTAATGGGCATGGCCTAGGATTGTTACAGTGCATAGGGTATACCCTTATATATCATCCTTGTTACAGGGTTGATAGTATTATGGAGGGCCTCTTCATGTCTCTGTATGGAGACAGGCTAGGATCCCACTTTATGCTTTGTCGAAAAAGTTCAACAGATCATTTGTATCAGCCATCAGCTGCTGACTGCAGGAGTTAAAGGGGTTGTCCCACAAAAAGTAGTCTACATTTTTGAAGCCATCCCTTGAATCTGAATACTTTTGTACCGTAATTGCATATAATTGAAAATTTTGTATAGCCACCCAGTTATTCAATATAATGTATCTCTATTGTTTTTTGTTATTTCTCTGTCTACCTCAGTAACATAGCTGAGGTGGTAGCACATGCTCAGTTCCACAGTCAGCTGCCATCAGCAGCATAATACTGTTAGAAGATGTGACAGTTACAGGGAGAGAGCTGCAGCAGAAAGGACCCCACCCTGCACCCCGAGAAAGGACACATCCCCTGAGAAAGGACATGCACCTGAGAAAGGACAAAACCCCTGAGAAAAGAAAATACCCCCAAGAAAGGACAACGCCCTCTGAGAAATGACATGGCCCCTGAGCTGTGATAGAGAAATGCTGCAAAAGAAAGGACACACCTCCTGATAAATTACATGCCCCTTGCACTGTGATAGGGAGAGAGATGCAGCAGAAACCCCCTCCTAAGAAAGGTAGCCCTCTAAGATGTGACAGCTGCAGCAGAAAGGACATGTCCATTGAAAAATGGAATACTCGCTGAGAAAGGACACTCCCCTGATTTGCCAGCTTTAAATAAATCTGGAAGAGCAACTGAATCAAAGAATAGGTGCGAGGTACAGAGATGGTTGTAACTTTATTAAAAAAGGGCTGTAATGTGCCATATGATATAACAATTATGAAAATGTGTCACAGGAGAAAACAGAACTGGATCGCACATCCCCACACCTGGAGGCAACCTTGACGTGGTGAGTGGGCTTAATGCCTTTTGATCAGAACACACACCAATGCCTCTTGTAAAAAGAGGGTAGTGCATTAAAAATTGCGCTGAGAAGCGGTTTAAATTTTGCTGAGAAGCACTTATAGATCAAAAGCATATTACGGGGATGTGTGATCCAGTTCTGTTTTCTCCTGTGACGCAGTTACATATAACAATTATGAGACAACCCCTTTAAGTCAAGATTATTTCTAGATAAATGTGCAGCAAAAACTCAACTATGAACCTTGCTTAACATGAATGAAGATCTTCTTATACATAGATCATCTGCACCCACTAATTGTGACAGATTAGTCTATAATCTCATGTGTATGAGGGGACGCATAATAGCTGATCTCTGGAAAGGAGGGTCTGGGCATGTTGGATGTCAATATGTCTGATCCTTTGTTCATGTGGGAGATAAGCCCCCGTCACCTACTGAAAGAATGAAGATCCTGTGACCCCATGTAACTAATGGTGTCAACTAATGGTGGCCATTGGCAGAAATGGGTAGCGTTTGGATTTACTTTATTAACAGGGATCCCAGTGGGTGGTAGGGCACGTTAAACATTTATACTGGGAAGGCTGCCAGTCTGTGAGAAGATTTTAATGAATACATTTTAGGTTTTTCTGAATCCTTTCCCACAAAACTATATATAAACCTGCTTAACTCAGGGACATACACAGATCTCATAGGGCCCATAGCAAAACTTGCCCAGTTTCCCCCTATGGGTGTGTCAAACACTCCCAGGCAGCACAGAATGCAAAGTGTAACGACCACGATTTCTTACAAATTCACAATTTTGTATTAAAGGGATTCACCTCTGAACACGGACATATCCCCGTTTTCACCCAGGCAGCCCCTCTGATATTTCATATTGCTGGCACTGCCTTCCATCAATTTGGACCCAACTACAAAACGGGGCCACTTTTTGTATTTTTTCCAGGGCCACTTTAAGTTTCCAGTCCGCCCCTGCTCCAGATGTTGTGAAACTACAACTCCCAGTATGCTCCATTCACTTTTATAGGAGTTATAAGAACAGTCAAGCATGTTTGCATGGTAGGAGTTGTAGTTTTACAGCAGCTGGAGTGCCGAAGGTTGCCGATCCCTGTTCTATGATGTCATACAGTAGCATGCAGAGCATGAATAGAGCAACGATACACATTTAATAAGGCTAGGTTTGCACTAGCAAGAGGGTAGCCCTCATTCCTTCTCCCCTTCAGTAGTCACGTATTACCTCCTTTTTTTCCTGTTACCTCTGTTGAGGTCCCCCTAGTTGTTGCCCCAGTGATCCCCTATCGTACACCTGTTTTACCGCTTTAGGTGATAATGGTTATTTGTCCATTGCAGATTATGACATCACCAAACCCTGCCAGCATTACCAGTCACAAGGAAGCATAGTTTCCAGGTGGCCGGCCTGCAGAAGGAGGAGTCTGGTATCAGATACGGCCCACGCGGGGTTCAGTGCTGACACTGCCTGCTCTGTGTGCAAGTGCAGCGACCCACTAGCGGAGTGCTGCGAGCAGAATGGGAGTGGTAGTGGCTATGCTGATAGTAGGGCTCACATTTCACAGAAGCAATCTCCCTCTTGGTGCTGCCTGGGGCTGTGCTGTGACTGGGGGGTACACCCTTTCTTCCTTCAGGGTACATCTTGGTATTGGGGCCTCCCACCTGGTGGTAGTAGGGGCACCCTTGATGGAACAGGTTTGGATGGGAGAAAGGCAGGAGTGAGAATACAGGGGGACCAGCAAATAATGGGGGAGATGATAAACAGGCCCATTGATGGTACTAAATATGGTGTCTCTTTACTGAATGTGATGATAGGAGCAGCACAAATAGTAACACAAGGAACAGTTTAAAGGTAGATCCCAGTGCAATAGTCTCCCATGCAGTGTATGGACAGTGGTTATAGTACTCTGTGCAGTCTCTCAGCAGAACCACAGGCGTGCAACAAGGCTCCCACTAAGTCCTTCTGCAGGTCCTGACTGAGGGGCGCAGAACTGTGATGGGGATGGCCAATCCATCTCAAAGTATGGGGGATGCTTTAGCAATATTCCCTCTCAACAGCAGCAAAGTCTTTCTGCCATAAAGGATCTTTAAGGGGTTGTGCCATGAAAAATATTCTACGTTGTTCAAACCAGCCCCTGGATCTGAATACTTTTGTAATTGCATGTAATTAAAAATTTAGTATAACCGCTGAGCTATTGACTGAAATCTGTCTATACAGCGCCACCTGCTGTTTGTTATTTTTCAAAATTCGTTGTCCAGCTCATTGAGACCGAATCATGTGCCAGCGACAGCAGAAAGGACACACCCAATGAACTGCTAGCTTGAAATGACAGATATAACTGGTATCGTGACAGCTCATAAATTTTGCTGTAGACATTAGGTAGCACAGGCGACACCAGGGTGCACTCTGTTTGGAGGAATCCTTTTCTTCACTTTTCAGCAATACTTCTTTCATGTACTTGTACTGTATTTTTATTGGACTCATGTATTAATAAAAATGTTACAGATTTTATTTTGGACCAGTACTTTCGTCATTCTTTTTTGCTTGTTGGCAATTCACTTGAATGGGTCTGAACTGTACCTGGGCAACGTGTCTGCTGAACATGACATCAGTGGCCTAGGAAGAGTCCTAAGCACTCACACAGCACCACGGCCTCTTCGTACAGCATCAGGATGCCCGACCTGATCTTAAGGACAGACCATCAACATGTAAATCCCAAGAACAAGCATATCCCCATACCTATCAAATACTGTCTATAAAAAGACATACATATTCATATATAGTGAGCAAGTAGGGGGACACCAGACTCCAATGCACGCAAGTGATTTTGAATGGATCAGATTCAACCTGAATTTTATTTTAAAAAAATTAAAAACTTTTGATACTTTGATTCAGGCAAGTTTTGATGAGAAAGAGAAAATAAAATTGATTTAAAAAAAAAAAGAAAAAAAAAGAGAAAAGAGCAAAAAATGTTTAAATCCTATGAGACATGGGAGTGTCATACACAAATCAGTCCAATTGGAGCACTTTTGATTTGGGTAGAATCGATTTGGACTTCTTCTAACCTCCGAAGGATCAGCAGTTGAAACAAGAGTCAGGCTTTGTTGCCCTCCCTGGAGAGTCAGGTATGAAGTCAGTATTTGTCTCATTGTGTATTGTCAGATATTTGACCTTAGCGGTATTTCAGCTCTGTGCACTTTGCATTTTGGTATTTGTTATCTGGTATTCTACACTGAGGTGTAATATCACTATGTATATGCATTGATCATACAGTATGTTCCTTGTTGTATACACAGTATATAGGATAGATAAGGGGATATGCATGTTCTTTCCTTTAATATTCATTGTGGTTTTGTATGTTTTTAATAGATACATTGATTTAAAGGGGTGGCCTAGCCCTTGAAAATTTTATTAAAACCAACTTACATCGGCATAAACAAAAAATAGGGGATTCTCACCTTATTGATCTCCTGATGCTCCTGTTCCAATGCTTACTGGGTCCCCTTTGGTCTCTCCTACCTGGTCCCTCTCAATACGCAGGAAATGCATGCTCATCCAATCACTGGCCACAGCAGTGAGCCGCCTCAGACAGTGATTGGCTGAGCAGTCATTCCTAGGCATTTCCCTTGTGGCGAGACAGGACACGGAAGCAGAGGCCAGCAGCACCTGGTAAGCATCCGTACAAAAGTACCGGGGGTACAGTGAGGTGTGTATACCTTGTTTTACACAGATCTGAGCTGGCTCTAAAAGATCTCCAAGTAACGTGTCCCCAAGTGGCACATGATCCAGAAGTGATTGACAGAAGCAGACATGCCAGTGATTGACCACAGCCAAGTATGTGACCCCCATATAGAGATATACAGGCCGGAGACCAGAAGGAGCCAGACTGGACCTTCAGAGTTGGAATGGAAAAGCTGGGAGCAGGTAAGGGAATGTTCTTCTTCTAGGATCAGTGCTCTACTGGTTGAATTGAAAATTTATTTAAAAGCTGGAATAACCCTTTAAGCTACCCATACACGATTTTGGCCATTTTGGCCGACCATCATTTCAAAATTTAACATGGGCGATTGTTAACCACAACGGCTGATGGCAGTTTTCTGTCTGCTGAAAATGTAACCAGTCTCGTTGATAAATGTTGGCCATTACTCCATAATTTGCCAAACTTGGATGATCATTTGCCATTACTAGCAAGCCAAGTGTGTCTGACTGGACGGTCAGATTAATGTGCTATGTTGTTGGATGAAGGATCCTATGGATGACAGACTAATGGCCTCATTCCCACCGATTCGTCTCCTATATGCATGGGAGGTTTATACCTAGAGGTAGAATAATTCGCAAATGACTATCTACATCCAGTCCATGGGTGACCTATGGGAACTCTGTATGTGGTGGTCTTTGATGGAAAAACAGGTTGGGAGAAGTGACTGCAGCAAGTACACGGGTGCACAAGTGGCTTTTGTGTTGACTTACGTCAATGAAAACCTTTCAGATGGTAATGAATTTCTCCTTCTGTGATCCTGCCCTGCCACAGATAGATTACAAGGTCTCCTATCACAGTAAAG
The DNA here is from genome assembly GCA_900303285.1 of Rhinella marina. NCBI lineage: Eukaryota > Metazoa > Chordata > Amphibia > Anura > Bufonidae > Rhinella > Rhinella marina. Next base: position 90,946 of record ONZH01017542.1, read on the forward strand.
ATGCCGTTTTGGCTTCTTTCTAACCACCATTAGTCGATCTGTCACAGAAGACCTGCTCTGGTTTTCTTTAAGATCTGCCACTATTGTTTTCTTTATACACAGCCACCGTTAGGTTAAAATGAGCACTAGATGGATTCTAAGTGAAGGAACCTTTCAAAACAAATTCTTTGGAGTTAAACCACTGTCCACATGGGAAATAAGACATTTAAAGTATCAGGATGGAGCATAATTGAGTCTTGTGAGGTCCTCAGATGTCTGTTATACAGATGTCTGCTCTATAAAGCATATTTAATACTTACACTTTACTTCATGTTTTTAACCCAAGAATAACACTTAGGGACCAATAATCATCAAAACAACAACAACAGGGATAAAAGCTGCTATTTCTATTTGTACGTTATATACAGATGTGTATTTCATTAAAGTATATTTATTATCTAAGCTGTTCTCAAATTTTGAAATTAAAATAATATTTTAATAAACACTAATATTATTAATAACAATATTAACAACAAAATAATATTATATCACTTATGTATATAAACAATAATAACACGTTTTTAAAAATGTAATACAATAATACGGTTGGTTATAACAATGATTATAATGATATCATTAGAATAAGTTAAAGGGGTTGTCTCACTTCAGTAGTGGCATTTATCATGTAGAGAAAGTTAATACAAGCCACTTACTAATGTATTGTGATTATCCATATTGCTTCCTTTGCTGGCTGGATTCATTTTTATATCACATTATACACTGCTCGTTTCCATGGTTACGGCCACCCTGCAATCCATCAGTGGTGGTCGTGCTTGCACAATATAGGAACAAAGCGTTAGCCTCTTTGGTGGCCGGGACCATGGGAGCGCACATAGGCTGGTGCTTTTTCCTATAGTGTTCGAGCACGACCACTGCTGCTGGATGGGTGGTCTGTAACCATGGAAATGAGCAGTGTATAATGTGATGGAAAAATGAATCCAGCCAGCAAAGGAGGCAATATGGAGAATCACAATACATTAGTAAGTGCCTTGTATTAACTTTCTCTATATGATAAATGCCACTTACTGAAGTGAGACAACCCCTTTAACCACTTCCCATCCGGGCCATTTCCCCCCTTCCTGACCAGCCCTAATTTAGCAAATCTGACATGTGTCACTTCATGTGGTAATAACTTTGGAACGCTTTTACTTATCCAAGTGATTCTGAGACTGTTTTCTCGTGACACATTGTACTTCATGTTAATGGTAAATTTGAGTCGATATGTTTTACTTTTATTTATAAAAAAATCCAAAAGTTAACGAAGATTTGAAAAAATTCACTGTTCTCTAAATTTGAATCTCTATGCTTTTAAGACAGATAGTGATACCCCATAAAATACACATTAATTGACATTCCCCATATGTCTACTTTATGTTGGCATCATTTTGGTAGTGTCATTTTTTAAGACGCTAGAAGGTTTAGAATTTTAGAAGCAATTTTTGCAAATTTGCAAAATCAACTTTTTTAAGGACCAGTTCAGTTCTGAAGTCAGTTTGTGAGGCTTACATAATAGAAACCACCTATAAGGCCCCTTTCACACGGGCGAGATTTCCGCGCGGGTGCAATGCGTGATGTGAACGCATTGCACCCGCACTGAATCCTGACCCATTCATTTCAATGGGGCTTTTCACATGAGCGATGTTTTTCACGCATCAGTTCACCGTTGCGTGAAAATCGCAGCATGTTCTATATTCTGGGTCTGCGTGAATCACGCATTGCATCCGCACGCAAGTGATTCACTGATGGTTGCTTAGAGATGTTGTTTGTAAACATTCAGTTTTTTATCACATGCGTGAAAAACGCTTCAAAACGCTTTGCACCCTTGCGGAAAAAACTGAACGAACGTACACAATCGCAGTCAAAACTGACTGCGATTGCGTGCAGATTGGTGCAGATGTGTGCGAATTTTCCGGAACGCATCCGGACTGAATTCGTGACGCTCGTGTGAAAGAGGCCTAAATGATCCCATTTTAGAAACTACACCCCTCAAACTATTCAAAACTGGTTTTAGAAATGTTGTTAACCCTTTAAGTATTCCACAGGAATTAAAACAAAATAGATGTGAAATTTCATAATTTCACTTTTTTTGCAGATTTTTCATTTTAATCATTTTTTTCCTGTAACACATCAAGGGTTAACAACAAAACAAAACTCAATATTTATTACCCCGATTCTGCAGTTTGCAGAAACACCCCACATGTGGTCGTAAACTGTTATTTGGGGATACGCCAGGGCTCAGAAGGGGAGGAGCAGCATCTGCATTTTCTAACATGGAATTTTCTGTCACGGTTTTTAAGAGCGATAACTTTTTAATTTTTTTGTGGACTAAGCTGCGTGAGGGCTTATTTTTTGCGGGACAAGCTGTGCTTTATAATGGCACCATTTTGGGGTTCATACGGCTTTCTGATGACTTTTTAATCTCATTTTTGGGAGGTTAAGTCACAAAAAAAAGCAGTTATGGGGAATTTTTCTATATTTTTTTTTACACCGTTCACTTGATGGGGTAGAACATGTGATATTTTTGTAGAGCCAGTTGTTACGGACGCAACAATACCAAATATGTCTATTTTTTAATTTTTTTTTTTTTTACGTTTTACACAATAAGAGCATTTTTAGAAAAAAAATCATGTTTTATGTGTTGGAATTTTTTAAGAGCCATATTTTTTTCATTTTTCTGGCTATGATCTTGTGTGGGGGCTCATTTTTTGCGGGATGAGGTGACGTTTTTATTGCTACTATTTTGGGATACATACGACTTTTTGATTGATTGATATTATGTTTTTTGAGTGGTGAGGTAATTAAAAAGTCTGTTTTGGCGTAATGTTTTTTTTTTTACGGCGTTTAACTGATGGGGTATATCATGTGATATTTCTATAGAGCCAGTCGTTGCGGACGCGGTGATACCAAATATGTCTATTTTATTTATTTATTTTTATTTGTAACATTGTTTAATAACATATTTGGGGGAAAATTATTTTTTTTATATGTGAAAATTTTTTTTATTTTTATAATACTCTATTATTTTTTTTAATTTTTAATTTTACACTTTTCGTCCCCCATAAGGTCATACAAGACCTCAGGGGGACATTTAACTTTACTTTTTTTTTTACACTATTGATTTCTCCTGTAACTAGGGCTGACATAGTGGCCCCAGTTACAGGGGAAATACACCCCCAGAGAGGCTGTACAGCATAATACTATGCTGTACAGCCTCAGTGCAGGGCTGATCGGGTCTATGAGAGACCTGGCAGCTCCTGCATGCTCCCGGCTCAGGCGATCACGTGACCGCCGGGCCGGAACACGAAGCGTAATAGCGCTTCCTGATCTGTATACACAGCGCTTGGTGAGCGCTGTGTATACAGCGATCTAGAAGACAGGGACCCCTGGGAACGGTCCCTGCCTTCTGTTTGGCGTACCCTGCTGTCACTGACAGCAGGTACCCCACTGTGCAACTGCACGATTAGCATGCAGCTGCTATCTCTGAATGGACGTTCAGAAACGTCCATTCAGAGATATGTAACCGCTTCCCAGATGTTTATAGTCTATGGGCGGACGGGAAGTGGTTAAATACTGATACTACTAATAAAAAATAATATTATCAATAGAAAAATATCAGCATAAACATAATTATAACAAATTCTATCATGTTATTATTGGCAGCAATAATATCACTCAAATGCTGTATTTCACCTTAAAGGGTTTGTGCAAGTTATTTTTATTGATGACCTATCCTCAGGATAGGTCATCAATATCAAATTGGCAGGGTTCTGACACCCAGCACTATCACTGATCAGCTGCTTATTGTTTACCTGCTCACCATCGCAACTACAGTGGTGAGCAGGTGTAATTACACCTAAACCGTCCCATTCATTTCAATGGGATTGCTCATTCTTATACACGTGAGTAGGTTGGGGAGCCGGGTGTCGGACCCCGGCCGATCTGATACTGATGACCTATCTTGAGGATAGGTCATCAATAAAAATAACTTGGACAACCCCTTTAAGGCTTCATGCACACAATCGTATTCATCAGAAATCGTGGGTGCTGTGTTTTGCATTCTGCTTTGCCTGGGAGTGACTGATGCATGCATACTCCGAAACTGGGTGGGGCAGGGGGACCCATACTACATTTTGCTTTTATCTGTGTATGTACAGCTCCACAGGATAGACCTCCCCCATTTATTACACAGCTGTTGGTCCAGCATCTAGTAGACATTGGCCCAGATTGTCTAAAAAACTGGTACAAATTCGTGCATCTAGGGTTTCTACACTTTTTTTTTTACATGCTCGACAAGGGGTGTGGCTTAGTGGAAGGGTGTGTGCTTTAGCTGGAAAGGCTCAGGGACTAAGATGTGCTAGTCTGTACCACCCTACAATTCTGGTACACAAATCTGTCTCAAAGTAAGCGAACCAATAGTTGATATAGGGCAGTGATGGCTAACCTTGGCACTCCAGCTGTGGTAAAACTACAAATCCCAAGATGCCCCCCTTGCTTGACTGCTCTCAGAACTCAATAGAAATAAATGGAGCATGCTGGGAGTCGTAGTTTCACCACAGCTGGAGTGCCGAGGTTAGCCATCACTGATATAGGGTCTAAGAGAAGTGTCCATCCCTACACCACATTTATCATCCGGCCAGACCCCTGTGATAAATCTGGTACCAGTCTAGACAGTTGGGCTAAGCTTACACCATTTTTACGATTAGTAAATGTGGAACATTGTTTTGGAGCTCACTGATGTTGGGTGCTGCATTTTGAGGGGGCCTGTAAAAAGAAATAAAAATACATTAAAGGGGTATTCCCATCTCACAAATGTAGTTTGTATAGTTAGATATAGCCATACCAATATTATTACTAATAGAATGTATTTATATAAAATGTACCTTTTAGAAGATTTCCCTATTTGTATATCCATTGTCCCACACACATCAGTCAGGCCGTTGCCCCTGGTTACGGCCACCGCGGCCATGTAGTAGTGGTGGCCGGTTTGCTCCTGTTCAAACCCGCTCTGAGGTAACTGCTGTATTATGAACGCACATTGCATGAACATGCGCAGACACATCTTAGGGTTGTAGCATTTTTGTCGGCGCTTCCAAAACGCAGAGAAATGGATCCTGTTCCAAGATCAATTCATCCCTATGGGGCAGGATCCGTTTATAAAGTCTGCGTTTTGGACGGATCCTGACCATTGTGTTTTGGTCTGGTAGCGCCCAAAACGCAGATGTGAAAGTACCCTAAGATGTGTTCCCGCATGCTCATGCAATGTGCGTTCATAATACAGCAGTTACCTCAGAGCGTGTTTGAACAGGAGCAAGCCGACCACCACTACTACATGGCCACAGTGGCCGTAACTAGGGGCAACAGCCTGACTGATGTGTGTAGGACAATGGATATACAAATAGGTAAATCTTCTAAACGGTACATTTTATATAAATACATTCTATTAGTAAAAGTATTGGTATGGCTATATCTAACTATACAAACTACATTTGTGAGATGGGAATACCCCTTAAGCACATGCTGATTAATCCTAATATCAGTCTTAGATCCTGTTCTTTTAAAATATGAATCTGTATGCCTTATGTGTGGATCAGATCGGATAACCAGTGTTGTTAAGATCATGCAGGAGATTTATCAAAACTGGTGTCAAGGAAAGATGGCTATTGTCAATATAGCAACCAATCAGAAACCACCTTTCATTTTACAAAGGAGCTGTGAAAAATGAAAGGTGGAACCTGATTGGTTGCTATGGGCAACTAAGCCAGTTCTCCTTTACACCAGTTTTGATAAATCTCCCCCTATGTGTGCTGTTTTTACAAAAATCTAAGGATGTCTCCATACATCACTTTAGCGCATGTGAAGCTTAGCCCTCTAGGCAATGAAACACAACCAAGTCATTTTCCCCACGTTGTTTGACAATATAATGCAGGTTTCTCCATATTGTAAGTTGCTTGGTTTGCATTTCGGACCGCTCACACAGCCTGCTCCACTCAACTATGCTAAAAGCCTGTATGCAGGACTGTAGCAGAGCTGAGCGGCATGAGCGCAGGAGCTGATATACCACATTGTTGCGTGCTACGGCCCCTAAATTCTATCCATTTCACCAAGGAGCCGGCCAGACACATGTACAGTATGCCAGGCAGGATGAAGAGCAGCTATGCTTCAGTCTGAACAGCGCTCAGTGCAGCCACAGGGGAATCCATATTGTCATACTCAGCACTGTACAGGAGTATAGACTGAAAAGTGCAAACTTCAGGTGCCGATTTGACTAGGAACAGTAAAAAAAAAAAAAAATTAAAGCATATTTAATTTATTAAATTACTAATTCATTTATTAAATTATTTTATGCACATTTCTAATAGACTTTATTTCATTTCCTCTTCGTTTAGTGGTAAAAGCAGAATTGCGTTATGGCTTCCGTTACCTAAACAGAGCTGAAACGAATTTCTAAATATGAAATTCGCTCATCTCTATTTATAAGTTCATAACTTTAACTATTTCTAGGAGAAAAAGGAAAAAAACGCAATTACGCTATTGTTTTGTTACTAGGCAGCATAAGTGTTACCTTTCTTCTTTGGTTTGGTACGATTACAGCGAGACTAAATAGCTTTTTTTAACGTTATACTACTTAGGCTGCATTCACACTTGCGTTGTTGTTTTCTGGTATTGAGATCCGGCAGAGGATCTCAGTATCAGAATAAAACTGTTACGTTTAGTCCTCATGCATTCTGAATGGAAAGAGATCCGTTCAGGATGTCTTCCCTTCTGGCAGAATTCCGTTTCTTGACCGGACACAAAACTGCTGCAAGCTGCGGTTTTGTGTTCGGTCATAAAAATGGAGTAAAACAGGTCTGGGGCTGAAAACAATGTAAGTCAATGCTGACGGATCTGTTTTTTTAGGATCAATTTTTTCCGTCTTGATTTCACACAAGCACATCCTAACGGAACAGATGCATACTGATGTGCGAGATCAAAACAACAAGTCTGTATGGGGGCGAGTGATGACATTAGCGATCGCTCCTCCCAATACTGTGGAGGAGATTGCTGCATTGAAAAGCAGCCGTCTCCTCCACTGACGAGCAGGCACTTGTCGGGAAGGAGCGCTACCTTCCCAACAATCGCCTGCAAAATTGGCCTGTGTAGTACCTGTGTACTTCTGCAGGGGGCATGTCTTTCTTCTGTAGCTCTCCTTATCACAACTCAGGAGGCAGCTGAAGGATGAAACTGAGCATGTGCGGCCATCTCAGTGAGCAGGACAAAGAAATAAGAAAAAACAGACAACAGGCGGCGCTATACAGATACATTTTGTTGAATAACTCAGTGGCTATGCTACATTTTTAATTACATGCAATTACAGAAGTATTCAGATTCAGGTGCTGGTTTTAAAACTGTAGAATATTTTTTGGGATAAATCCCTTTTAAGAAAATCTCCTGATGGGTCCGCTGAACATAAACCATCGATGTGTGCAACTGTGTGCTGTACAGGCACCCATGTTTAATACACTAAACCCCATGGTATACATTTCTTTATGGGATACAGGGCATATAAAAAAACAATAAATGGCCTAAAACTAAAATAACAGGAGTTATTTAGTGTACATTCAATAAACTTTGTATAATCAATAATACAAGTGAATATAATAAACATATAAAATATCTTTAGAACAAATGACATCTGTCTCTAATATTTGTCCCACAGAATATCAGCTCACCGAGGGACTACATGCTAGCCATAGAAGTCCATGGGGGGGAGGGGGGCAAGGAGGACGTAAATGCTGCTGGAGGGAGACAGAGGCGCAGACACGCAGATGCTTCTGCTGGCTCTAGTGGGCGGAGGCGTAGCTATAGGCTAATGGGTCCTGCTGAAAAAGTTCAGCTTGGCCCACTCCTTCTCTATGGAATGTCTCTTCAAGCTGGCTGTCTGCAACTTTCAACTGAATTGCTGTCAAATTTCCTTGTACATCTTTGTGAGCAGGGCAGTTTGGGACCTGGGCGATGCTTCCAATAAGAGAGACAATAAAGAGCCGTAGGAAATAATTATTAATGTACAATACCCTAATAATTAGCTATAAGGCAGCCAGACATACAGGGCCACACAGCATGCAGCCAAAATTCAGGTCTAGTGCATTGATGGGGCTAATGCCAGCACCCCCTGTGGTCTAAAGCAATGTAGGGGGTTAATCTCTGTATACCTTGTGGTTTGAGGTAGTGAAGGTGCTAGTGTCATCATCTGTGGTGGTCTAGGGTAATGAACAAGTTAATGTCAGTATACATGGCAGCCTAGGACAGTGAAGGGGTAAATCAAATGATTCCTGACAGTCTTGGTCAATAAAGTGGTTAATGTAAGAATATCTAGTAGTCTAGAGTAGTGAAGGTGTTAATGTCAGTATACTCAGCGGTCTAGGACAGTGAGGAGGTTTATTTCAGGATTCCAATGATCTTGGTCAGTGAAGTTGTTAATATAAAGATCCTTGGTGGTCTAGAGTAGTGAAGGGGTTAATAGCAGTATACCTGATGTTCTAGGGAGCTAATAGGTTAATGTCAGTATACATGGTGGTCTAGGGGAGTGAAGTGGTTAATTCAAGTACAACTGGCTGTCTAAGACAGTGAAGGGGTTAAAATAAGGATTCTTGGTAGGGCAAGGAATGTGCTAATATAAATATTACTGGTACAAGATTAATGATGCACACCTGAGGTCCAGTAGTTAGTTAGCTCTCCAGGCCACATCATTGTTAATTCCTGAGGAAAGAGAGGACTGTGCAGCTGTTACTCAATGGCGGCCCAGTTCTCTCTATGATCAGGCAGGTGCTGGATTTACAGCATTACTGTTAAGTACATCTATATAATGCCCCCCATGCTCCTGCACCTTATGACGGTGTGCTACAGAGAGAGAAGGGAGCAATACCTCTCTCTCCTCTCGCAGCTAGTTATCACTATGAAAACCTGTCAATAAATGCAGGATCCCAGTCATATAATAGTCTGACATAGTTTTACTCCTCATGTGCACAAATGACTACTTTAAAAGGCACATGAAATGACAGATAAACTTTCCCAGTGTCCAAAAATTTGATAAAATAATAAAAGAACACAGACCTGCCACTTAACACCTGCTGTTGACATAGCTTAATACGGCACAGGGCCACTGAAGCCAGTCACTGGCCTCTGCGGTATATGGCATGAATGCCCATTTGGCAGACAGCTGTTTCTAACAAACCCTAAACTTCCAAAATTTGCAAGTTCGACTAAAATAAGTCTATGTGTATGGTCACCTTTAGCTTCAGTTGGTGCCTGATTACCTTCACCTATTTATTAGCCTGGCAGTGCAGGATCAGCATGATATTATGTGTACTCTGCACTGCCCAGCAGCATCCCATGCTTGTGGATCTGGTGATCACAAACAGTGAGTTTGCCTTATCCCCTTCTGATTAGGTTAGATGGTGCATGAAGCAAGTTGTTCAACTCATCTACTTCTGCCACAATTTGTGCTTGCCAGAAGCCTTGATGTGATTATTATATTGTGCTGTACTCTCTTGCTGGGACAGTCCAAATCAACATGCAGGATGCTGCACTATGTGGAAAGGTTGCTTGCCACCATGGTCAATCCTGTCTCCATGTGAAATGAAGACCTTCTGCAATGTGCGACTTAAAGGGGTTCTGGGATTTTACTACTGATGACCTATCCTCAGAATAGGTCATCAGTATCTGATTGGTGGGGGTCCGACACCCGGGATCCCCGCCGATTAACTGTTTGAGAAGGCACTGGCGCTTCCGTGAGCGCCGCGGCCTTATCTCAACTTTTCCTAGGCCAGTGACGTCATGTTCATCGGTCACGTGGCCTAGGAGCAGCTCAGCCCCATTCATGTGAACGGGGCTGAGCGCGATACCAAGCACAGCCGCTATACAATGTTCAGTGCTGTGCTTGGTGAGCGGGGAGAAGGTAGCGGCACTCACAGGAGTGCCGGTACCTTCTCAAACAGCTGACCTGAGGATAGGTCATCGGTAGTAAAATCCTGGAAAACCCCTTTAATTTGTTAATGCCCATTAAACCCTACTGAAGGCCAACTAGTCATGCGTCACACTACATGGCTGATAATTCCTAATTATTGTAATCCTCAATACAGTCACTTCCACACAGCATTCCTCTATCATGAATATACATTAAGACTACCGTAACCACAAAGACCAATTTTTGAGCATTTTGATTGGGAAGACATGACATGTCTTCACGGGATCATATTTTTGGCAACAGATTTGATCTAGAAATGGAACCGTGCCATTCATTTTAAAACAATCATTGCTCTCCAGATTTTTTTTTTTATCTTCATGTCCCATGTGGAAGAACAAATTTATAAAAACTGGCTACTCCCTGTTTGATAATATTACTTCGTTAGTATTTTATTAAAATGTAGGTGAAGCATTGAAAAGCTCAGTTTTCTCTGGAACTTGGCGTGAGTCGGAGATCTGAGATACCTTGGGATTCCACGATCAGACAGGCCATGTGTTCTGTTCTTGTATCCTGCGAGGTGTGTCACTTATTTCAGTGATTCAAACTGCAGACTCGTGTTTCAGTTTCATCAAACAGACATTCCCCAGGCCATAAGCGAGCACTCAAGCTCCATCATATGTTATGGGTGGCCGGTGAGAAGATGTGGCCTCATCTGTTAGCAATTGGAAGCATAGCATTGCACTTGTGTAGAATGCGACTAATCTACAGAAGGTGGTCTGGGTTTATCCCCAGATATTCGTATGAGGTTTAACCAAAATTGTAAGTATTTGAAGGCCTGTTTTAATGGTTCCCAAAGCAAATAACACTCTTCTGTAAGAGCAGCATGAGATTGCTCATCATAAAATGATTTTATTATACAGCACCACAGCGTATTCATCGTAACAATTCATATTTGTGGTGGAAATCTTAGCTGTTGTGTAGAGCAGTGATTTTCAACCAGTGTGCCGCGGCACACTAGTGTGCCGCGACACATGGTCGGGTGTGCCGCGGGGAAAGTTCCCCAAACTATGGTGCCCCCTGTGTTTTGTTCCCCGGCAATGCGCAGCGATGCGCAGTCACGCTTCCTACAGTGTAGGCAGTGGCGTAGCTACCGGGGGGCAGGGGGGGCGACGGCTCCGGGCCCAGTGACTCAAGGGGGCCCAGGGCGAATACAAGTGAGCGCTTCCATTATGGAAGCGCTCACTTGTATTTAGAGACCCCCATCAGACCTCAGATCAGCCCACCCAGCCACATAAGATAAAAATAAAAAATCTTACTTACCTGTTCTGCGCTGCGGCTGCCCTCCGGTCCGCGCTCTGCTCTCTTCCCTGGTGGCGCGCACTATGACCTGACGCTGCACGCAGCGTCAGGTCATAGTGTGCGCGGGCCAGGGAAGAGAGCGGAGCGCGGACCGAGGGCAGCCGCAGTGCAGAACAGGTAAGGTAAGATTTTTTATTTTTATCTTATGTGGCTGGGTGGGCTGAATCTGAGGTCTGATGGGGCACAATACGCTGATCTGAGGTCTGATGGGGCACAATATGCAGATCTGAGGTTTGATGGGGCACAATACGCTGATCTGAGGTCTGATGGGGGGCACAATACGCTGATCTGAGGTCTGATGGGGGCACAGTAGGCTGATCTGAGGTCTGATGGGGGCACAATATGCAGATTGAGGTTTGATGGGGCACAATACGCTGATCTGAGGTCTGATGGGGGCACAATACGCTGATCTGAGTCTGATGGGGGCACAATATGCAGATCTGAGGTTTGATGGGGCACAATACGCTGATCTGAGGTCTGATGGGGGCACAATACGCTGATCTGAGGTCTGATGGGGGCACAATACGCTGATCTGAGGTCTGATGGGGCACAATACGCTGATCTAAGGTCTGATGGGGCACAATACGCTGATCTGAGGTCTGATGGGGGCACATTAAGCTGATCTGAGGTGCTCCCATTTTCAACCACATATCTATGTGAGCTGGGCTTCTCAAGCTTGACTGCGATAAAAACTAAAAACAGGGAGAGACTGAGAACTGTTGAGGAAGAGCTTCGTGTGTGTCTTTCCACCATTCCTGCCAGGATATCCCTTTTGTGTTCATCGAAACAGGCCCAGGTTTCACACTGAGTGAGTATAAATACATTTAGAATCTATATTATTAACTATATGTATAATATGTACTGTTTTAGTGTCATTTTGTGCCATTTTGGTTGGTGGTGTGCCCCGGGATTTTTTAAGTGTAAAAAGTGTGCCGCGGCTCAAAAAAGGTTGAAAATCACTGGTGTAGAGGAAACATATTACTCAACAGTATTTGATGCACCTTACAAGAATATCATGCAGTTTCTCCTAGGATACTACCAGACTGCCAACCAATACCTATAAAAAAGGCAGTAATATTGGTTCACTTGCAAAATGTGTCACCAGGGGTGAGGAAAACCCAGAGCAAAGATCAAATTAGGACCCATTTTGGGTAAACACTACAACATCCATAGCTATCTGAGATGGGATGACTTTGATGCTTACTGGACCCATCTTCTTCCCACAGTCAGTCAATCAACACATTCTTTTTGTGAAATTCTAGAAAGGAAATCAGTTCTGTGCCCAGGTTTTCACTGGCCATTAAAATAAGGATAGATGGTATGATGCCCTCTCTTCAAGGGCCACAGCCTCATGATGCTCACAGCCTTCGGCATCACCACTTAAAACTGGACAGTAATTACAATAATTTGGTTTCTTTGACTCTTCAACCCCTAGAATGGCTGTTTGTATGCATATAAGTTTTTTTTTTCACTAAAGCAGTGGCGTACATGGAGAAGTAAGGGCCCTATAGCAAAGATCAAACCAGACCCCCACACAGGACAGAAGGGTTTCTACCTAAACCCCTTTCAATGACCCTTGGGCCATTTTTTCCACTGCCTCATTTGCTAAAAGTTGTTTCTTTAGAGGGTAGAGTCCTGACCAAGTTTTCACCTCCAGTAGAAGAGGAGATGATCCCAACTAAGACTGGGCCCCCTCTTGTCCTGGGCCTTATAGCAGTCACATGGTCTGCCACTCTGGTAGTTACGCCCCTGCACTAGAGGTTTCCTATGTCTCCTAATTCTTTTATATTATGAAGAAAATGCAGGCCTTATTTTGCCAAATGCTAGAACTTGGTGGTAGAAATGAACCTCTCCAGTAATGAACAAGATCCTAAAGCTACATCAAAGGACAACATGTATTAAATATGTTGATAATTTTTTGGAGCTAGAAACTTCACGTTTGAGTACCTTTAGTTTTTGAGAACATCATAGACTCCACTGGGATATCTCTGGATCCATGGGAGGTACAGGGCTCGTTCTAGCTTTGTTAGAAAGAGGTTGTCATGTACAGTATGATGTCTGATTTTCATTTCCTTACATCAATCAGGGGCGGACTGGCCATAGACCCAAAAGGGAAATTTTCCATTGGGTCGATGACCACGGGGCTGCCTGAGCCCTCCTCATGGCTGCCTGCTGGTTATGTAACAATCTGATGCTCTCAGTATTCATATATGTGGGAGCATCAGGTACTTATGTACATGTCCAGTAGCCGCCGGTGCCTTTCTGAATTCAACTGTATTGTTGTCCTCAGGAAGGTAATACAGTTGAATACCGTGACAGGAGTGGCAGTATTTCGTGCTGCACTGTGGTATTGCTGGCCCCTACAGGGGTGAGGCGAACCCAGAGCAAAGATTAAATTAGGACCCATTTTGGATAAACACTACAACATCTCTAGCTAACTGAGATGGGATGACTTGGTGCTTACTGGACCCATCTTCTTCCCACAATCAGTCATTTAATCCTAGAAAGGAAATCAGTGCTGTGCCCAGGTTCTCATGTACCTAGCCAGTAGCCGCAGGTGCCTTCCTGAATTCAACTATACTGTTGTCCTCAGGAAGGTGATACAGTTGAATACTGTGGCGGTAGTGGCAGTGTTTTGTGCTGCACTACGGTATTGTTGGCCCCGCCTACTTCTGTCAGCCCTGCCTACTTGTGTTGCCCCGCCTCAGTTTGGATTCACCTACAACATGGGGCCACTTTTAGTTTTTTTCCAGGGCCAAATTTAGTTCCCAGTCTGCCCATGACAACCATCATGGCATAACCCCTTTAAGTCTCACTACTGTTACGTGTGGTACAGTTCTTTAATATTTCATTTTTGGGAATAATAATTATAATGATAACTTGCTAAATCTGGTTCATGGTATGCCTGCCCTGTGGGGTCAACTCCTGCCTACAAACATGTATGTTAAGAAAACAATACCCTCAACCCATCTATCAAGAACATAAATATTATAGTGCGGGGGAACATGCGATGCTTGGCAGTAGGATGTTTAGAACACACATTTACACGCTGTCAGGATGTGTTTACTGTGTCTCAGGATGAAAAAGACATCTGATTGTGATTTGTGTTTTTGAATAATGTTCATAATATGCAGTCGGCGCAGTAAACAGGCCGTCTTGTTATTCCCTCTTCTCCTAGATATAGATGGAGAATGACTCCCTTTGTATTTGCTTATGTGTATTTATTCCTAACATGACAAACAATGTCACAAGCAGTAGGACAGAAGTAATGAGGATGCCAATTGTCACAATGGAGCACGGCATTAGAATAATACTAAACATATGTTTCCTTTACAGACAGTCTGAAATGGTTCTTATTTACATGAGGTATGGGAGGCCAGACTCTTCATTACATTGTATATATACATCATGTAATACTGAAAAATGATATAAGTGCTTTCCGTACAGATTGTTCTTCTTTTGTGTTTTACTGACAGCAGAGCTATGGCTAGGACGCCCCATGGAAACTAAATTTGTCCCCCATAAAATTTAATGTAATATATAGTGTTGAGCGAAGCGGGCTTCAAATGCTGGATCCGAAGTTGCTTCATTCAAAACTTCGGAATAATATTGTACGGAGATTAGTCTCTGTACAGTATTAGAATGTATGGGCTCCGATGAGCCGAAGTTAGTTATTCACAAAGTCATGCATGACTTCGTTGAATAACTTCGGTAGTTGATTTTTAAAGTGGAAAAGCACTTTAAAACTTGAAACCAAACTTGGCTTCGGATCCAACTTCAAGTTTTAAAGTGGTTTTCCACTTTAAAAATCTACTACCGAAGTTATTCAACAAAGTCACATGCAACTTCGTGAATAACTAACTTCGGCTCATCAGAGTCCATACATTCTAATACTGTACAGTGATAAATCTCCGTACGGTATCATTCCGAAGTTTTGAACGAAGCGACTTCGGATCAAGCATCCGAAGCTCACTTCGCTCAACACTAATACTATACATACTGAGAACACAGTAACACGAAACTGCACATATATATACAGTACTGCTATATGATACACATATATACATGACACACACATACATTACATACATTATGTACACAAACTGCACACACATGTAAATAAAATACAAATACTTATATACACATTATACATAATTATTAAACATATATACACACATTTATATATATATATATATATATATATATATATATATATATATATATATATATATATACACACATTACACATCGTCATACCTTTTGCACAGCTGTCACACAGCAGCATTAGAGAGGAAGCCATCATGAGCAGAGGATAGAGCCTCTCCCCTCTTCTATCATTTCTAAAAGAGATGCTGCCTGGATTAAGTTACAACAGCTGGTAAGAAGCTCCAGCTGTTATAACCTAAAGGGACACTGGCAGTAGAGGGAAGCGGATGGAGATACTTTAGATACCGTAACCCAATGCCATAAATATGCCTAGGACCTAGATGCCTGTATGCCAGGGGAGGACATCAATAAGCCCCTCTACTTTTTTCAGATTGTTTAGATACAGGTCAACAAACTGAATCTTTGTATCGCTCATTTCTTTAGTATGCCAAAATCTCTAAAGATTCATCCTCATTTATGGAGATTTAATTTTTTTACCATCCGTGGCCTATCTGTAGGGTAAGCTGTAAATGTGTGATTGATGGTGGTTCAACCCCCTGGACCTCCACAAATTATTAGAATGAAGTGACCATGTTGCTCTGCTGAGCCTTTAGCCATGTAAGTAGTTACCAATGCTTATCCATTCGTGTGGCTGTGCTTGATACTGTTGTTTAGCAGCATTCAAGCTCTGCAGACCATTCGGGGTCCTGGGTGCAGACCCCCACAGCTAAATCATTGATGTTAGGCCAAAATCTTAAAGTCCCAGAGAACCCCCTTTAAGTGGCCAATAATTTGAAAGACTCGGTGCCCTTGTCATAGTGTAGTCTGCACATGAACTCCTGTACATTTTACATCCTTCTAGTTATTAAGGCATAGTTAAGATTAAGGCTGTAAATAAATGGAAACTTTAAATACTCCGAGTGCCCTGAGGGAGTCACATCTAAATTGTGAGCATATGGTTCATATAAGCAGAAGCTTTACAAAGGTTAATCTTCTGATAAACGCATGTGCTCACAATGAAGTGTCTATTAGAGGTGTTTCCTCGCGGAGTATTCTCAGTGACCTCAAAGTTGTGTCAAACAACATCATTTTCATAAAATGAAAAAATAAAATAAAAAGAAGATAGATAGAGCAAAAATAAAGTTGAAAGCTGCAATTATTTTAACTATTGTCTTTATCTGTATAGCTCATTCAGGTAAGTGAAAGTCCATATGTCCTATATTGATGTCAATAGAGCACAGATCCTCAACTCAAGACTCCCCTCTATAAGTCAGAATGAAGAGACAGGCAGCAGATGGATCTTCATGCTTAGGAGTCACGTGGGTGGTATCACTCTGTGATTGACAGCCCAATCTGCATGACTAAGTACAGAAGGCTGTCAGTCACTAAGACTGCCCACATGGCTCCTAAGCACAGGTGACGCAACAGGAGCAGGTCATCGCTGCGGCCAGTGATTGGCTGTTGATTTCACTTGCAGCAGGGAGATGAAGAGCTGGCTGTGCAGCAATGTAGACCAAACCCAACGGCGGGGACCAGGCAATTATGATCTCCACTGTGGGTCGGCCACTCTGTGAAGTCTGTTATAGTCTTGGATGACCCCTTTAAGGAACAGTAACATTTTTCTCTCTCAGCTATATGAGACCTTGAATGTTGGGCGATGAGTTCTATTAACCATTTTTGGGTACATAAAGTGAATTACAGTATTTTCCGGACAATAAGATGCAAATATAACAAGCACCTCAGGTTTAGACAACTGAAAATAAAAAAAATTCTATGCCACATGAACACACATAGGTCTTCTAAATGCGCGCACACACACACACACACACACACACACACACACACACACACACACACAGGTCTGCTAAATACCCACAACAAACACAGCCCACAGTTATTGTACATATATGCATAGCTCTAATACATAAGCTCACTGGTCTGGAACTGTTGGAGAACCCTGACTGCAGACTATAAGACACAGACATTTTTAGCAAGATTTTATAGCACATGCGTCTTATAGTCCGGAAAATAATTTTTTTGTGTGTGTGTGTGTAACTGACTTAGAACAGTTTTATCTTTCTGGTGACATAACAGTGTGAGGGTTAATATATTAGATTCCTATCTAATGATAATTGTTATCATAAGGGAGGATGTTTTTTCTATCCTCCTGTAGCCTATCAGCTCCCCCCTCTCTTCCTCCAGGCTGAATGAGATCACAGCCAGCTGAAGGGGAAGGGGTGCTGCTTTAAACCTTAATATATCAGGCTCTGTAGAAGATAGAGCTATGGTCTTGTTTGAAAGCTGGCAATCTAATCAGCATTATTTCATCTACATCGAGAGATATAACCCTTAAAAATTGGATCAGGAATGAATGCAGCCTAAACTTGCTTTCACTTTCAGCTGATGTCACTCCTGACCGGATTTCTGAATGCTATATTTCCTGATGTAAAGGAGATAATGTTGTGATTCTAGTCTTGTTTTAAAGCTTAGATTAGCAGCTTTCAAACAAGACATGTCCTCCATAGAGCACAAGAAATAAAGGCTTAAAGAAGCCCTCCCCCCTTACCCTGCTGCCCAAGCTCTGCTCAAGCTGAACTGTTAGGTCTTTTTCTCAAAGTATGAGCAGAGCTTGGGCAAAACTGTTAGGCAGTTAAGGTGCTTTTCCATTGACTAATACCTGGTTCTACTGCAACTTCATTGGTTGAAAGATTATTACTCTGCTTACAGTGGGCATATAGGTTACCATATTTTTCGCTTTATAAGACGCACTTTTCCCCCCCAAAAGTAGGGGGAAAATTGCGGTGCGTCTTATAAAGCGAATACAAGTGAGCGCTTCCATTATGGAAGTGCTCACTTGTATGTATAAGGTGCCGGGACCCCCCTATCAGACCTCAGATCAGCCCACCCAGCCACATAAGGTTAGAATAAAAACCTCTCTTACCTCTCCTGCGCCGTGGCTCCGCTCCGGGTCTGGCGCTCCTCTATCTTCTCCGGGCCGGCTCTGCACTGTCCTGACCGCGTACAGCATCAGGACGTAGTGCACACACTATGACCTGACGCTGCACGCAGTCAGGTGACAGTGCAGTGCAGAGCCGGCCAGAGAAGACAGAGGAGCGCTGGACCCGGAGCGGAGCCACGGCGCAGGAGAGGCAAGAGAGGTTTTTATTTTAACCTTATGTGGCTGGGTGGGCTGATCTGAGGTCTGATGGGGGCACATTCTGCTGATCTGAGGTCTGATGGGGGCACATTCTGCTGATTTGAGGTCTGATGGGGGCACATTCTGTTGATCTGAGGTCTGATGGGGCACATTCTGTTGATCTGAGGTCTGATGGGAGCACATTCTGCTGGTCTGAGGTCTGATGGGGGCACATTCTGCTGATCTGAGGTCTGATGGGGGCACATTCTGCTGATCTGAGGTCTGATGGGGGCACATTCTGCTGATCTGAGGTCTGATGGGGGCACATTCTGTTGATCTGAGGTCTGATGGGGGCACATTCTGCTGATTTGAGGTCTGATGGGGGCACATTCTGCTGATCTGAGGTCTGATGGGGGCACATTCTGCTGATCTGAGGTCTGACATGGAGGGCTGATATGGGGGTCTGATGTGATGTCCTGAAATTTATGGGGGGGTCTGATATGAGGTGTGATAAAAAATATTTTTTTCTTATTTTCCTACTCAAAAATCTGGGGTGTGTCTTATCATCGGGTGCGTCTTATAAAGCGAAAAATACGGTAATTTCCAACCCAAAACATTATAGGAGGGAATTATAACTACTGGGGGCTCTATAGGAGGCCTTGTTAATACTGTGCGCTCTAAAAAGGGACCTTTTAACTACTATTACTACTACTACTATAAAGAGGCCTTATTACTACTGGGTACAATCTGGTAGACATTATTATTGGACACACTATAGAGGGCACTACTACTAATGGGGTACTCTTGGGGAGCAGTATCATTATTGGGTGCATTGTAGGGGGTACTGTTATTAATGAGTGCATTCTGGGAGAGAATTATTATTGGTAGGACTTTTATATTATTATTGGGGCACTACCTGTATGGCACTTTTATCTCTGCAGTATATTATTTGGGAGCATTGGTGGTCACAGAGGACATACTATTGGGTGTAGCAGCAGGAACACACAGGTATTGATGCTTATGAACTCTCGTTCGGCTGATCATCATATTAAGGTTCACAAGAAAATAATACTAGGTGAAAAAAATTCTATGAAACTGTGTGATTACGTGTATCCTTTCACAGTTAGTTACCATTTATATGAATGGTCAATTGCAGAACAAACCATCTGGGAGGTTATTACAATGCTACCATAGAGTGTGCTAATAATGGCTTTTTATTAAAAAAAAAAAATGTCATGAAGCTCAATCAATATTGAAATGTCAACATCCAGGCTCATATCTACCCCTCACACATTGCAAGCTTAACTGTTGTTTGCCAAAGATTATGTTCTTACTTGCTTACAAAATCTAACTACCTACTAGTCAATCATAAGTACATATTGACATCTGATAGTCCTCAGCTCCCAGCTACCTACACATCAGAGGTGAGACATTTTTTAAGGTAGAGTAATTATATGTACCAGTGTTTCCTTTAGAATGAAAAAATGGAGCAGACCCTAAAAAATGAGGTCAATGTTCATAAAATGAACCAATAAGTTAATATTGTACTGAACAACAGTGACCAACAATGCTGCCAACTAGGTGCGTGTGAAGGATGTGCTATGGAGCACCCCTATGTGTTACACAGTTCTGTCAGCTAAAGTTCAGTTCTCCATTCTCCTATTGTCTTTGTTGGCGTAAGGAGACTTATAGGCCGTACATGCTCTTCTGGAATTCTGGGAAGAAAGGGATTCAAATGAACTGTTAACTAGCTCTGCCTCTGATGCCACCAGATGTAAGGCAGCTATTCTATAAGTCAATGTTCAATCCTTTAAACAGGCCTTGAGACATGACTCGGATATTAAATAAGCCAGCACCTCATCTGCAGACATAGTAACATAGTGACATAGTTTATAAGGCAGAAAAAAGACATCTGTCCATCCAGTTCGGCCTGTTTTCCTACAAGTTGATCCAGAGGAAGACAAAAAACCCTGTGAGGTAGAAGCCAATTTTCCCCACTTTAGGGAAAAAAATTCAGCTATTTCAGACAGCTATTTCAGGGTGATTGCCCCTCATCAGTGCAGAGCAGAGAGTACTTGCGTAACTGGGTGAGAGACCAATTTAAAGGGTCAAACATTGACTATGCAAAGAGAAGATGTGGCTGAAAGAACTCGTCATGGCGGTCTGAGCCGAATAGAGAAGATGAGGAAAGAGAATGTATACATCAGAGGAGATGTCACTGGATGTAAGAGGTATGTGGTGCTGTATCCTGTATGTTTGAGCAGTGAATGTAATGGCCACCCAGAGGGGTTGTGTAGCCTCTTTATATTGATGACCTATTCTCAGGATAGGCGGGGGTCCAGCATCCCTGCAGACATCTTAAGTTCCTCACTTTTCTCTCGTCCTCATCCTGGTTCTCGAACAGTGCTATCCTGCTGCTACCCTCAGTACTGTGCCTATTGTTCCCCAATGCCCCCAAATACTATTGTGTAGAAATAATAGTGCCATACAGATAGTCTCCCTATAGTAACAGAGCTCCCCAAAGTCCCACTAACACTAATAGTGCTTTCCCAGAGTGCCCTCATTAGTAACAGTGCCCCGGGAGTAATCATGCTCCATGAAAGTAGCCCTGTTAGCAGTATTGCCCTCCATATTGTAACAAATAATGATAATTACCCCCAATAGTACCCCTGGTAGTAGCAATAATGCCTCATAATAATAATTTCTTATAGTGCCTCCAATAGTTATAAAGCCTCCCATAGTAATAATGATAAAGTCCCCCAACAGTGGTTCAGCAGTAAAATTGCCCTCAAAGTGCCCCCAATACTGATAAAGACCCCCATAATGCTCCTAGTAGTAATAAAACCACCATAGTGCCCCCAGAAGTAATAAGACCCTTCTAGAGTGCCCCTGGTAGTTATAGTGCTCACATATAGTACCCCCAGTAATTATAATGCCACTCTATAGTGCCCCAAGCACCATAAATAGTCCCCAAATAGCACCCCAATAGCATAATAGTCCACTATAGTGCCTCAATAGCATAATAGTCCACTATAGTGCCCCCAATAGCATAAATAGTCCCCTATAGTGCCCCAGTAGCAAAAGTAGTCCCCTATAGTGGCCACAATAGCATAAATTGTACCCTATAGTGCACCTAATAGCATAAATAGTCCTCTGTAGTGCCCTCAATAGTATAAATAGTCCCCTATAGTGCCCCCAATAGCATAAATAGTCCCCTATAGTGTGGTAGGTAGAGCTAAGTAACTGAGGCTGCAGGCTGACCTGGAAGGGGCCGCCTATGGTCTACATCAGTGATTTTCAACCTTTTTTGAGCCGCGGCACACTTTTTACACTTAAAAAATCCCGGGGCACACCACCAACCAAAATGGCACAAAATGACACTAAAACAGTACATATTATACATATAGTTAATAATATAAATTCTAAATGTATTTATACTCACTCAGTGTGAAACCTGGGCCTGTTTCGATGAACACAAAAGGGATATCCTGGCAGGAATGGTGGAAAGACACACACGAAGCTCTTCCTCAACAGTTCTCAGTCTCTCTCTGTTTTTAGTTTTTATCGCAGTCAAGCTTGAGAAGCCCAGCTCACATAGATATGTGGTTGAAAATGGGAGCACCTCAGATCAGCTTAATGTGCCCCCATCAGACCTCAGATCAGCGTATTGTGCCCCATCAGACCTTAGATCAGCGTATTGTGCCCCCCATCAGACCTCAGATCAGCATATTGTGCCCCCCATCAGACCTCAGATCAGCGTATTGTGCCCCCATCAGACCTCAGATCAGCGTATTTGTGCCCCATCAACCTCAGATCTGCATATTGTGCCCCCATCAGACCTCAGATCAGCCTACTGTGCCCCCATCAGACCTCAGATCAGCGTATTGTGCCCCCCATCAGACCTCAGATCAGCGTATTATGCCCCATCAAACCTCAGATCTGCATATTGTGCCCCCATCAGACCTCAGATCAGCGTATTGTGCCCCCATCAGAACTCAGATCAGCTTAATGTGCCCCCATCAGACCTCAGATCAGCTTAATGTGCCCCCATCAGACCTCAGATCAGGGTATTGTGCCCCATCAGACCTTAGATCAGCGTATTGTGCCCCATCAGACCTCAGATCAGCGTATTGTGCCCCCCATCAGACCTCAGATCAGCGTATTGTGCCCCATCAAACCTCAGATCTGCATATTGTGCCCCCATCAGACCTCAGATCAGCATATTGTGCCCCCATCAGAACTCAGATCAGCTTAATGTGCCCCCATCAGACCTCAGATCAGCGTATTGTGCCCCATCAAACCTCAGATCTGCATATTGTGCCCCCATCAGACCTCAGATCAGCGTATTGTGCCCCCATCAGACCTCAGATCAGCCCACCCAGCCACATAAGATAAAAATAAAAAACCTTTCTTACCTGTTCTGCCGCTGCGGCTGCCCTCCGGTCCGCGCTCCGCTCTCTTCCCTGGCCCGCGCACACTATGACCTGACGCTGCGTGCAGCGTCAGGTCATAGTGCGCGCCACCAGGGAAGAGAGCAGTGAAGCGCTCACTTGTATTCGCCCTTGTATTCGCCCTGGGCCCCCTTGAGTCACTGGGCCCGGAGCCGTCGCCCCCCCTGCCCCCCCGGTAGCTACGCCACTGCCTACACTGTAGGAAGCGTGACTGCGCATCGCTGCGCATTGCCGGGGAACAAAACACAGGGGGCACCATAGTTTGGGGAACTTTCCCCGCGGCACACCCGACCATGTGTCGCGGCACACTAGTGTGCCGCGGCACACTGGTTGAAAATCACTGGTCTACATCATGCAAGTCGGCCGTGGCAGAGACCCACAGTATTCACTGCGCATGCACCCTGAGTACTGTAGAGAATTCATGTTTTTGCCGACTGTCCGTAGATCTACGGATGGTTAGCAACCCTGTCCATTGGTCTGTGCGCTCTGAGCTGCTGGTGATTTTAGTCATTATTTACATCAGTTTCTGTCATAAATAATGATGAATGAGCCAGGTCCAATGGTCCTGTCCACACTCCACCCTCATCACTCCCCTTTTTGGTAAAAATTGGCGAGGGTGGCGTAAAATGCCAACTTCGTCTAGAAAAGTCATAAATCATGGATTCATGATGTTTTCAATGCCTAAAATGGGTTTAGGGGAACAATGAATTCCCTCCTTTGTGTTCTGCTGCCATGGAGACACATAGATCTGCATACGAGCTGGGGTTCAATATTGCAAAAATAAAAAACAGTTGGCACATGCCTTTTCATTTATTTTGGTATATCTGAAATATATCATACCATGCTAATAATAACTAAAAGGGGTCACCTAGTATTGGGGCTACCAAATCTATACAAATATAATTTTCCGTGTGAAAAAAAAACCAAAAAAACAAATTGCTCCTTTAAAAACACTGTTACAATATGCTTTCATAATAATGAATAATGGTACATACGACTAAAAGAGCAACATACGGTAGTCCTGATCTCCACACACTGCCCACAAATGTATGACTGGCAAAGGATATGAAAATGTGGTTTGTAGCCTAGCTCGTGGCAATTCAACCAAATGTGTTTTCTAAGAAAGACATTAAAGATGCTTCGGAAGAAGGCGCTGTCCGCCCAGACACGGAAACCCAGCTGTTACAAATATTCTATCATATTTAATTGTTTTATGGTGTTTCGCATTCTGGCCACAAAGCTTGTTCTTTGCAGGAGACATTTTCTAATGAAAACAGCCTTCCCTGTATTGTATTTCCACATGCGAAGAGAACGTTTTGTCATAATGTGTCGTTCGCTTTAACCTTTAAATCATTGCAGCCCTTCAAAGAATGTAAGTGCAGGAGCTCTCCTTGTACGTTATTAAATGTGACATGTTACATTTGGAAGGGTTCGGGACAATACATATGAGAAGAACGAGTAGAACTAAATCGTAATAATGGCCAACGACACTTTATTAACTGAACAGTAAATGACTTCCAGCCCATTGTAATGGTAACTGCTGCTGAATGTCACATTTTCCAGTTAGGCGCTGCCATTGGCTTTCTCATCCTTATTGTTTCTCTGTAGAGGCCTTCTGGGCAGAAAAATGCAATATTCTCCATATAGTGTTGTTTTACCAAGAATCCTTAGGCTCTGAAGAGGACACTGCTGCTTAAAGAGGACCCGTCCCCTCTCCTGACATGGCTGTTTTAGTAACTACTTGTGTTCCCCATGTAATAACAATTTTGGATCCTCTATTCTTATGACTTTGTGTTGTGCCATTCCTTTATTAGTCCTGCTAGAAGCTATGAATGAATTATTAGCATTGTGCAATGAAGGTCCAGCTGGGTGTTACCAGTTGGGAGGGTGTCCGTGCACACTCTCATACCTCCCAACTTTTGAAAATCGCAAACAGGGACAATATGTGTGGCGCACACTATGGCATTTTTTTCATACTAAGCCACGCCTCTAACTCGGCCCAAAACATAACTATAAGCCTAATCCCACCCAGTCCCCTTAATGCCCCCACATAGTAATTATTCCCCAGTTATGTGCCCCCATTAATATGCCCAGCTGTGCCCCCCAGTAATATGCCCAGCTGTGCCCCCCAGTAATATGCCCACATTGTGCCCCCAGTAATATGCTGTGCGCCCCAGTAATATGCTGTGCCCCCCAGTAATATGCCCACATTGTGCCCCCAGTAATATGCTGTGCCCCCAGTAATATGTTGTGCCCACCAGTAATATACCCACATTGTGCCCCCCCGTAAAATGCTGTGCCCTCCAGTAATATGCCCGCATTGTGACCCCAGTAATATGCTGTGCCCCCAGTAATATGCCCATATTATGCCCCCCAGTAATATGCCCACATTGTGCCACTCACAGAAAGCAAAAAAAATAAACACCATATACTTCTCTTCCAGTAGCAGCAGCAGCAGCAGCAGGACATTGGCTGCTCTAGTCTGTGGAGGGGGCGGAGCAGAGGCTGGCTGACTGGGAGGAGGAATAATGAAGCAGGAAGCCGATGCTGGCTCTCTGTTTCATTATGGCAACTGTCTCTGCTTCTTATGGACGCAGGGACCGCTGCCAGAAAGCGGACATATCTCCACTGTAATCCGGGACTGTCCCGCTGGATCTGGGATGGTTGGGAGGTATGATATTGGACTGTAGTATTCAAGTTAAATTGCCCTGTTGGCACTTTGTGATAAATAAGTGGGTTTTGGGTTGCAGTTTGGGCACTTGGTCTTTAAATGATTCACCATCACTGCGCTAGGATATGCCCCCATTGTTCCAGGACCTAAATTGGGAATGGAGCCCAGCAAAGTGGTGGCTGGAGGACTCTGGTCCAGTGCTCTCCCCACAGAAGTGAATGGAAGCGCACAGTGTATGGCCGGCCTCCGCTCCCATTCACTTCTGTAGACCCGACGGAAATAGCTGAGCCAGCTATTTTTGATGGCCCCATAGAAAATGAATAGAGGGCGGCTGCGCATGTGAGGTGCGCCCTCCACCACTTTTGGGGCTCCGTTCTCGATATCAGACAATCTATCCTAGAGATATGCTCCTATTGTCTGAGGTAAGAATAACCAATTTTAAATCTCTTATCATTCTTGGCTCAGAAGTACAGTGGGTGGTCCCCATCAGTTATTAGGACTGTCCACTGGACTCCTAAGGCCAGGGATTTCACTCAAAAAGTTACACTTTGCTCCCAAAAAAACTACAGTATATATCAATCTGTTCAGCTCTTCCTGCTGTATGCCGCTGCATGTGATGGGGATCCCATGAATGTGATGCTCCTAAATTGAGATTTATCTTTATTACTATGAAGACATAAGGCCTCTTTCACACTAGCGGCAGCACGGATCTGGCACCTAAAGGGTGCCGACGGATCCGTACTGCCGCTGATACATGTGTGGAGCCAGAGCAGCGCTGGCTGTGTGAATCACGTATGGCTGTGCGGGTCCATTGACTTGAATGGGCCTGTGATCCGCATGATACGGCAAAAGATGGACATGTGCTATCTTTTACGGTGTGGAGGCACAAACATCATAGCACACAGAAGTGCGCTTCCAATCCGTGCCTCCATTCCATATTCAAGTCAGTGGGTCCGCATCCATGATACGGAATTCACACGGCCGGTGTTGTATGTTGTGGAACGCCATTTGATTTCCGCATTATGGGCACGGGCGGCTTACGGTCGTGTGAATGAGGCCTAACTGATTGGTTTTGACCAGATTTTCCATGGATGATGGAACTAATAAGGTGGTTTTATTACAAATAGATGAATAAATAAATGAATGGAGGGACACAACCCTTTTTCCCCTTAGGGCACACCCTGGACTTTTGGGGTCTCCTGCCTGGTGGTGGCTGGGGAGAACAGGAGGTAGATGATAATGATTGGGTATACAGACCAGGCCAACTTGATTATATGTCTGAAAACTTTTATAAAGGAAAACAGGCTGAGTTGCCCATAGCAACCAATCAGATTTCACCTTTTATTTTTTACAGAAAATCTTTTTTGGAAAATGAAAGGTGGAATCTGATTGGTTGCTATGGGCAACTAAGCCAGTTCTACTTTACACCAGTTTTGATAAATCTCCCCCAATGTCTCCCCTTTACTGAAGAGATGATAGAGTTTGCAGTACAAATACAAGTATCCGGCACAGAGAGTTTCAGAGAGTAGGCTTTTCCCAAAGGCTGTGTATGGGAGATGACTGTAATGGTGGACCTCCCTGAGTCACTAACAATCTTTTCAAATGACCAAAGGCATGCAATCCATCAATATTTCTCTTGAATGCCGAGCCACTTGTTCGGTCTTAGATCGGATGGCCAGTCCACCAGTAGTATGGCATGTGCCAGAGGCAATAAACCGAGACCTCGGGCAGTAAAGTCTAAAGTTGTATCTATGCATTACCTTTACTGACTCAGTCCAGGCATGGCCTTATGGTTCTGAACCATGTGTAATATTGCAATGCTTCTTTCTCTCAAAAGGTGTTTCTCAGCAAAGTTGCTTTTCTGGCAGCTTTTACTCATAGGAATGGTGTTTTCCTGGAGAAGAATCTGTCTTGGTCTGCTTGACATCATCACGTACCAGACAGGCCTTCACTCTAGCTTGTTCACTAGAAGACTCCTCTAACTAGTGGCAAATGGAAAGAGCCCATTACCAGCAACTGTAACTGAGAAACTGCCAGTTAACTCTTTCTACCCATACATAGCGTTTTTGGGTTACATAGTACAGATCAAAATCAGTATCACAGTAAATATCCTAACAACTCTGACAGTGAATCAGATATTAACCCTTTAGAATACCTCCTAACTTTTGAAAAGAAGGAAGGGGGACATTATTTGCGATAATTTGGCAAATTTTTTTTATCACTAGGCCATGCTTCTAACTCTGCCCAAAACATAACTAAACACCTAATCCCACCCAGTCCCCTTATGCCCCCACATAGTAATTATTCCTCCTTTATCCCACCACACAGTAGTTATGCCAGCAATGTGCCCCCTTCACAGTAGTTATTCCCAGATATGTGCCCCTCACAGTAATATACCCAGATATGTGCCCCCTACAGTAAGATGCACAGTTATGTGCCCCCTCACAGTAGTTATGGCCAGATATGTGCCCCCTTCACAGTAGTTATGGCCAGGTATGTGCCCCTCCCAATAGCGATGGCTAGATATGTGCCCATCACTAGTGATGACCGAGCACCCCGATGTTCGGGTGCTCTGGCCGAACACTAGGTGGTGCTCAAGTGCTTGGCCGAGCACCCGAGTATAATGGAAGTCAATGGGAGAAGACGGGGCACCCCCTGCTCTGCAGAGGGGAGGGTGTCTGGTCCATAGGGAAACGTCAGAAAATGGTGGAAACACCACAGAAATGGTTAGGGAACAGCATGGGGAGGATGTCTGGATGCATCTTGGACACCGAAGTCGCTGCTATTAAAGATGATGTCCGACTATTACGCCACTTTTACGGAATGACAAAAATACCCCCCCAAAACCCAAGATAACATCAATTTTACAGGAAATATTGTTAGGAAACATAGATTTACTTGTACGTTAACAGCAAGTGCTGCCAAAAATTACACGGATGAGGCACTCCCATACAACCGGTATATCATATAAAGGAGGGCCTCATTCACATTGTGGTATAATTGTGGGACTCCGACACTCATAAAGCCTATGCACTAAGTGAAAGGGCTGCCAAAAATTACCAGCAACAGGCACTCCAATACACCCTTTATTACACATAAAGGAGGGCATCAGAGACACCCGTGAAAAATTATCATTGATGGCCTGCTGCTGACACTCCAAAACAATAGGGTTGACATGCTGCTGCTGCGCAGACCAAAAAAAAAATTTTAAGGGTGACATGCTGATGCCGATCTGACCATCCAAAAAATGTAAGGGTAACCCGCAGATGCCGAGCTGACCGTTCAAAAAATGTTATTCTTAATGTGACATTCTGCTGAAGAGCAGACCATAAAAAAAAATATAAGTAATCCATAGAATGTATCAAGGTAATAAAAAGTCCTCCATATATGTCCTACAGATACAGGACACAAATCAGATGTGGGCCCGCATGATGAGCGACTCAGATGTATGCAAGATAGGAAAAAATTTCTGCATTGATACAGTAATCCCGTACATTTATGCTGCACCTTAAACAAATTTAACTCCCCCAAGAAAATATTAAAATTTCAACCATGTGAAAAAGGGAATACCCAAACTGACTCTCAGGCAGTGACATGATGCACTGAAGGCTCCAGCTTTGCCTGGACTGTGACAAAATGGAGGTATTGATGCAGTAATCCAAGAAAGCTCGGAGTTCGATCTTGAGATCGAGCTGGCGGTCTACAGGGAGGTGAGCTACCACCTGTCGGAGCCACTGCCTCTCGGCGCCTCCCCGATGTTCTTCGCTGAGTGTCCCGGGGGCCAGAATCGTTAACTTAAAGGGGTTGTCCGGGTTCAGAGAAGAACCCGGACATACCTGCAATTTCACCCAGGCAGCCCGCCTGAAGAGGGCATCGGAGCATCCTATGCTCCGATGCCCTCCTTTGCCCTGCGCTAATTAGCGCAGGGCAAAGGAATTTCGCCGGGTTCCGGTGACGTACCGGTCCCTGCCGGGCAGAGGCTTCCGCCGGCAGTGAGTCGGTGACGTCATCGGCGCTGATGGACAGGCTTCAGCGCTGCCCTAGCCAGTAAAACGGCTAGGGCAGCGCTAAAGCCGGCCCATTAAGGCCGGTGACGTCACCGAACTCACTGTCGGCGGAAGTACCCGCCCGGCAGCGAGTATTTACAAAACAAGAGACCTTGCCCTGCGCGATCTAGCGCAGGGCAAGGGGGGGGCATCGGAGCATGAGATGCTCCGATGTCCTCTTCAGGCAGGCTGCCTGGGTGAAATTGCAGGTATGTCCGGGTTCTTCTCTGAACCCGGACAACCCCTTTAATAAATTTGAGTGTTCAAACCAGGCCGGGTCGCCTCAATACTTGAGCTATGAATAACGGAATAGGACTCCATGCTGCTGCCGAGCTGACCGTCCCAAAAAATTTAAGGTTACCGGCAGATGCACGCACTTTGCAGTTAAAACTTAGTGTAGTCTTACTTTTGCAGCTTTATATTTTTCCCACAAAAAGCTTCTTTATAAATCGTACTGATATTCAGAAAGCTGTAGAAATATACGAAGATAAGACTGTTTTATATATTTATCTGTATTGAATATACACAACCTCATCACTACAGATGATTGAAAATCGAAAGCCATGTCCATGTTAGTTTTTTTTTTTTTTTTTTTAATCAATTTTTTTGGTCCTATTTTTTTGGTTATTAAAAAAAATACATTATTTACTTTTGCTATAATAATATCAAAATCTCTATGTTTTTGCAAAGTATTTATAAACAAAAATATTAATGTATATCTCAGTTTAAATGTCTATTTTTGTTCTTTTACACTTTGTAAAGATTATGTGCACAATAGGCTATGACATACTGTATATTGTAGCTTGCCGACAAGATAATAATGTAATATAATTAATGTCACAAATCAATACTTGTAGATTGATCAGTATTAATGGAATATGTAGTTTTATTTTTCCTATTTTCTAAAGGTGTTATCGGTCAGGGCGTAGTAGAGGGTATGGTATGGTAGGGTATAGTCTTGCAAATAAAGGTGTATAGGCCTAGGCGAGGGCCTTTTCTTAATACTTTCTCTTTTTGTATGGAAAATGTACAGTAAATGTAATAGATTACTTTATTGAGCTTTGTTAACAATTTTATAAAGTGTGCTCCGTTCAAAAAAGAAATGGGGGCAACTACATTTTATTGTGAGCAGATTGCTTTTTAGTAGACACTAAAGTGGGATGGTTACGCTGATGATGGCATTATCGCCGCTCACCATCTGTGTAGATTCATCAAAGTTGCATAACACCTCACAGAGGTCAGACATCAATGCCCACTCGTCGCTTGTGAAGAATGTAACAATGGATGTCAGCTACATAGACTTTAGAACGGTTGTAATACGCTGTGCACCTAGCGTTACTGACAGGGCCACCCCAAAAAAAAAAAAAAAGACGTATTTCACAATGGACTTTGGTCTTTTTGGAACAGCGACAATCTTCCTACCTACCCAAATCCTATCCATATAGTTTAATTCCCTCCTTGGACAAATTTAACTGCAGCAGCAAATAAGGAACTGCGGCCTAAATTAACGGTATTAAATGTAACAACTGATGTCAGCTACATAGACTTTTGAACAGTTGTAATACGCTGTGCACCTAGCGTTACTGACAGGGCACACTTGGTTTTTTTTTGCCACCCAAAAAAAAAAAAGAAATTTCACAATGGACTTTGGCCTTTTTGGAACAGCGACAATCTTTCTACCTACCCAAATCCTATCCCTATAGTTTAATTTCCTCCTTGGGCAAATTTAACTGCAGCAGCAAATGAGGAACTGCAGCCTAAATTAACGGTATTAAATGTAACAACGGATGTCAGCTACATAGACTTTTGAACGGTTGTAATACGCTGTGCACCTAGCGTTACTGACAGGGCACACTTGGGGTTTTTTTTTGCCACCCAAAAAAAAAAAGAAATTTCACAATGGACTTTGGTCTTTTTGGAACAGCGACAAACTTTCTACCTACCCAAATCCTATCCCTATAGTTTAATTTCCTCCTTGGGCAAATTTAACTGCAGCAGCAAATGAGGAACTGCGGCCTAAATTAACGGTATTAAATGTAACAACGGATGTCAGACTTTTGAATGGTTGTAATACGCTGTGCACCTAGCATTACTGACAGGGCACACTTGGGTTTTTTTTGTCACCCAAAAAAAAATAAAAAATGCAGAAGGATTTAACAATGGACTTTTGAACAATGATACTAACCCTGCCTATAGAAATCCTACCCCTACACAAGTCCCTCCTTGCGCAAAAGAGGTACTGCGGGTTTAACAGCAGAAATTATAGCAAAGTATGTCAGGTATATAGTATACAGAGAGTATCCTACAGCATGCAGCAGCAGCACGTGTGGCATTAATGGCAGGCCACCTAGCGCTATTTTCACCACCTTTAAAGTCCTCAAATATAAGTAAATAAAGGTTTGTGCCAGATATAATAGCCCTTTAAAGGGCTTTTGGGTCTTTTCTGAGCGATTTCTATCCCTGCCTAGCATGCTTCTCTCCCTACATTCTCTGTCCCTCCTTGCTGCAGCTGTCCCTGGCTTGGTATGGGCCGGTCACATGTCACCGGGTGCTTTATAGCACCCGATGACGCATTCCCGGCCATCAAATCAGTGTAATCAGTGTTAACTAATTAGCATGCGGGGAGGGGACTCGAGCATGGCGCTCGAACACACACGGTATTTGGCCGAATACCGCGTGGTCCCGAGCACCGCCATGTTCGGCCGAATAGTGTATTCGGCCGGACATGTTTGCTCAACACTACCCCTCACAGTAGTTATGCCCTGTTATGTGTCCCCTGACAGTAATATGCCCAGTAAAGTGCCCCCTGACAGTATTATGCCCAGTAAAGTGCCACCTTCATGGGCTGTAATATGCCCAGTAAAAGTGCCCCCTTCACAGGCAGTAAAAAAAACTCCACATACTTACCTTGTTCCCCAGGAGCAGCAACTACAACAGCAAAACACAGTGAGCTCCTGGCTCCCGACTTGCACCGAGACAGTTCAATGGCTGTACTGCTACACAACAGTCGTGCAACAGGTGTCGCAGCTTGTTGATTTCTTACGGTATAGTCATTCCAAGAACTCTACAAAGTACAAGGTGACACCCATTATATGTCCAGGAAACATCATTACCAGGAAGGGTTCCTTTTAGTTAGAGTACTGAAACTTTGGAATGCCCTACCACAAAATGTATTGATGAAATTCAAATAAAGGGCTAGACATTTATCTCATGACTAGTGGTAATGATTATGTTACAATATAGCAATAAATAATGATCCAGGGAAATTACACAACTGTGGTGTGGGTCATAAAGGATTCCCCTCAACCGTCAGGCAACATTGACACCCTTGGTCAGGAGGAGGTTTTAGCTTGCCTTTCTATGAATCCAAGCTGAAGCCCGTACAGTATTAGAATGTATGGGCTCCAATGATACGAAGTTAGTTCACGTAGCAAATTACTGGTAGCTGATTTTTAAAGTGGATAGCCACTTTAAAACTTGGAACCAATCTCAGCTTCAGTTGTGCGGTACTAGTTGTACTAGTACTAGTGTTTTTCCACTTCAAAGGGAGTCTTTCACCTGTTTTTCACCTATATAACTAACAGCAGTGCCCCACAAAAGATTGCAGACACATCCCAGATATACCTGTGTGCACTGTGTGTCTGTATTACATGTCACATCCCAGACATACCTGTGTGCACTGTGTGTCTGTATTACATGTCACATCCCAGATATACCTGTGTGCACTGTGTGTCTGTATTACATGTCACATCCCAGACATACCTGTGTACACTGTGTGTCTGTATTCCATGTCCAGGAAAAGAACTTTTATTCTGCTGGAAAATAGCTCCCAAGTGCCCAGCTGAAAGTGAAACTAAAAACAGCTTTCTCTCCCAACTCGATTTCTAACAGCTATATCTTCTGATATACTGAATATAATCTGGATATAATGCTGGATATGATATGATTTGAAAGCTTGGAATGTCAGCTTTCAAAGAAGGTCATAACCATTTTTCTATCTGCTACCAATCCCAAGATATGAGCAGCTAAAGCAGCCCTCCCCTCTGCAGTCTGGTTTGCTTTGGGCACTTGCAGCAGCAGAGCTGGGCACTTGGGAGCTGTTTTCTAGCAGAATAAAAGTGCTGTTCCTGGGCATGTAATACACACACACAGTGCACACAGGTATGTCTGGGATGTGACATGTAATACAGACACACAGTGCACACAGGTATGTCTGGGATGTGTCTGCAATCTTCTGCGGGGCAGTGCTCTTAGTTATATAGGTTTGAGCACTTGCAGCAGCAGAGCTGGGCACTTAGGAGCTGTTTTCCAGCAGAATAAAGTGCTTTTCCTGGACATGGAATACACACACACACACAATGCACACAGGTATGTTCCTTTAAAAACGAATTACCTAAGTTATTCAACAAAGTCACGCGTGACTTCATGAATAACTAACTTTGGTTCATCAGAGCCTGTACATTTGAATACTGTACAGAGACGGATCTCCGAACAATATTATTCCAAAGTTTTGAAAGAAGCAACTTCGGATGAAGCATCTGAAGCTCACTTCGCTCAACACTAGTAATTAGGTTTGAAAATGGTGGAACTTGATGGACCTGCATCTAGTTATGTAATTAATATGCTTTCCATTATTATTTTTGTAGTAATTACTAGTGATGACCAAAGTATTTAGAAATTTGATTCGGCTAGTAAAAAAGCCTTGTCACGAAGCGTATTTCTTTGTATGTTGTGGGTGCAATGGCAGGGGATTTCGGTTGAGATCTTCAAGCAAAATGGCGAGTAAATAAATCAGGTAAGCTTTTTTTGTTTTTTTTTACACTATTTCAGGTTAAATCGATTCACTACCGTGAAGCACAAGGAAATTCGGCTTCACTGCAAATCGAATTTATCCTGAAATTCAGAACAAAGTCCACTTTGTGGACTTCGATTCACTCATTGCTAGTAGTTACCATTGCTTTTTTTTTTACCTTTACATCTTCCTTATTTGAAATCAAATAAAACAAGCAAAGCATTGGTAAAAAAAAAAGAAGTAATTTTGAACATTATCAGTTTTGTATACAATTATATTTATTTATTTAACTTAATTACATAGACACATTCCACAGCGCTTTATAGACATCATCTGTCAGACAATGTACTGTATAGCATCTCAGTCATCCTATCTACATCTCACTCCACTGTGCTATTTGCCACTTGTGTAGGGGGTGAGGGACTGGGGGCCCACCTTGCTCAGGGGCCCAGCAGAGGATTCACCTGTTCCACTGTTGACCAGTCTGTGCCTGGACATTATCATTGCTTTCTGTCCCAAACAGGGCATACAATCTAAGTTCCCTATCGGTATGTGTTTGGAGTGTGGGAGGAAACCGGAGTACCTGGAGGAGACCCACATAAACTCCATGCAGATGCTGTCCTTTATTGGATAGAAACCTAGGACACCAACATTGCAAGACACCAGTGCTAACCACTGAGCCACCGTGCTGCCCTTACTGCTACTATATATAAATATATATATATATACTTGAATACAAGGCAAACATCTGCAGACCTCGGCACGTGCCTTTAGACACCAGAGATTACAGCTGCTTCAGCAGACCATCTTTCAGAAATTAGAGAAGGCTTATTTCCTAGAGGTCATGGAGAACAATGTATGTGAGCTATTAACGTATCTTTTATTTTCCAATTTACAGTTATAAAATTGGCTTGCTTGTAAGAATTTTATGATAGAATTTTAAATTGAAAAAGTAAATTAAAGGGGTATTCCGGTAACATAACTTAATTTTTGATAAACTGCATTAAGGCTGCAAGCTGTGACCCAACCAGAACCCACACCTGTACATATAACCAGAGCTTAATTTTATCTTAAAATCCATTTGTCTAGCTCCTGTGTGAGACTGCAACACACAGAGTATCATGGCGCCTGATCTTCCCTCACAAAACTACCATTCCCACAATGCCTAGCTTTCCTGCTGTGAGTTTCTGCTTGTTCATGAGTGTTGATGATTACTGATTGGCTGCCTGATATCACAGTGCAGACACGCCCCCTCTACTCAGTAAGCTGCAGCACACTAACATTTAGCTAGAGAACTGATAGCAGTACACTGAGCATGCCTGACCTGACAAAGGCTCAGAACTACAGGTCAGTGCTATGGTAACTTATGAGGAACACAGTAGGTAGCAAGGGAAGAAAATCACTTTATAACTACTGAACAGTAAATATGTGAAATTGACATTATATTAGGTAATGATTGATGATGAATGTCTAAAACATAAGTTATATTTATGGGACCAGAATACCCCTTTAACCTCATCCTGCCCGGCATCGTACATGTATGGCACAGGGCAGGTTTTTAAAGATGGCGCCCGCTCATGAGTGGGTGCCATAGCCACTGGGTACCTGCTGTTTTAAACAGCAGACACCCAGGACTAATGTATACTATGGACGATAACGTTGATCGCATACAGTTAACCCCTCAGATGCCGTGGTCAAACATGACAACAGCATCTGGGAGCGAAAAACCCAGAAGCATACGCTTCTGGGTATGCATTGGCTCCACCTAGTGGGGATCGGTGGAGCCGTATAGTGTATACAGCAGCCTCGGTCATCATGAATGATCCAGACTTCCGTACATAAATTCCTATAGAGCCCCTGTGTGTGGCAGGCTCTATAGTACATAGTGTAATCCTCATAGACTCCACTTTACCAACATTGAAGCCGGCTCAAGTGGGAGAGGCTAGAGTGACATTTTTGTCCACTTAATTTAAAACAAAATGTAAGTTTATAAAAAATCTGGGGTGTTGCACATTCTGATCACCATATTTCTCAGTGTACTTACACCAGACAACTGGTCTAAATACTAATTCTTCACTTCACATATTACAAAGCTGGCTGCCTGCAGCCACCACTAGGGGGAGCTAAGTGCATAGGAGTTTATGCAGTTGCAACTGTGTGTCATGAAAGGTGTAATCGCTTCTTTGCACTGAGCTCCCTCTAGTGATGATCGCATAAAAATGCAGTGTTTTCACATCAGAAAGAATAGAGCCCTATAACAGTCATATCATATGGTTTACCTCCATTGAAGATACACCACTGCAGCAGACCTACAATTGTGATGGGTTATGTCATCTGATCACCTGACATATAGGTTATTCAATTTATTTCCAATCCCTAAACTGTACACGTCAACATAATACTTTTTATAGTCAGTAGGTGAAACTTCTGGAGCCTAACACATAGTATGTAACAAGGGCACCCAAACAGTTTATCAGTTACTGTTTTATACTCCTTTTATGAGCCAGATGAACTGTTTTTGGCTCTCCTAAGGTGCTAGGCCCTGGAAAAGGGAGTTTCTACTGGCACGTACTGTATTTTTCGCTTTATAAGACGCACTTTTTTCCCCAAAAGTGGGGGGAAAATGGCAGTGCGTCTTATAAAGCGAATGGTGCCATTTTTTATGCTGCGCAGCGCGGCCTGTGATGTATCAGTTACAGCTCTATCACGCGGGGTGGGAGGAGGGGCTGGAGGCCGGCAACTGATGTTGCACTCGCGGCGGGGCCCGGTGCAAGTCACTGTACTTCATTACACCGGGCCCCGCTCACAGCAGTCTTTACATGTAAAGTGTATTTATTTAATCCTCAAGCAGTGGCTCTGCTGTGTTAAACTACGGTAATCGTCTGTAGTAGTACTCACAAAGCAGCGGGGAGGCCGGCAGCGTAACGTCACTCCTCGGCCATGCTCCTCCCACTTCATTAATGAAGTAGGAGGAGCGTGACTAAGTAAATGACGTTACACTGCCGGCCTCCCCGCTGCTTTGTGAGTACTACTACAGACGATTACCGTAGTTTAACACAGCAGAGCCACTGCTTGAGGATTAAATAAATACACTTTACATGTAAAGACTGCTGTGAGCAGGGCCCGGTGTAATGGGGTCACTATTTACACAGGGCCATGAGGGGACACACATAGGGCCATGAGGGGACCAGCATAACATGCTTTGTGTGTATGATCCACAGATCCCCCATAAAAGTGTCATCCACAAATCCCCCATTGCAGTGTATCATTCACAGATAATAATAATAATAATATTTATTTATATAGCGCCACCATATTCCGCAGCGCTTTACAAAGTCATCGGGTTCTTGTACAATACAAACATGACTAGCTAATATACAACTGAAACACTAGGAGTGAGAGCCCTACTTGCAAGAGCTTACAATCTATGAGGAATAGGGGGTGACACATAAGGTGGTTTATTGTGATAAGTAGGATTCGAGCCATAATTGTAGTGAAAGGTGTGGTGCTGGCCGATTTGCTTTGGATTTGGGACTATTAGAGGATCGAGTTCAGGCCAGAGGAGTTGGTGGGGGAGCATTTTAGTTGGGGAAAGGTCATTTTAGGAAGCTTGATAAGCCTGCCTGAAAAGATGTGTTTTTAGGACACGTTTGAAGGTAGGGTAGTTGTGCATTGACCTAATATTCAGGGGCAGAGCATTTCAGAGAGTAGGTGCAGCTCGAGAAAAGTCTTGGAGACTGGAGTGAGAGGTGCAAATTATGGAGGATGTTAATCTTAGGTCGCTAACCGAACGGAGAGCACGTGTAGGGTGGTAGACGGAGATGAGGGAAGAGATGTATGGAGGGGCAGCACTGTGGAGAGCTTTGTGGGTGAGGGTGAGAAGTTTGAACTGTATTCTGTGGTGGATGGGCAACCAGTGAAGTGACTGGCATAGAATAGTAGCATCACTGTAATGGGATCAGATCCTCCCATAGCAGTGTATCATCCACAGATTCCCCCATAGCAGCGTATCATCCACAGATTCAGGGGCGTAGCTATAGGGGAATCAGGGAAGCAGCTGCTTTGGGGCCCAGACCCACATGGGGCCCCCTCAGGAGGGAGACTAAAAGATTTTATTGTCAGGGCCCCCTCAACAGTATTATACAATGACATTATATACAGTGACACTATAGGAAACGGATGGAGCGGCTGTCACGCCTTGTCTGAGAGAGCTCAATGTTGACTAGCCACAAGAGTGAGGGTTGCATGTGAGTTGGGGGTTGCGAAGAAGTTTCTGGGGGGGCCCCGTTCAAAAATTTGCTGTGGGGCCCAGTTAGTTGTAGTTACGCCACTGAACAGATTCCCCCATAGCAGTGCATCATCCACAGATTCCCCCATAGCAGTGTATCATCCACAAATATCCCATAGCAGTGTATCACCCCATAACGATTCATCATCCACAGATCCCCCATAACAATGCATCATCCACAGATCTCCCTATACCAGTGCCTGATCCACAGATCCCCCATAACAATGCAACATCCACAGATCCCCCCATAGCAGTGTATCATCCACAGATCCCCCATAGCAGTGTATCATCCACAGATCCCCCATAACAATGCATCATCCACAGATCCACCAGAACAGTGCGTCATCCACAGATCTCCCTTTATCAGTGCATGATCCACAGATCCCCCATAGCAATGCGCCATCCACAGA
Source organism: Rhinella marina (assembly GCA_900303285.1). Lineage (NCBI taxonomy): Eukaryota > Metazoa > Chordata > Amphibia > Anura > Bufonidae > Rhinella > Rhinella marina. The sequence continues at coordinate 130,227 of ONZH01017542.1, forward strand.
TCTCCCCATATCAGTGTGTGATCCACAGATTTTCCCATAACAGTGTCATCCACAGATCCCCCACAACAATGCATCAGCCACAGATCCCCCCATAACAGTGTCATCCACAGGCCACCATTAGTCCATAACACACCAAAAGTACACCTTTTGGTTCAAAACATTTTTTTCTTATTTTCCGCCTCAAAAACCTAGGTGCGTCTTATAAAGCGAAAATACAGTATATAGTTACACCCGTGATTGACCATTGCCCTGGAAGAGGGAGCATCTGCTGGGACCTATATAATCACACCCCTGTTTTACCATAAATACAACAGATTGGGATTCTGGATAGTGTGAAGTCATACTCATCATGTCCAGGTGGGTAGGTATAGAGTTGCACAGGTAGTTGTACCCAAGCCTTGGTGCCTTGTAATAACTGGCGCATGGTTGGTGGGATGTTATCAAAATTTAGCATAGGGGCCTATGAGCTTCAGGTTACGCCTAGGACTGTACTAGAGCTGGGCGATATGGCAAAAAAAAATCTCGATTTTTTTAAAATTTTGGACGATTCACGATTTAAATCTCGATTTTCTTATGTTATTAAAAATATAAATAAATAAATAAAGCCTACTGTGCCTCCATCAGACCTCACATCAGCCCACTGTGCCCCCACCAGACCTCACATCAGCCCACTATACCCCCATCAGACCTCAGATCAGCCCACTGTGCCCTCATCAGACCTCAGATCAGCCCATTATGCCCCATCAGACCCCACATCAGCCCATTGTGCCCCATCAGACCCCACATCAGCCCAGTGTGCCCCCATCAGACCTCAGATCAGCCCACTGTGCCTCCATCAGACCTCAGAACAGCCCAGTGTGCCCCTATCAGACCTCAGATCAGCCCACTGTGCCCTCATCAGACCTCAGATCAGCCCATTGTGCCCATGAGACCTCAGATCAGCCCATTATGCCCATCAGACCCCACATCAGCCCATTGTGCCCCATCAGACCCCACATCAGCGCATTGTGCCCCATCAGACCCCACATCAGCCCATTGTGCCCCATCAGACCCCACATCAGCCCATTGTGCCCCATCAGACCCCACATCAGCCCAGTGTGCCCTCATTAGACCTCAGATCAGCCCACAGTGCCCCCATCAGACCTCAGATCAGCCCACAGTAGTGCCCCATCAGACTCAGATCCCACATTAGTGCCCCCTTCAGACCTCAGATCAGCCCACAGTAGTGCCCCCTTGAGACCTCAGATTAGCCCACAGTAGTGCCCCTTCAGCCCTCAGAACAGCCCACAGTAGTGCCCCCTTGAAACCTCAGATTAGCCCACAGTAGTGCCCCCTTCAGCCCTCAGAACAGCCCACTAGGCCACCATAAGAATAAAATAAAAAAATCCCTTACCTGTCCTGCGCCGCGGCTCCGCTCCAGGTCCGGTGCTCCTCAGTCTTCTTCTCCCGGCGCTGCACTGTCCCCTGACAGCGCGGCCCCGGAAAAGAAGAGGAGCGCCGGACACTGGAGCGGAGCCGCGGCGCAGGACAGGTGAGAGATTTTTTTTATTTTATCTGGCGGGCGCCATTTTTGGAAAATCGAGTTCACGATTTTCCTAAAAAATTAAATTGTGAGGCTTTCAATTGGCGAATTAATCAAATTAATTTGATTAATCGCCCAGCCCTAGACTGCACCCCTAAACAAATGCCTTAATAATAAATTTTTGCTTTGCATTTCATAGTAAAAACCTGCATGTAGTCGTTTAGACCCATTCATTTGGGATAGTCAACATCAATTCGAAAGATTCTTCTATTGTATAGTATAAAGAAATAATCGTTGTCCCAAAACTCCTTGAACTGCTGCTTTCACGGGAATATTAATGGAAAGTCTTAAGTAGCTGAATTTACACTGAGATTACATTGAAATTTAGATAATCTTTTTGTATACTTGGTTTTCCACAAAAATGCTGACTGTAAACACTAACGCAGTCTGTCTATTTAAAAGGATAAAATCCAGCTTTGACTTTAAAGCCAACACGATAATCCAACAAAATCTTCCAAAGTCAACTGTTCTACTAGTAATGAACTTTAAGCCTCATTGTATATAGTTCATGGTGAGCTTTATTCACTGCTCGCCAATTGACTGCTAATCACCACACCTCTACAGAAGATAAAAAGAAAATCCGGGTTTTTATTAGGATGGGAATATTTTTTTTCCAGTAAAAAATCTAGCTCTCAATCCCACACATTACCCCCGACATGTCTCTACAGCCGGAAGTGCTGCCCTGTCTAAAAGTGAGTCACTGAGCAAAAAGGTCACGATGTTGAAAATCCATTAGTAATATACTAAGCTAGAGATCAAACACTAAACAATAAACCACTAAAAAGGACTTTCACAAAATAAAATCTAACTTTTATGATATCATTAAAAAATACCACCGGCACAAGAAACTACTATCACCTTACCTAAACTGGGTACCCATCTTAAAAAAAAAAAAAAACACTCTAATTGCTGCTGTATGCCTATTCTGACCAGTAAGGTCACAATGTTCAACATCCATTAGTAATATACAGTGATCCCTCAAGATACAAAGGCCTCAGGATACAATATTTTCAATATACAATGGTCTTCTCCGACCCATCATAGGTTGAAACCAGACTCAACATACAATGCCTCAAGCTCAGATCCAACCATTCAAGGCCACTTCTCTGGAAAAATAACTGTATTAGTTGCTAGTTAGCAGCTATTCAGTTATATGTAAGGACTTGTTTTATCTGTCTTAGTTATCTGCTTATTTTTCTTAAATCTTCATTTTCTCTTATCTTGGATGATATTTTGGGCCTTTGGAACCAATTACTTGACTTACAATGGTTTCAACATACCATGGTCGTCCTGGAACCAATTAATATTATAACTTGAGGGACCAATGTACTAAGCCAAAACACTAAAGATAAAACAATAAACAACAAATCACTAAAAAGGACAAAATAAAACCTAATTTTTTATATCATTACAAAAAATATCCAGACACAAGAAACTACTATCACCTTACCTTAACTGGGTACCCATCTTAAAAAAAAAAAACACGAAACACTCTAATTGCTACTGTATGCCTATTATGACCCGTAAGAGCCTTGTTAAACCTTGAATGATATATAAATAGTCAAAGAGAGGGTAAGAAAGGTGCCGCCAACTGGGGTATGTAATGATAAGATTCTATCAATAGTAAAAGAGTCAAAAACAAAAACCCAGCCATTGCATGTCGATTGGCACTCATTACCTTCATTTATCTGTCTGTGGCCATTATATTTAGGATGAGATGACCAATCAGTAATATGAGTGCTCACCCCCATACAGTTTTTATTTGTCAGCAGCACATCCTTGTTTACACAGGGCAACGTGCTTCTGACAAATGATTACCCTACAAACCAGCATTTCCTTGTTTGTTGGATGATCAGCGGCATGTTTTAATGGGGTGCAAGCATTATTCATTCTGCCGCAAGCCCCTGAGGAGTCGGACAGGAGTGGTCATGGCTCTACCTGCAAAGGTCTATCACAGTGGCTCTCCACACGCCATCGCTCCCTAAGGCTAGGGCAGCAAAAGGTGGGCTCTCCCTTTCTTCCTTTGACTCACACCCTGATGTTGGGGCTCTAGCCTAATGGTAGTTGAGGTGCCCTTTAAAAGGGGTTATCCCATAACTAATGTAAAAAAAATTAAAATCATACAGTACATGACAATCTCTTTCTAACAAAGCTAGAACCAGCCCTGTACCTCACATGGATCCAGAGATCTCCACATTCATTGCTTTGCTAGATTTATATCAAGCTGACAGCTCAAGGGAGTGTCTTTTTTGCTGAAGGGGGCATGTCCATGCTCTGCCTATCATAGCTGAGGATGAAACTGAGCATGTGCGCCCATCTCAGCGAGCCGTACAAAGAAATAAGAATAAAAACAAACAGCAGGTGGCGTTATACATTTTATTGAATAACTCAGTGGCTATGCTAAATCTTTAATTACATGCTGGTTTGAAAACTGTAGAATATTTTTCATGGGACAACCCCTTTAAAGTTTTTGGTGTGGGTGAAAGGCAGGAGATATTGTGCTGTGGCGGGAAAATGGTGTTGGAGTCAGTAACCAGGCCAGTTGTAACAGAATAAACATCCCTCTTTACTGAAATGCAAAATGAGAGTTGTAGTACTTCAAATAGTCTCAGACCATGGTTCCAACAAAATAGGCTCGGACTGGCCCACAGGGGTACAGGGGAATCCTCTGGTGGGCCCCTGAGCAATGTGGGCCCCTAGTCTCCCACCCCCTGCACAAGTGGCACATAACACAGTACACAACATACAGTAAATATATTCAATGTACAGCACCTCAACCGGCCTATGTTCATTTAAAAAACTTGTTAGATTATTTATTATATTTGAATGTATCCATACGGTGGCCCCCCAAAATTAATTTTACTGGTGGGCCCTAGGTACCCCAGTCTGATACTGCAACAAAATACAGTGCAAATCTTCCCAGATGGTATTGCTTAGGTATAGACCAGGTTTAGGTTCAACATACTCCTGCTCTCTTTCTCTGCACAATCTGAGGCTGATTATAATACCTTAGGTAGAATAGCTGTAGTACGCTACTGCAGCATACAGGGTTTAAGATACAATTGGCCAGGTCATTTCCCAGTGCGGATGGCGTCTTAGCAGCATTCCATTCACAGCAGTAAAGTCTATAAGCTTGTAGTTAGCAATGTACCGTATTGACTTACTATTTGCTTGGCTGTCCTAGAACTTCCTCTCTCTCTCTCTCTGTTACTGTGGCATGTAGAAATTGGCAGGTCTTTCTCTCAGTAGATAATCTTCAGAGAAGGTTATTCTCTGCAACTTTGGTCCTGTAAGGTGGGAACACAAGGCACAGTTCTACCTTTCTCTGCAAATTACACTTTCTAACTAAACTGAACTAGGGGTGGAGTTAAACTAATCACACCACCCCCTCCATTAGGGCTGTATCAAGATTGGCTAACCCTGTAGGACCCATACAAGAGCCATACTGGGTATACAGGGCATTAAGTCACAAGGTGAGGTTGGGGTCTCTCTTTTTAGGTGAGCTAGTGAGTAGCTCACTAAGATGGTTTTAATGTGTAAATGTATTTTTAGTGATGTCATGTTATTCTAGACGGGACATTTTTGCTGCCTTTTTTGATCTTTATACAAATCGGGAGACTTTATATGTTTCAATTAGTTAAATGTCCACTGCAGGACCTTAGGAGTGGCTCACTTTAAGGAGATTATCTAATGTTGACAGATATTGATATTAAATCGCTGAATTATGAAATCAGTTTCCAACATCATGACTCCCAACAAGTGTTTGAACAAAAAAGCAGCACGACTAGGAAAGTATTGTGGCACTTTATCTCCTTTGGCTCATCTCAGCCCATTATATTCTATTTCCTTTTCTAACATATCATTGCTGTCTGTCATATGACAACCCCTTTAAAGAGTCACTGTACTTTCACACAATTTAAGTCTACTGCCTGTTGTCAGACAAGATCTATCTTTGGTAACAGAGACACAGAAGATGGCAGAAAGGAAGTGAGGGAGTGTCAGAGCTATCTGAGATCCTGAGGTAGGCTTTTGAAGATTATAGGAGCCTCCTGGCTTTCTTCAAGTGTGATTTCCCCCTCCTTATCTGTTTTGTGAGCTCTGGAGCTGAAAACAAACATAGCGGGAAGTAAGGGAAAGGACGTCACAGCAATACTGTGCTGGCAGCGTACACAGAAGGGATACGCCCCCTACTTCTGAGATAAATGCATCTACTTGTGCAGCTGAAACAGGGAATAATATGGCTGAAAAGACATCAAAGAAGCAAAAAAAAAGACCTGTTCCTTCACAGTTCTGATTGTACGAAAAAGCACAGCCATCATGCAAACTTTTTTTAAAATAATGCTGATGCTGAAAACAGCTGACAGGCTGAGCTGTCCTAAAAAATGCCCCCTTAAATGCCCTTGAATGCCAGGTACATTAAATGGCAGCCCTGGTTCTGGAAGTCCAGTAGGACATCTTATTGATTCTTGTACAGAGTCCATGTTCAAAGAAAGATCACAAGACTTTCTTCAAAATATCTTGGTAGTAATTCTGAGGACGGGGAAACAGTACCATTATCTACATATTCGTTTTCAGACTTTGCTGATGTACTTTGCCGAGTATGTAAACTTACACATCTATACACTCAATGAGCAGACCCTAAGGCCCTTGCAAGTCAAAACAGAGCTACTTAACATTCACTTAACCTTACCAATTAACACTTCTGAAACTTGAACACCCACATTGCATCCACTGATTTATTAACGTTTCTACTGGTGGCAGGTTTCATAGCTGTGATAGGACTGGAAGCCTATGTAGATCCATTACATGAGCTATGTTAGTTGACATTAGAGAAGGTATTAATGCAATGCAGATGCAAAGGGAATGTCCCTTATCTTCACATCCAGCAGTAACACTTCAAGTCGTTGTCACGGTGACCATTCCTGCTTGGGTTAAACAAGAATACCTGAACTGCATTTCCCATCTGCTCCGCTGAAACTCAGCCATATAAGTTCACTATGGGTATGTTTGTAATATACAGTATGAAATATGCATACAATCCTATGGATATACAGTGCATTCGGAAAGTCTTCAGACCCTTTCACTTTTTTCACATATTGTTATGTTGCACCCTTGTGCTAAAATAAAAAATAAAAACCAAGTTTTTCCCCATCATTCCGCACTAAATACCCCAAAATGACTGTGACATTGACATAAGTATTCAGACCCTTTACTCAGGACTAAGTTGAAGCACCTTTGGCAGTGATTACAGCCTCCAGTCTTTTTGGGTATGATGCCACAAGGTTTGCACACCTCGATTTGGGGATTTTCTGCCTTTCTTCTCTGCAGATCCACTCTCAAGTCTAAAGCTCTGTCAAGTTTGAAAGGAACCGTTGGTGGACAACTATTTTCAGGTCTCTCCAGAGATGTTCAATTGGGCTCAAGTCAGGGCTCTGGCTGTACCACTCAAGGACATTTACGGAGTTATCCCTAAGCCACTTCTGGGTTGTCTTGGCTGTGTGTTCATTGTCTTGTTGGAAGGTGAACCTTCAGCCCAGTCTGAGGTCCAGAGCACTCTGGATCAGACTTTTATTAGAATCTCTGTCCAAACCGGGTGAAATTGCAAAGAAAACGCTATTCCGCTACAGTTCTACGGGTTTCTTATTTACAGCGTTCGATGTGCATTAAAATGATCCGTTACTTTCATTCTACTGGTCCAGTACGAATCCGGCAATACCTAATATGTATAGTTTTTCCTGCGTTTTCATAGTGATAAAATAATTAGAAAGTTTGCCCTTTTTTTTTTTTTTTTTTCCTTGGTCAAATCTTGACCCCTATAACTTTTTGGTATTTATGTGTACAGAGCTGTATGGGGGCTCATTTTTGCGGGACGATCTGAAGTTTTTATTGATACCATTCTTGGGTGTGTATGACTTTTTTGATCACTTTTTTATTTAATTTTTTTTTAGAAAAAAAAAGCGACAAAAAACGACAAATCGCCATTTTGGACGCTTTTTTCCGCCACACAATTCGCCGTTATTGGAATTTTTTTTTTATATTTTAAAAGTACGGGCGTTTTCGGTCACGGTGATACCCATTGATGTCTACTATTTATTGTTATTTAGGTATTTATTTTTTACTTATACGGAAAGGGGGGTGATTTGAACTTTTACATCTTTTTTATTTTTATATATTTTTTAACATTTTTTTTTAATTTTTTTTTTACTATTAGAAAGCTCAAATATGGGCCTTATAAATTGTGGCTTTTTTTTTTTTTCTTTATGAGCAATTCTGGGTTTTATAGACTCAGAAATCCATCAATTGCTCATTTCTTATCCTGGCCTGCCATCTAGTGGCCAGAATAAGAATTGCACTTTGAAAACTGTAATCCTCACCAAGCGAGGATTACAGTTTTCATATGGTGTACAGACACCCCGATTGGCCACACGGGGTGTCTGTACACCACCCGGAAGCGAACGCTTCCGGGTTTTAGACGCAACTAGATGCCGTGATCACGTGTGATCACGGCATCTAGTCACCCGGAAGACGCCGCCGATGGCGGTAAGTAGCGGCAAGTCTCTGCTGTTAGAAACAGCAGAGACTTGCCGGCCATGACGCCCGCCGCACCCGCTACCTTTCTCTCAAGTCTGATAGTCTTTTTGCCCTAGCCACTGAGAATGACTCCCACAGCATGATGCTGCCACCAACATGCTTCACTGTAAAGATGACATAGTGCAGTGTATGGTTTCCTCCAGGCATCATGCTTAGAATTGAGGCCAAAAGGTTCAATCTTGGTTTCACCAGACCAGAGAATCTTGTTTCTCATAGTCTGAAAGTCCTTCAGGTGCTTGTTTGCAAACTTTGTTTGTGTTTTACTGAAGAGAGGCTTCTTTATGGCCACTCTGCCATAAAGCCAAAATTGGATGAATGATACAATGATGGTTGGCCTTCTGGAAGTCTCTCTGATCTGCAAACAGGATCTTTGGAGCTCAGCCAGAGTGCCCATTGAGTGCTTGGTCACCTCTCTTACTAAGATCTTTCCCCATGATTACTTTGTTTAGTGGAGAGGCCAGCTCTAGGAAGAGTCCTGGTAGTTCCAAACTTCCTCCATTTAAGAATTATGGAGGCCTAATTTTTTTTACTCTCATTATTAGCCATTCCTTCCTTGCCTTGAGGGGAGGGTTGGGGTGGGGGGATCTTGGTTTTTTATGTAAATTCATGTAAATGATGTATTTGAGGGATATTGTTCGTTTAAGGATTTTATACTTGAAAATTAAATAAATATATAATAAAGATTCCAAACAAAAATTTTTTTATGGCGACCACTATGCTCTTGGAAACTTTCAATGCAGAACTTTTTTGTACCCTTCTCCGGACCTGTGCCGCCACACAACCCTGCCTCTGGGCTCTACAGGCGGTTCTTTTCTCCTCATGGCCTGGCTTTTGCTCTGATATGAATTGTCAAATGTGAGACCTTATATAGACAGGGGTGTATCTTTACAAATCATGTCCAATTAACTCAATTTACCAAAGGTGGACTCCAATCAATGTGTAGAAACATCTCAACGATGATTAAGGGAAATGGGAGGCTTTCAGAGCTAAATTTCAAATGTTGTAGCAAAGGGTCTGAATACTCATGTCCATGTGCTAAATTTTAGTTTTCCTTTTTAATACTTTTGCAAACATTTCTAAAATTCTGTTTTCACTTTCTTAAGGAGGATTGAGTGCAGATTTTTTTTTAATTTTAGCACATGGCCGCAACTTAACAAAATGTGCAAAAATTGAAAGGGTCTGAATACATTATATATGGCATCTCCAGTACAATGAGTTGATCAACATTTAAAGTGCCATAGCAGAGACCAGTATATATTCAAGGAAGAAAATCTAAGTTTTGTGATCTATAGGTTTATATGATTTGGAACACAATTTCTGAGTAAACAGCAGAGTAAATCTTGACAGGACTCCTAGGAGAGACAGTCCTGGTTACCATGCCCACACAGGATGATTGACAGTCTTTACTGATACAGGAATCATTAGTTGTGGAAAGGGTAATCAGGACTCTCACTATAAACCTACATATCACAAAGCTCAGCATGTCTCTCATAGCATCTCTGTCATATTCTGATCTCAGATGGGGCTGCAGAAATCAACTGAAACATTCACTTAAAGCGGAAAACCATAACATTCTGTGCTACATAGTGTCATGAACCCAGATATATATTTACATTATCTGTCCTATTAGACATAGCATCTTATGTACTCATAGTTTTACACATCTTCTTATGGAGCGCAATATTCTACACCTAATGGGTTGTCTGATTTAGAAAAAAATATTATCAAATACCCTATTAGGGAATTCTAAGTTAATAGAAGAGATACCCTGTCCAGGACTTTCTTTTATGAGTCAAACGTGGTTATAAAGAGTGTCTATAGGACTCAACAGGTGTGTGTATTATATGGACATCTCATTGATTCTCATGGGATTTCCAGTAGCTTGAATGCAGCTACCAGGCATGGCCACTACACAGTGGATGGAGCTGTAGGTCCGGTGACTGGTTCTGGTGTCACAGCTCCTAAAAACAGCAGATTGGTGGAGGTGTCTGGGATTTGGAACCCCTGCCGATCAGATAATGATGACGTACTCTAAAGAAAGGTCATAATGGGAAAACTTTGGGGTTGAAATGATCTTGGTTGTCAATGTAAAATGTATCCATGAACATCATATTAAAATTAAAAAATACTTTTGACATGACCCAATAAACTAACCAAGTCATAGAGGGATTATGTTGTTTGAGTCAAGTTACGATTAAAATACCGGTAAATCCTACCAATTGTTGAAAATCTTGAATGGGAATTTTCGCAAGATCAAACCTTTAAGCACTGGCCTGTTAATGGTACCTTGAGGACTTCCCACCTACTGTCTCTATGGGAGATAAAAAATACCGGAGCTATTAGTCCATTTCCAAAATGTTAATGTTGGAAACACATTTAAAAACTATCAGTTAAACGGAATACAAACAGAGACTGGAAGAAGAAGCATTACAGAACGTGTGTGTTTACATTTCCCTATGAAAGCCCTTCCAGCGCACTGCCAGATATAGACTCTGCCCGGGTATACTGGTATGCGCGTGTCTTCTGCATGGCTGTAGGATTTCGCTGCTTAATAAATGGTTTAAGCACATATTAATTTGTTATCACGAAAGCCATCAGATTAAACTTTGTATGGCTTTAATACTGTAAATATTGCTATAGCGAGGGCAGAGCTTACTTAACAAGGCGTGTTAACAAGCTAATGTTTCCTTAAACACTGTCTGTAAAATGTGCGGTCTGACAAAATGTTTACAATCGACGTGTTACACAACCAGATGGGTTTAGCTTAAGTTAATCACTTGCATGTCTTTGTATTCACTGATGTAATGTGGACAAAGTTGCGGACAGCTGCATCGGGTTAACCCCTTCAGGGTCCATATTTCCCTGGTAAAAGATATATAGTGCAAACATTAAATTGAAAAAAAAAAAAGCATATAATGACTAGAGAGGAACAAATAGATTCTAATATTTGGAAATTCGGCAAGAATGTTTGAAGAAAAGTTTTGATTGTACTGAATGGGAATGTTGTGTGATTTCATTTGGGTGAATCAAGGACAGGTGAGTGAGGGAGAGAGAGAGATGAGAGAGAGGGGAGAGAGAGAGAGAGGAGAGAGAAGGAGAGGGGAGTAGAGGGGGAATGATAGATAGAGAGAAATGTAGAGAGAGAGAAAGGGAGGAGAGGGTGAGAGAGGAGAGGGAGAGAAGGAGATACAAGAGAGGAAGAGAAGGAAAGGAGAGATAGAGAAAGAGGAGAGAGAGGACGAGAGGAGAGGTGGAGAGAGAGTAAAAAAGAAGGTAGAGAGAGAGAAACAGAGGCGAGGAAGACAGAGGAGGGGGACAGGGAGAGAGAGTATGAGATAGAGAGAGAAAGGAGAGGGAGAGAGGGAAAGAGGGAGAAAGAGAGGAGAGGGAGGAAGAGAGAGAGAAGAGAGAAAGAGAGAGAGAAAGAAAGAGGAGAAGGAAAGAGCGTTGGAAACGTTTCCAGACAAACATAGCCCTTTAGTTTTGGGTCGGATTTAGTGGACAGGAATTAAACTGAATGGTCAGTTTGACTAAATCGGACCTGAATCAAATTGTATGAGATGTGTTAATCTCTAATAATGACAGATACAATCCAGTCCTTATATGTGTATACTCAGAGGCATATCCCGAGACTCCTAACCCCTAATGTAAAATCTGTTTTACAACTACTATTTGCCATTTTTAATACTGTTGTCTTATGGCCGGGTGACCTTTGAGCCCCCTCAAGAAGGAGATCTTAGGTGCAACTTCTACCTCTGCACCCTGTATATTTATGCTCCTGTTTACATTCCTTCATGAAGTAAAAGGACCATTAGGTTGGTATTAAATATTAATAGATATATGCTATTAGCCTAGCTAATGATAATATATAATGAACATGCATATCCAATGGTTCTGTGACTGCAAGAGGCATTGTCAGTTTAGAAACTGATCGGCCATGACACCTACGTAATACTGTGCAAACCACCTACTTAATACTGTGTAGATTCAACACATGCCACCAAAACAGCTTTGACCCATTAAGGCATGGATGCTACAAAACCTCAGAAGGTACTCTGTAGTATCTGGTACTGAGATGTTGACAGGTGAGACTTTTTTCAGCACATCCAAGAAATACCTACATTTCAATATCTGGTAGTTTGATGAATGAGTCTGGGTTTTCCAGGTGCCTAGAGAACACTATCTACTAGAATAAATAGGGGGTTGTTTTTCAGGGTTTGTGATAGACCACTCATTTTCAGTCAGGTAATGATAACTCTTTGGCATCACACTGTGTACATTTATGACATTGGTTGTAGCTGTGTAACACAGGAGCTGTACCCACACCAGCTGCTGCTGGCATCAGCAGTAACATACAGACGACATTCTGCGGCAATGGCTGGGTTCAGATATAACTACAATCCTGCCCCTTTAAAACCCCTAGATGCCACAGTTGATAGTGGTATCTACGTAATTATAAAGAGGGGGATCTATATGCCATTGCTAGTAAAGCCCCCCCGCATGTGATCCTTTTAAACCCTGCTGAAGGCAAGGTCCCATAGCCTGCAAATCACTTTTAGACTGACAGAAATATTACGGTGTTTTGTCCAACAACCCTCTAGTGGAACTAAAAATAAACTGAAAAACAAAAAGTTTAAAAATGAACATCACCCTTTTTCCTTTAAAAAGTATTTTATATTCAAAATATCAAAAAATAACTACACATAATTGGCATCACAACAACCATGATGACCCATACTATGAAACCCACACATTATTTATCCTGTTTGGTGAACATTGTAAGAAATTAGAAGTAAAAAAAACAAGGGCAGATTGAATTTTTTTGTGCATCTCCTGTTCCAAAAAAGGAATTTCACAAATAAACTCTATGTATGCTAAAATGATACCAAAGAAAAATATAATTTGTCCGGCAAAAAACAAGTGCAAAGCTCCATTTACGGTAAAAAAAAAAAGTTTTGGCTCTCAGAATGTGGATACACAAAAACGATTCAAATCTAAAAAGTAAAGCATAAAAATCTTACAATTGGTAAAGATAAGTTTATCATGTCATGTCATTTATATGGCACAGTGAATGTCATTAGAGATTCTACTGATTCGAAATCGGTCTTGAACTTCAGTTGAACCACAGAGAGAGAGAAAGGACTTATATTTTCCTCTGGTTTTTGAGAAAAGTATAAGTCCTGGGAGTGTTATATACCTTAGCATAGTCAGGTATAATCAATTTGGACCAGAATCAAATTTTTTGAAAAAAAACAAATTTCAAGAAATTCTCTCATCTCTAAATTTCATAAAACAAAATCCAAATAAACTATTCTGCCAAAGGAAAAAATAGACTATAAAATTCTGATAAGAACACCTCCAGCTTTCACATGAGTTGTTAGTACTCTACTCCTTATTATCCCTACATTAGTACTAATTTTACATCGGAGGATCAAATAATACAATTTTGGGAACAGGTCACATATCTACTGCAGATTTCTAACTCAAACTACAACTTCAAGAAGCCACACACAACTTATTCTAGGAATTCCCATGCACAAAAACTGGATCACCCCAGGAACTTTGTAACCCATGGCACCCCAGTCTCCCCCATCGACGACAGCTATAGATTAAGTTCACATGAGAAATGTCAGTATAAATTGAGGTCATCACAGTCACAAGAGGAGGACATTCCAGCAACCCAGGAATTTAATATCTCTGTGAAAGAGCAAAAAAAAAGAGAAAGGGTCTTCAATAAAGGTTAGCAAGAAGTGCCGAATGCCAAAATCCTGACCAGGAATTTTACTATAGCTCGGAGAATTCCAGAATGCAGTAACTGGTATGGGTATTGAAGATATTCAAAAATAGCGTGAAAATAAGAATTTCCCACACTAAGAAAATATTGTCAAAAGAACTTTAAATCAATAGAATGCAATATGTCCATTATTAATCCAGTCCTGAGTATTTAGTATGACCAAAGCTACATTTAGAAGGAAATAATTCAGTGCAATATAATATACACAGTTTTATATTACACTTGAGTCAATAAACTCGCTGTTCTCCCCTGACTATTTTCAGTCTAGTTAATACATAGCCGAGCCTCCAAAGACATCACATAATGACATCATACCTGTATAATAGCTAGCCTCCTAGCTATTGTACTATACAGTGTTGTTTTGGAGTATTGGAGCTGGAGTATTTTTTGTTTTTCCTTTATAATTGTATTGACTAAAAAAAAAAAAAAAACACATGCAAAAATGCAGCAAATCTGCCTTGTGCTTGACAAAGTAATAATACAAATGTTCCAGTTATGCTGGGTACCTGGTGTTTAATGGCCCCATCACACGGGTGGGTGACAGTACTATATATGGAACATAATGGTTGAGAGATCCGTCTCTGTACAGTATTAAAATGTAGGGGCTCCAAACTCGGGTTTGGTTCCGAGGTACCAAATTTGGTTTCAAGTTTTAAAGTGGTTTTCGACTTCCGAAGTTTTGAACGAAGCAACTTCATATTAAGCATCCGAAGCTCTCTCCGCTCATTACTAGTTACTATGTCACTTTAGTTCACAGCTCTGCTGGGTAGACTGGGACATATTCAGCAAAGTCATCTCATTATCACTAGAGAATGGGGTTTTGAAGAGGACTTTCAGTCCATGTTTGTTTTAGTAAATACAATACTGGAACATATTTGTTGTTTCTCTGAAGGGGCGTAGCTAAAGACTCAGAGCTCCCCCCTTCCTTCAGTGTTTTGTGGCAAGGGGCAGGGGTACACCTAGACTGTCTGCACCCCCTCCCCCCCCCCCCCTTGTCAAATTCTTAACCTTTACTTCCTTCCAGCTCTACTGTTAAAGACATACTTGGAAAACATTACATACAGTGCTACAACATACAGGGTAATACAGCTTCACATACCTCTTACATCCAGTGACGTGTCCTCTGATGTAGGTATTCTTTTTCCTTATCTTCTCCATTCGGACCAAACCACCATGATGATTTCTTTCAGACATCTCCTGTCTCTGCAGAGTTTGACAAAAAAACATATTGGTTTGCTACTTTTCCATCTTCCTCCCCACCTTATGAACACCCCATCCTGCCACCCCAATACTGTGCAGAAACAGTCGTCCTGAAGATACTAGTACCACACAGATAGTGCCCCCTTCAATAATTATTGGCACACAGTGTGCTAAAAAATAACTGCGCCCAGGGAATAGTGTCCCTGACACTAGTAGTGTAAACATAATGTTCCCCAAAATTAATTGTGCTAAGCTGATACTGTACCCCTCACAGTAATAGTGCTCCCAAAACTCCCACCAGTAGTAATAATTATCTGCCCGAATGCACCTAGTGTTAACAGTGCCCTCAATAGTAATAATGCCCCTCAATGTGCCCCAAAATAATAATGCCCTCATAGTGTCCATAGTAGTAATCATGTTCCCCGTGGTCCACAAGTAGTAATAATTCTCCTGTGAGCCAGTAGAAAAATGCCCCCTAAAGTGTGCCAGTACAAGAGTACCCCTTTTTTAATGTGTGCCAGTAGAAAAAATATCCCCTTATAATGTGTGCCAATACAAAAAAATACCCCTTACAATGTGCACCAGTACAAACAATAACCCTTACAATGTGCACCAGTACAAAAAATACTTGTCAGGATTCGGGGGCGCTGCGGCCCTCCAGCGGATGTTGGGCGGGTGCAGGCGTTCCCGTGTCCTGACACTATGCGGCGCTCATCCCGAGTGCAAGCCAGAAAATCCTCTTGTAACACTTAGGTTCCTATAGGGTTAAAGGTTTGGCTAGTTTTGCTAGTTTTACTGGCAGGCGTCCCTGCCAGTAATTTTGGTCCATTCAAGGGTGTGGCTGAGATCCCTGCTCCTATCACGCCTTGGGGCTGGGACTCTAGCCAGTATTTAGTTTCACACTCGCCATTCATCTGTGCCTGCTATAGAGCCTTGTGCCTAAGTTAGCTACTCTGTGTTTATCCGGTATTCCAGTGACTCTGTACCTTTTTCCCTGGTTTCTGTTACTGTTACCTACCTTTTGTGTTATCCTCTGTTTATTCCTTGCTTGGTTCCGTTACCTTTTACCCCTTCAGTTCCTGACCTGTTTTTGGTTGCTCCTGCTGGTGTTTTGTTTTGGTTGTTTGTCTCGTGTTCCACTTTCCTCAGTGTAATTGCAGTCTTCGGTTGGGGCCGGCCTGTTAAGGAGCCGGGTTCCCCCAAAAGGCAGGGACAGTGGTTTGGGAGGAGTGTCAGGGCCTCACTTTGTCTGTGTCATTTGTGTCCCCCTGACCCACTCCTCACAATACTCCCTCATAATATGCACCAGTACACAATATACCCCCTTATGATGTTCGCAAGCACAAAAAATACCCATGTGTGCCAGTGCAAAAAAATGCCCCCTTATAATGCATGCCAGTGCAATAAATGTCCCCTTAAAATGTGTGCTAATACAAAAAATGCACCCTTCTGTGTGCCAGTACAAAATATGCTCCCTCTTTGTGTCCCCAGTAGAGCCAATCTCCCCATAGCACCCCCATTAGATGCCTCCATAGTGCTCCCTGCCATGGTGGCCCAATATTATGGAGCCAAATAAAAAACAATAAACTCAAATACTTACTCTATGTGGCTGTCAGTGATGTGGTGCAGACCTCTAACAGCCTGTGTCCTGCACTGTACTCTGCCCAACTCAGGCAGTGCAATAATGATTACGTCATCGTGCCACCTGTGCCAGGCTCTGATAGACTACAGGCATTCTTGAAACCTATCAAAGAGTGGGACAATGAGACATCACTCCTTTGCCACGCCGCAGAACCTAATTGTATCGCCACCGAGGACGGCAATGCATAATTGGTGGTGCGCCACTGTCCTAGGGGCCCGGTTTCAGTTGAGACTGCTGAGACCCCTATAGCTACATCCCTGTTCCTCTGTAATTCTTCATAGAAATGTAAAAAAGAGTTAACAGCTGGAGGTTACTATTCCTCTTGTCAATGAGGATAGATATCTACCTACACATCATAGAGTCATCTTTAGGGAAATATCTTACTGACAAGAGAAATGGTAATAGCCAGTTATCAATGTGTTCATACCAAGGGCGGATTGGCCATAGACCTTACAGGGAAATTTCCCGGTGGGCCGATGCCCAGGGGGCCACATTGGCCCTCCTCACTGCCTCCCAGTGGAAGTTTTTTGGGATATATTTTGTGCTGCTGACAGTATATTGTGGTGGACTGTGGTATTTGGCTCTGTAGGGGTGGTATAATGTGCCACAACATGGTATTGTTGGCCCTACCTTCCATCAATTTGGAACCAACTACAAAATGGGGCCACTTTTAGTATTTTTTCCAGGGCCACTTTAAGTTCCCAGTCCGCTCCTGGTTCATACATTTCCAGAAGGAATAACAGAAGAACAGCAGACCACAGGGTTGTAAGAAAGATCAAGAAATATTTCTAAGGAAAGCAAGCAGTTACTAACATGGACATGTTTGGAGAGCTGACAGGTTCATCAAACCTCCCTGCACTTTAATGATAATGCAGTGACTATGCTAAGAAAAGCGGACAAGTAAGCCGCAAAAAAACGTCATTTTATTGTATTTGTGCTCCAGGAGCTCCGTCACCTTTCACATTTGTGATAAAACATTACAATGAAGGTTATCCCAGGACAAACTCATTGAGAAAGGTCCTGCTGTGCCATCCTTCATTTACATGGCGCACTCCAAGATTAATTGGTGTCCACTATTGGCAATGCATGCCTGCATGTGGTCCTCCTATACAGACCCTTTATGTGACCATGGAAGGTCCTGATCTACAGTAGTGTGCAAACGTGCTAGGCAGGTGTGGAAGGGTAAGAGCGCTTTCAAAAATAAAAGTCTTAATAGTTTGTTGTTATTAACCAACAAAATGCAAAGTGAACAAACAAAAGAGAAACCTAAATCAAATCAATATATAGTGAGTTGAGCAAAGTTTTGAAAAATTCAATTTGGCTGTTTCGCCAAACTTCAAAAAGAAATTTGATCAGTTACGAATGACTTTGTCATGAAACACTTTCCATTGTATGGAATGGCCACAATGACGGGGAACAGCGATTGCGCCACCCCCCGTCATTTAATCCTCTCTGATGCCACCTTCAACACTGATCGTGGGATCTGTGACTCATATTATGCTGTTTAGGGGTTAAAAGAAAAATTATACTCACCTTTTCTACTATATAGCTGATTCCTACGCTGCCCTGAACATTGTTGGCTGAAGTTAGGTCCAGGAGAGGTGGTTCTGTTAGGCCCCATTCAGACGGCTGTATTATTGCGGACCTGCAATAATACAGGGGCCGCCCGGCGTGTGTTCCGCACGCTTGGAACACACGCCAGGCGGCCCCATTCAAAATGCCTATAGGACATGCTCTATCTTTTCTTGTGGAGCTGTGGCACGGAGCCGCGGCTCGGCAAGATAGCGAGCCGGCCATAGAGGTGAACGGGCCTGCCCCTATTCCACAATTTTGCAGAATAGGTGCGGACCCTTAGTGTTAGATACCCATCTGCCAGAAGCCAACTTGATGTTGGTAGATGGGCCCGACACATGTTTGATCACAGTTTTTGAAGGAACTCGGCAGGGTGGTTGTTCCAAACATCTTGAAGAACTAACCACAGATCTTCTGTAGATGTAGGCTTGCTCAAATCCTTCTGTCTCCTCATGTAATCCCAGAAAGACTTGACAATATTAAGATGTGTGCGGATCATATCTTTACTTCCAGGACTCCTCACTCCTTCTTACCCTAAAGAGAGTTCTTTATGACATTGGCTGTATGTTTGGGGTTGTTGTCCTGCTGCAAAATAAATCTGAAGCAAATCAGACGCCTCCTTGATGGTATTGCATGATGGATAAGTATCTGTCTGCATTTCTCAGCATTAAGAACACCATCATTCCTGACCAAATCCCCAACTCCATTTGCCATTTGCCTTTGGGAAACAACCTTCCTTAACACATCATGCCCTAGACATAAACTATGGCTTTTTCCCCATTCAAAGTGACCAGTAACATAGTAACATAGTTTATAAGGTCGAAAAAAAGCACTCCGTCCATCCAGTTCGACCTGTTATCCTACAAGTTTATCCAGAGGAAGGCAAAAAAAACCCTGTGAGGTAGAATCCAATTTTCCCCACTTCCCGACTCCAATCCGGCAATCAGAATAACTCCCGGGATCAACGACCCCTCTCTAGTAACTATAACCTGTAATATTATTACCCTCCAGAAATACATCCAGGCCACTCTCTAGTAACTATAACCTGTGTTATGGCGTAATTAGAACTGACTGGGCCCCAAAGCAAATTTTTGAATTGGCACCCTGAACCCCTAATCACCTCCCTCCCCCCCCCCAGCAACCCTTTCCTCCTGTGCAACCCTCACTGTTGCAGCTAATCAAGACAATCTCACTCTCTCAGACTAGGCCCAACAGCCACTCAGTCAGTTTCCTACACATATACACTGTATGTTACTGCATATACTGTCAGTGTATATAATGTCATTATACAATACTGTTGAGGGGGCTCTGACAATAACATTTTTTAGTCCTCCTCCCAGACGGGCCCCTTCTGAGTTTGGGCCCTGTAGCAGTCATTTCCCCTGCTTCCACTAAAGCTACGCCCCTGAAATTGATCCGTGCCTAGTAGATCCTTCAGTCCTGCTCATCACCATACTCTTAAAGGGGTTGTCTCACTTCAGCAAGTGGCATTTATTATGTAGATAAATTTAATACAAGGCACTTACTAATGTATTGTCATTCTCCATATTGTCTCCTTTGCTGGCTGGATTCATTTTTCCATCACATTATACACTGCTCGAATCCATAGTTATGACCACCCTGCAATCCATCAGTGGTGGTCATGACTGCAGACTGTAGAAAAAAGCGCTCTAGCCTCTCTGGTGTCCAAGACCATGGGAGCGCACATAGGCTGGTGCTTCTTCCTATAGCGTGTAAGCACGACCACTGCTGCTGGACTGCAGGGCGGTCGTAACCCCTGGATACGAGCAGTGTATAATGTGATGGAAAAATGTATCAATCCAGCAAAGGAGACAATATGGACAATCACAATACATTAGTCAGTGCCTTGTATTAACTTTCTCTACATGATAAATGCCATTTACTGAAGTATGAAAAATTCTAACAGTAGACCCCAGGCACATGAATAGACGTATAATTCTATGTTTAAACACGTCTTTATGTCAATCCGGAGGAAGGGCATTGAGACAGATGCCGTGTATAACCCATTACACCTGTCTCTAGTTACACCTATGACCTCAAGGATCTTTTTTATGTACCACAAAGACATGTTGAAAGAAGACAAGGGCTAAACAGCAGTGACTGGGTGGATATAAGTAATGACGGAGACATCATAACAGAGCATGTAGTGAAACTCACTTCATCATTAGAATCCCAGTAAATCATGTACAATGTGAAGGTGTACAGCACCATCTAGAGGTCGCTGAAAAATACAGGGGGAAAGACGGTGCAAGGAGGGGTGCATTAGGACTTTCGGAGCCACTGCTGTACACTTGGATAATCCAGGGGTGGACATATCGTTTGTTAGACCTGTGCAGCTGTAATGGGGCCCATTACATAAGGGGGTCTACTGTGATATTACAAAGAGCGTCCTTGCTTGAAATCAATTTCGATGCAAATTATTACCGTTTGCACAATTAAGTAATTTGTCGATCATTTTAATTGATCCTACATGTGTTGATAGGTAAACCAAGTGGCAGCCACCTATATATGACACTCTACTAAATCAAGCAATTAAACAGCCCACGGAAAATGGGAGAGTGTAAGCTATACATAAAACTTAACATTTAATGTGAATCATAATAAAAGTGATCTATTAGAGACCATCAATAAAAATGCCAAGGGCATCAAAATAGTTCATCAGTTGAGACCGTTGCTGCTTGGTAGATCTTGATAGAAACTACAAGGTCAGAAGAGGATAACAACATACATGGCCACCTCTCTTGGGCTTGAAGGTATCCAGATTGCAGGGGTATAACTGAGTGGACTGTATTGATTAACGATGTGGGGGGCACGAGTCCCTAAAAAAATCCCCGAAATCTTGCCAGGGAGGGATCTATAGTGCCCCTACCTACCTATACAGAGCACTTGCCCCGCAAGGAGCGACCCCGTCCGGATACCTGACCCTATTATGGGCCCTAGCCCTAGGATATAAATATATACTCGTGCCCACCCCCGACGTGGCACGTTTCTGTCCAATCAAGACTCCGCTCCTTACTGACCAGGAGGACCGGGAATCGCGCAGTTATTCCTTTGTATTTAAGCCTTTCTATTTCACTCCCCTGAGGAAGTCTTGATTGGACAGAAACGTGCCACGTCGGGGGTGGGCACGAGTATATATTTATATCCTAGGGCTAGGGCCCATAATAGGGTCAGGTATCCGGACGGGGTCGCTCCTTGCGGGGCAAGTGCTCTGTATAGGTAGGTAGGGGCACTATAGATCCCTCCCTGGCAAGATTTCAGGGATTTTTTTAGGGACTCGTGCCCCCCACATCGTTAATCAATACAGTCCACTCAGTTATACCCCTGCAATCTGGATACCTTCAAGCCCGAGAGAGGTGGCCGTGTATGTTGTTATCCTCTTCTGACCTTGTAGTTTCTATCAAGATCTACCAAGCAGCAACGGTGTCAACTGATGAACTATTTTGATGCCCTTGGCATTTTTATTGATGGTCTCTAATAGATCACTTTTATTATGATTCACATTAAATGTTAAGTTTTATGTATAGCTTACACTCTCCCATTTCCCGTGGGCTGTTTAATTGCTTGATCATTTTAATTGACAGCAAATTATAACGTATTGTGAAAATTGACATGTATCAAAATTTCTAAAAAAAAGCGGCTGCACACAGAAAACTAATTTTAGCTTTTATTTTGCAGAGGTCTCTGATTGGTTGCTGCTACTGCAGCACTTTTTTGCACTTTATTGCTGTACTGTAGTTTCGATTCCTTTACCCCACTGGGAAGACCTTCATGGTTTTCCATCTTGGTTTTCACCTCATTTCTGCTTCCTGGATTCCTTGGATCTATCAGAAGAAGGATTCTGAGGGCCACTCTTCATCCATACAGAACACGTGCATGTCCACTAGGGATGAACGAACCCAGACCCCATTAAAGTCAAAGGGAACCCGAACTTCACTTTATTGTTTTATGTTATAACATGGTTATAACAGAACGGAAAATAATAGTATTCTTAAGACAGAATGCTAAATAAAATGGTCATTGAGGGGTTAAAAATAATTTTAAAAAAAACCCTCACCTTATCCACTTGATCAGGCAGCCGGTATCCTCTTCTTTCTTCAGGACCTGCAAAAGTACCTGCGATGACGTCACTGAGCTCACCACGTGGTGAACGCAGTGACATCATCACAGGTCCTTTTGCAGGTCCTGCAGAAAGAAGAAAGAAGAGGATAACGGCTGTGTGATCAAGTGGATAAGGTGAGTTTTTTTCCAATTATTTTTAACCCCTCAATGGCCATCTTATTTAGCATTCTGTCTTAAGAATACTATTATTTTCCGTTATAACCATGTTATAATGGAAAATAATAAAATCACCCAACCACCGAACCCCAACTTTAGTGAAAAAGTCCGGGTTTGGGTCTGGGTACCCGAACTCGCAAAGTTCGGTACAAACCTCTAATGTCCACTTTTGCAAATGCAACATATTTGGTATCATGGTACATGAAGGATCTATCATCAATAAGATCCTAATAGGTCATGTGTGCAGAAATAGACCCTAGTGACAATTGGTTTCCTCCAGAGTCAGTTCCAAATGGGGTTGTCTTCTGCTGGATCTTTGGGGCCCTGTATTATATTGGACTCAATGGACGATACTCTGGTACTCTGGTGAACCAATCTGACCCTGGGAATGTACAGTGCGATATAAGTCCCTAGCTAGAGGATATGCAGAGGTTAAAGTTGCACCAAGGCCCAAGACAGTGGATTATATTCACCTACTTTTTGCACAGCAATGGAGGAGCCAATGGAGGATCAGAAACTTTGCTGTGTGACTGATAGGGGATTATAATCCATTGTTTTCACTGGACTCATCGCTGCTTCCTTCTACTTGCTTATGAGTATAGTGTTAAACCTGTGATTTAATATGGTATAAATTATATCAGGAGTGCTTCTACCCATTTTCATGTCTGAGGTCAAAAATGAAATACCCCACCACCACACACACAGAATATCTGCCAAATCTTACCCCCTACATACAGTCAGTGAAGGGTACTGCACGGTATAACATCCTTGATTCATAGATAGTGCTCTTCTAAATTAAAGGGGTTATGCCATGATTGATGTAAAAATGGAAATCTGACAAAGCTAGAACCATCCCTGTACCTCACAAGGAGTCAGCGATCTCCCCATTCATTGTTCCATTCATTCGTTTAGATTTATTTCAGGCTAGCAGCTCAGGAGATGTGTCTTTTAACAGGGTGCGTGTCCTTTCTGCTGTAGCACTTTCCCTTTATATGTCACAGCTTCAGACAGAAGATATGGCAATTGACAGTTCAAAATTGAAACTGAGCACATGCGACCACCTCAGTGGGGTGGACATGAAATAAGATAAAGAACAAACAGCAGATGGCGCTATACAGATACATTTTATTGAATATCTCACTGGCTAAACTCAATTTTGAATTACATGCAATTACAAAAGGATTCAGCTCCAGGTGCTGGTTTGAAGGTAGCATATTTTTCGTGGCAAAACCCCTTTTAATAGATCAAATTTTCCAGTCCCCCCTGCACTGTCATCCCAGAACAAAATTCCTTTTTGTTGTCTGATTATCTTTTTCTTAATTTTTAAAAATGAGATTTCCTTTTTTGACAATAATATATTTAATGATGAGCGAAGTTTTCAAAAATTCACCGAATTGTACAAAAAAATTTGCTTTGTGACTAATTACCTCGCCATAAGGCGCATTTCTTTGTAAATAGCAGGTGCAATCGCAGAGAGCTGCGATTGCGCCTCACCCCATCATTGTACCCCTTAGATGTCACGTTCATAGCTGATCAGCAATATTAGGGCTTATGCACACGGCCGATGCCGGCCCGTGGCCGTTTTGCGGCCCGCACAATACACAGCAGTGGCTGTGTGCACCCAGCATCACGGATTGTAGACCCATTCACTTGAATGGGTCTGCAATCCCGGAGATGCGGAATGGAGGCACAGATGCACATGCACTACTTTTTTGCAGTGTGGACCGTCGGATGTGGATCAAGGACACCATTCAAGTGAATGGGTCCGTGATCCGAATGCGACGGCCCCACTGTCAATGCCCATGCGTTGTGGACCGCAAATTGTGGTCCACAGCACGGGCACTGACAGCACACATTCGTGTGCATGAGCCTTTACAGTGTACAATTTAAAAAATGTAATAAAATCATACTTACCCTCATCTATTTGAGACGGCCCATTATGGCGTCATCACATTGGCCAGCGTGGTAATGTCATACGTCACCGTGCCCTGGATTGTGTGCAAGATCTTCAATCAAGATGGCGGTGGCGGCCGGCTCTTCACGCTCAAGCGGATGAGGTATGTATGATTTTTTTTTTTACCGCCATTCATGGAAAATCAAAATTTTCCCTGAAATTCGTATTGAGCCCACTTTGTGCACTTCAATTTGCTCAACACTAAATATATTGTAGTTCCCTTTGGTGCAGATCTAGAGGTCCTAAGCAGTTTTGAGCGTAAAGCGATGTTATATGGAGTCTTTATAGGTTAAGAACAAACTCACAGGTTTGTAATTGTAGTTTCTGAACAAGTACTTGGAAACTAAATCAGGTGTAAACAGGCAGGAGTCACTTTCCAGTAAAATAAAATAGACGCCATAAACTGCAAAGAATCCTGAAAAAAAACTTGGATAATGGAAAATCTATAACGGAACATTTGCGGCGATGTGTTAATCAGCTATAGAAAGTTTGGAGATCTGCATTTGTCTGCTGTGGATGACCATATGTTTCCAAGATCGCTCTGCATGCCCATGAAGTGATGAAACATGGATGAAAAAAAGCAAACATTAACTTGGAGCATGCAATCAATTCCACCAGCAGGAATTTGGACTGTGGCAGATGTTTCACACTCAGTCTCAAACACCAAGAATAGAAATATCCAGATGGAAACAAAAGTGAAGTAAGAAAAAGGTAAAGAAAGGTAAATGGTTTTGATAAATGTGTCTTCTCAGACAAAAACAATGCTGTTCTCAGATTTCTCCAGATTTACTAGACATGACATTGACTGCATGGCGCTTAGTGGAAAATCTGGACACTTTTGCACGTTTCCCTCAGCAAAACTGTGAGGCCCTTTTTCTTTGAGAAGGTCAGACCTTTGTGTAGACAAGATTTCCTATGGAAGATTTTCAGCTCCTTCATTTGCTATGCGTGCTGGCCATCTTCTGTGAGATAGCTATTCCTCTAGAGCAGTGTTCCTCAACTCCAGTCCTCAGGGCCCACCTGGCAGTCATGATTTGAGAATATCTCACAGAACGAATACCTGTGGTAAGACCTGATGCACTGACACTAATTATATCACCTGCTGAATACTAAGGAAATCCTGTAGACATGACCGGCAGATGGGCCCTGAAGACTGGAGTTGACGAACACTGCTGTAGAGGTTTATTTTTGGTGCCTTTCTCAAAGAGGTTTCATGGTACATGACGTGGCACAAATTCACCAAATTTGACAAATTTTCAGTTCAGTATAATTTGTAATACTTAAACCTGGCCGGGCTTCTTTGGCTTAAAAAAAGGTAGATGATATTAACCCCTTCAACCACCATGATGTACCAGTATGTCACGGTGGCTGAGATAATGTATGGAGCGGGCTGCTGCAGTAAGACTGCTCCATACTTGGCTGCATAATACAGCAGACACCCAGTTGCAATGACATGGAATGGCGATCCCTCTGAACCCCGTCATTTAACCCCTCAGATGCCACGCTAAACACTGATTGCGGCATCTGTGAGGTGAGGTAGAGGGATGTGGCTCCCTCTGCCTTCCAATCAGAGACCCCGCAGTGAAATTGTGGGGAGGAAAAAATGAAAATGTAAATCCAAAAATGGGCCCGGTACTTAAGGGGTTAATGTTATTATGTTCATAGACACAACTGGAAAAATGACTCAAGCCAACAAAGGAAGCAAAATTAGTAAGTGCTTTGTATTAACTTTGATAAATGCCATTTGCTGAAGTGATACAATACCTTTAAATGGGTTAGTGCTTAGGCCTCTTACTAGGCCATCACTATATATTGGTCACGTGGTCTTGGTGCAGCTCAGCCCCATTGAGGTGAAAGGGCCTGAGCTGCAATACCAAGCACAGCTGCTATACAATGTACAGTCCTATGCTTGGTAAACTGTGAGGGGCCCCCCACATGGGCGCTGCAGCCTCTTCAGACAGATGATCAGGGTGGTGCCCTGACCATCAACATCAAAATCCTGGATAACCCCTTTAATAGTTAATACTCGGACGTCCTACTGCCCATAACCTAGTTCACTATAGAGTCGAATGTAAGGGCGGGTTTTGCACTTGCATTAGGGTATTCCATTATAGGTTCCGTAATGAACGGAATTTGTAAGACGGAATCCAAACCGTTTTGATCCGTCAAAATAAAAGTCTATGGGCAAGCATAAGGGAGCTGGCGGATCCGTTATGTTTGCCCATAGATTTCTATTATGACGGATCCAAATGGTTTGGATTCCGTCTTACGAATCCCATTACATTCTGTTATAACTCTGTCTATAACGGAATACCCTAACGCACGTGTGAACCCGCCCTAAGTTTGGTTCGGCACGACCACAGGATGCTCAGTAATTGTGTCTCTAATACTCACACTACAATGTGGCCACACAAATATGGATGCAAAAACTGACCAAAATACAAAACTGTGACCGTGGCCTTAATGCTGTAAATATCACTTGGAATTATATAAAAAATGACCAAGCCAAGTTACCAATAGACAAAACATCACAAAGATCTCCTATGGCCTGTTACTTAATGCCACGAGTAAACGTTATGCTACTAGGAAAACCATTCCATCCATTACTGTCCCAGTGGTGTAGAAATTGTTCCTCTTAATGAGTCATTTGTCTTTCACGGCTCCAGGCTACGATGGTCAGGTCATTCTTCTGGCGTGTCACTGACATGATACAACACCAAAAAACTGGTGATAGTGATTGATCAATGTGGAATATTGTCCCAGTCAGTGAGTTCTCAAGCTGTGATCCTGTTCCAGAAGGAGGGAGACTTAATTGAATTTTTACCACTACAGTCAGCAGGTTGGCTTTTCCTTCAACTCGGATACTCTTTTCGCTTCCAAGTCATGATGTTTACAACCTTAAGTCAACACATATTTTTATCCCTTAATCTTAACCCCACCACCTCATGCACCGTGCAGATTGGACATAAACCTATGGACGTCCACCACTTTACTGGCAGATCACACTGTATAGAATTAGAGAGACTGGGCAGTTCTACGGATAAAGCAGGGAGCTGAAATGTTTTGCTAAATACTAAGCTCAATACAGGCCCATATACCAGTTAAGAACAGTAGTTCTGCAGTACCATACCTCCCAACTTGTTGGATGGTCAAAGAGGGACACATGGTGTATTATGTAAAAGATCCATTTTTCCTGCATAATTATACACAATACACTAATTATACGCGTTTTCTTACCGTGCATTAGTGCAAAAATTATCTATATATAGAAATTTCTAAAATCCAAATTGCATCCAATAATGAAATAATATAACAGGCAGGGTCTAATATATAGATAGGGACCAGATAACCACTTTCTGGATCAATATTGTACATGTAATAATGCAAATCTATACCTCAGATCAAAAAGAGGGACATTTAAGTAGCAAAGAGGGACAGAGGGACTTGGGTCAAAAAAGGGGACTGTCCCTCCAAAAGATGGACACTTGGGAGGACTGCAGTACACCAGGATAAGATACTTGCAAACTATTCTTGTTATGTAATGTTTATTAAGGGGAATCTGTCACCCCAATTTTGGATTATTATCTACAGTAATGCATGAGTAGTATGGCAGATAAGGAGTCCAGATCACTATTTTTTAATTTCCTATTGTCGGTTTCCCCGCTGTCAGCACTCAAAGCTGCTGAAATACACAGTCCGGACTGTTTGTTTTTCTAAGATAAGGAAGGGGACTCCTGTGCGCATGCATGGCAGTCCTGACAATGTATTTCAGTGCAGCACTACCAGTGTGGGAATGGGTGGCAGTAGAAAAATAAAAAATTCAAGCATTGGAACCCTTGGCCTGGTGTCTGCTTCAGGAGGCTACTATATGAGGTATAACAGTTGGGAGGGAGATGGTCCGATTGGCGCCAGTTTCGCCAATGATATTGTTTTATTGGTTGAGGACCCTGCCACTAACTTGGGAAAGGTCTTCCGGATACTAGATACCTTCAGGCAAGTGGCGGGTTTTCTGGTGAACGCTTCAAAAAGTGAGCTTTTATGTTTAAAGGCTAACCTCACAGCGGCAGAACTGTCACAGTCAAGAATTTATCTCTCCTTAGCTAAGAATCCTAAAAGATAGTTGGGGATAAATGTGGGCAAAACGTCCATTTATCATCTCAACTATCCCCCCCCCCTGTTTGGCTGGGATAGACTTATGGGCTGGGATACTCTGCCATTTTAATTTCTGGGCAGAATCTATTTAATTAAGATGCTATCCTTCGCCCATTTACTGTACCCTCTCCAGACAATCCCTTTACTTTTCACACATAAAGATGTATCTAGCCTTCAGGCGGCATATTTGGCCTTCATATGGAGGGGAAAAACATCTCCAAGGCAAAGTTGTCTCTTCCAAAAACTCAGGGAGGCATAGGATTCCCACATTGTAGGGGTTATAATTTGGTGTGCCTTATGCGACATGTCTCAGATTGGCTGGGGCATACTAATACCCATTCTAGCTACAGTCTGGAGAATAATCTGGTCACTTTTTCTTCTCCCATATTCAGAACTTCCCAAGGAACATCAAAAAGTGTCTAGTCTAAAAAGATACCATAGCAGCGCGGAAGGAGGTTCGCCGTTGATTCAAGATGTCATATCAAATCTCTAAGTATTTGCCATTATGGCGATCCCCAGGGTTCCCTCAGGGAGATTCAAATAAAATGTTTGCAAACTGGAGGGAAGGAGGCATAACAACTCTGAAGAACCTATGGCAGTTGGAGGAGCATCACTGGTTATCCTTAGAAGAATTATATAGTCAATTCCTTATCCCGGTTAACAGTTATTTGCCTTATGTACAGATTAAAACGTTGTGTGGGTACCATCTAAGAGATCAGTCATGGGAGCTGCAAAAGAACGACTTTGATGATTATATCAAGGATGGGGGGGGGGAGTCAGGTAAGATGGTCTATTACCTGGCTATATAGGGGCCTCCTGTCTCGTACGTTGGAATCTACATCTCATACAGTCTTTGAGTAGGATTTTGGAGGATGCGGATTTGCCAAGAAAAGATAGTGGAAGGGATGGTTAGGGTCCAAAAAGTGGTTATCAATGTACAGTGGAGGGAATCTCATTTTTGTTTTATACATAGGGCTATATTTGCTTTTAATATCCCTCCGCACTCAGCAGCTCCTTTTGACCAAACATAATGGAATGTGAGACTTGGAAAATTACCTTGCCATTAACACCCCAGATACTATTGTTCTACACAGCTCCTATACTGGTCCATTCCCTCTGATTGTGGTAGTGGTTCTCCTGGTGGCGAACGCTGCTCCATTATTGGTTGAGGCCAGAAGTTCCCACAGTACACAAGGTGACCAATAAATTGGCTTTATATATATGCATTATGACAGAACCCATGCTATGCAACATTAAGTCACCAAAACTGCCCCCTTCTGCTGAAACTGGAGGGACAGTGACAGGGAAGCCATCAACCTTATTGTGACCCCGTTCAGGGATACCGAAGCGTACTTAAAGGGAACCTGTCATCAACCCTCAGTGAGGGTCAGCATTAAATAGTGACAGAAATGCTGATTTCAGCGGTGTGTCACTCATGAGCTAAAACCAAGTGGTTGCCAAGAATTAGCATCATAATCATAGCAGCTCAGGCCTTGAAAAGAGTCAAATCTACCTGAGAAGAGTCATGGTTATTCCTAATCTCCTGCTCTCCCCGCCCATCTGCTGATGATTGGCAGTTCTCTCCTAGAGGGAAAGGGAGAAAACTAGGTAGAAAGACTGTCAGTCATCAGCAGGTAGGCAGGGAGAGCAGGAATTTATGAATAACCATGACTCTTCTCATGTGGCCATGACTCTTTTCCAGGCCTAGTCTGCAATGATTGTGACGTTGGTTCTTGGCAACCACATACTTTTAACTTATAAATGACAAACCGCTGAAATCAGCTCACCTGTCTCTATTTTATTCTGCTGTTAGTATGGGCAGCATAAAGTTGATGACGGGTTCCCTTTAAAGGCTGATATAGGGAGAAAGTTAGGGGCTCTGAAGGTGCATTAACTTTCTTAGGGAACTAAGGATAGTTTTAATGCGGGTAGATGGCCGAGTAAGACAGTTGGCATTTGGACTGGGGGTAAGGGTGGTAGGGTGAATTTATTTATTGTAGGTGGTGAATTTATACGTTTTATTTTTATAAAATTATACGTTGTATGTTTCCTGAAAGGGACAGCGAAAAGCTAGTCCGCGTGGCTGTATTCTTGTATATGAAAAAACAATAAACAGATATTTTTTTTAAAAAATCTGAACTTCACATCTGTAGTACTACTCATGTATAAATCTAGATAATGGTCCAAAATCTGGTGATAGATTCCCTTTAATATTATATAATATGTTAATGCCTTGTAATTTAAAAGCATATCTTTGTATGGATCGGTTGGGGTTAATAATACTGACTCTGCCCCTGTAGGAAGTTACGTGTTGGACATAGTTTTGCCCCTATCTCAGTTAGTTGTGTGTTAGCTGAGAAAGTGAGAGGAAGCTACATGTGCTCACTCCTCAGATAACTAAGCCTTTATGCAAAAGAATCACTATCTCTGGGAAATGTACAAATGGAAAACCATCTCTACCACACAGTACTCCAGGAATAAAGAGGAAGGAAAGAACTAGAAGGTCCAGAATCTGCATGGCCGAGCACTGGAATCAGTCAGTAAGGTATTCTCTGTTTAAGGTTGAAATAGACTTTACTGCAGTGAGAGGGACGCTGCTAAGACACCCTTCCTTCTTAGACATGGTCTGGCCCACTGTACCTTAATCCTGAACCCTCAACTGGGAATTACAGTGACCATTGCAAGAAGAATATTCTGCAGAGAGCAACTTTGGAGAAATAGAGGCAAGGAGTACTACAACCCCCATCCAGGCCTATAACTATGCATTGCTATCTGGGCAGACTTGCATTGTGAATTGTTTGAAGTTGTGTCTTGGATGTACTACAACTCCCATTTTGCGCTTAGAGAAACAAAGACATTTATCTTCTACAACTGAACTGATAACTGACTCCAGCTCCATTCTCCGACCTCTCCAGCTACATCTCCTGCCTTGCACCCATGCAATACTCATACCAACAAGGGCTCCCCAACTACTGTTACTGCATATGCAGATGAATTATAGATACATAAGTGAAATCATTAATACAAATAGATATATCAATAAAATAAATAATCTACTGTAGTTTAGGCTTTAATCTAATCTCGTTTCTGACCCAATGTCAGATCTGTTACATGACTTATAATGGTACCTGTTGGTTTCCGCCATGGTGGGCCTCTATGTTTCTATGTCTATGTTTCTAAAAATGATGGAATCTGCAGCTCAGGTTTCCAATGCAGTCTTCAATGATGTGAACAGATGTGAACAGAGACTTAATAACCACACACTGCTTATTTAAATAACTGGAGGAAATATATGGGCCTGTCAAGAAATAACAGAATAATTACTGGTTTTTCAGACGTTTGATGCCACCGTAACATATCATGTACCCTTAGGTACCGATACTTCTCCAATGTTCCACCCAGTAATTACGACTGCTGCAACCCTGGGGCAACAATAACATGGTCCTGTGTGAAACTGGAAGGGTGGACCAAGCCCAGAAGAATATAGATTCCCGTAAATGTAGAAGGTCTGAAGAGGAGGTGACTTATTGATGACCATATCACAGTATTTACACTGTAAAGGCTGGATCTGCCACGTGTATTCACTGGTTATCTGGATGTAAATATTTGGTATTTATGGCCCCGTCTCCCAGTTTTGTGGAATATCAATGTAATGCAAATAAAACTGTTTAATAAAAATTGCTTTTAAACATCCTGTTAGAATTTGGAGTCAATACAAGTTGGATCCCCCATTTAGGACCCTTGTTAAAGGGAATGTGTCATCAGAACATTACCCATTGTTTAAATAAGGGAAACTCAACCTGCGGCCCTCCAGCTGTTGGAAAACTACAATTCCCAGCATGTCTGCACAGCCTACAGCTATTAGGGCATGCTGGGAGTTGAAGTTTTGCAACAGCTGGAGGACCGCAGGTTGAACATCCCTGATTTAAGTCAAGGGGGTCATTTATTAAACAGAAATACACATAAATTAGACGTACTTCTGGCGCAAATTGAGGCGCAAATGTCCTTTAGACCACAATCTGAGACTTCTCACCATTCATGCAAGGTCTAATAAAGTGGGTGTGGAGTGGGCGGGGAAGGGGACGGTCTGGCAGGCCCGTGTCATTTACCGTTTTCTACACTTGTTTTAGGCATAGAAAATGTTCTAAATGTAAGACAGCTAGGAAGACGTCTTACATTTAGAAGCAGCAGTGAATATGCCGAAGTTAGGAAGCGGCCGGCGCTTCTTCATAACTCCGGCGGATCCATCGCCAGTGCAGGGGCTTATTAGGTCCAGTGTCTAAAACGCCGGTCTTAATAAATATGCCCCTAAGTTTTTATTTTAAATAGGTTGTATGAAACAAGCTCACGCTCTAAGCGCGTGTCCATATGCAGCAAGTGGTAGCTGTGTAATACAACTGATGCCCAGTCACAACAACCAGATCCGGAAATAACTGCAGTCCTGGTCATTTAATCCCTCAGATGCCATGTTCAATAGGGACTGTGGTATCTGAAGGGTTAGACAGAGGGAGACAGAGAGTTTGCTTAAGCCCCTGAAAATCAGGGACAGTTCCAGCAAATTTGCAACAGTTGACAACTATGCATTTAGAAAGCATTAAGAAAATTGCTTTACGGCAGCCCCATGGGTCATAGACACAATGCTCCAGAGGGGACCTCATTGACTTCTATGAGAGAGTTTTGTAGGCATGCTCTGTGACTTGTGCAGAGGTCATTGTACAAGGAAAGAATAGATAAGTTCTAACAATCATCTATTGTGAATGGTGGATCCTGTCTTATCTATACACAGAGTTGATATAATTACAGGCAGGATTAGAATGACAGATAAGCAGATAACTCCAGTAAAGTGATCTGTACAGACCAAGAAGCAGCACCACTGCGAAAACAGCAGAATTTTATGGTTTTTGTTTAAATATAGATATGGAAAATTAAAAATCCTAATCTTAAAGAGGACCTTTCATGGTTTTACATTATAGTAGGTAAATACCTTTACTTGCAGGGCACCCCCCGCTGATGCTGGCACCCGCCCAGGTTTTTTAAAATAGCATTCCTGCTCCCCGCTCTGCCCCCCTGTATTTTTCGCGCTCAGTATGCTAATAATGAGCATCGGTACAGGGAGGAGGAGACGCCCGGGTTTCTCAATGGTTTCTCGCGATCCAATCACATCGGAAAGCATCAAAGCCAGGGAGAAAAAAACTTATCTAGCACCCTGCTGTTAATGCAAAGGAGTTCACCCCCTGTACCGAACTGAAGGGCAGAGAATATGTTACTGTGAGCTCATGTATTCTGCTATCACCAGTACATCGGGCTCTAATCCAAAAGGACGCTTGTGAAAATTGACATAAAACACTGGTGGGGATTGCATGAACTGCTCACCTAACACTTACTGCAGCATCCTCTCGCTCTGCACTGACATCACATCCCTCCACACATGTTCTCAGACTTCTGAATAGGCTTTGAACTTTCACACATTCAGGTGTCTCGTCCATGGATACATGACTTAACCTTTAGATACACACATGAGAAACAATACATCACAATACAAAATACACAATACAACTGCATAGAAAGCAATTCCCGCATTTACTTTTATTATCACTCTCTTTAGGAGCCGAAGCAGTCCCTTACAGAGCAAAATCCTGCATTTCTCCTGCAGTACAGGCCTGGAATGCCTAGGGCCCTCCAGTAAAATTCATTCTAGGGGCCCACTGTACAGTGTCAGACAGCAGCAAGTCAATTGATTATAGGGGGCCCTGAAAGATTTTGAGAAGGCAGGTCCCTGGAGAAGGAGGGTACTTTGTGGCATATCTCTGTACCTGCAAGTCTTCTCAGCCACCTGATGTGTCTATACTAATAAACTGGTTAGTTTATATCGAAGTCTAGGACGATTGAGCTGTATGGTACCTCTCTGTATGTAGTGCAGTCAGTCTGTTGTGCCATATGCCACTTATGCAAGATGTGGGGGACTGAGGGTCCACTGAGGTCAGGGGCCCATCCCCTGTGGGCCAGTCCGAGCCTGAGTACAGCTCCCTAGGGTTGGGCGAAATCAAAAGTATTCCCACGATAATGATATTGATTATATATATATATATATATATATATATATATATTTATATATTAAGAAAAAAGAGATGGCAGCAGTGGGTTTCCTCCCACAATCATTTGGAATAATTTGGTTAAGGCCTCACGCACATGACTGCATCCATTCTGCCTTCCAAAAAACATGAATACCAGTCAAGTGCATGCCGCCATTTTTTAAACTCCTCTAAAAATGTCTTATCCTTGTCTGCAAAACGGGCAAGAATAGGACATGTTCTAGCTTCTTTGCAGGGCTGCGGAACGGATATACTGATGCGGACAGCACGCGGGGGATCAGATGCGGACTGAAAATATGGTCTTGTGCATGGGGGCCTAATTTGAAATTCAGATTGTGCGCTCCAGTGGGGATACAGACTGATGTAAGTGACGACAATCTCTGTGCTCTAAAGAAATTTATTGCGATAACTATATATATATATATATATATATATATATATATATATATGAGATGGCAGCACTGGACACAAAAAGAGAGGCGCAAAGCCCAATAACCTGACAAAGGTCCAATAACAAAATACAAAAAAATAGGCAGCACTCATATAAAAAATGAGAACGTGAAATTTATTTACCCATGTGGGACACGCGACGTTTCGGCTCTGTATCTGAGCCTTTCTTAGGCAACAAATGGCAGTGCAAGCAAGATATATATATATATATATATATATATATATATATATATCTATATATACAAAAAGTGAAAGTGCATGTGCAAACAATCAGTCAGTCAATCAATAAACATTTCATGAATTAGTGCATGATTACATTTAAAAAATCCATAAAGTGCATGTACAATATAAAAATATGTGTATTAGAGATGAGCGAGCACTAAAATGCTCGGGTGCTCGTTATTCGAGTCGAATTCTTCCCGATGCTCGGGTGCTCGTTTCGAATAACGAACCCCATTGAAGTCAATGGGAGACTCGAGCATTTTTGCAGGGGACCAAAGCTCTGCACAGGGAAGGTTGCCTGAAAACCTGGAAACCTCAGAAAATGATGGAAACACCACGGAAATTGACAGGAAACAGCAGGGGCAGCATGCATGGATGCCTCTGAGGCTGCCTAATCGTACCATTATGCCAAATTCTTGGCAACAGCCTGGTGGTGACCCTCAAGACAATTGTGCTGACCCAGACCAAGATGGTCAAGGCACATGCGCTGGCACATGTTAGGAAAGCACCCAACTAGGTGCAACGAAGGTCCATCACCGCCTGCGGGTGACACCACTGCCCATGCTGGCACTGCTGTCCTATCTCCCACCCCAGGACGCAGGCATAAGCCTGACACAGCATGGCGGTGACACCAACAAGTGACCAAGTTAGATGTGGTAGCAGGTGAGCCAGCCAAAAATTAAACCTGACACAGCATGGTGGTGACACCACCAAGTGACCAAGTTAGATGAGGTAGCAGGTGAGCCACCCAAACATGTAGCCTGACACAGCATGGTGGTGACACCACCAAGTGACCAAGTTAGATGAGGTAGCAGGTGAGCCACCCAAAAATTTAGCCTGACACAGCATGGCGGTGACACCACCAAGTGACCAAGTTAGATGAGGTAGCAGGTGAGCCACCCAAACATGTAACCTGACACAGCATGGCGGTGACACCACCAAGTGACCAAGTTAGATGAGGTAGCAGGTGAGCCACCCAAAAATTTAGCCTGACACAGCATGGCGGTGACACCACCAAGTGACCAAGTTAGATGAGGTAGCAGGTGAGCCACATAAAAATTTACCCTGACACATCATGGCGGTGAACCCAGAGTTACCAAGTTAGACTGAGGTAGCAGGTGAAACACATATAAATTTACCCTGACACAGCATGGCGGTCACAACAGAGTGACCAAGTTAGATGAGGTAGCAGGTGAACCACCCAAAAATTTAGCCTGACACAGCATGGTGGTGACACCACCAATGCCTTGGTCAGACTGAGATTGCAGTCAAATGGCTGTAGGTGAGCCTCCCAAAAAATTGTTTTAGAGTGTCTGAAGTTGACTGTCCAAAAAAATTGTTTTGGAGTGTCTGTAATTGACCCTCCTAAAAAACGGTTTTGGAGTGTCTGAAGTTGACCCTCTGGAAAAATTGTTTTTGAGTGTCTGTAGTTGACCCTCCTGAAAAATTGTTTTTGAGTGTCTGTAGTTGACCCTCCTAAAAAATTGTTTTTGAGTGTCTGTAGTTGACCCTCCTGAAAAATTGTTTTTGAGTGTCTGCAGTTGACCCTCCTAAAAAAATGTTTTTGAGTGTCTGTAGTTGACGTGCCTAAAAAATTGATTGGAGAGAGGGCCTGTAGGTGGCCCTCCGTAAACATTGTTTGAAAAGAGAGCCAGTTGGCCCTCTGAGCCTGTTGGCTCATCGTTTGTGTAAGAAGAGAAGGAGGAGGAGGAGAGGATACATGAAGAATCTTCATGTTGAGCTGCTTTCCCCCGGTGGAGATTTGAATTCCGGTGAAATCCAGGCTTTATTCATTTTAATAAGTGTCAGCCTGTCAGCGCTGTCAGTTGACAGGCGTGTACGCTTATCAGTGATGATGCCACCAGCTGCACTGAAGACCCGCTCTGACAACATGCTAGCGGCAGGGCAGGCCAGCACCTCCAAGGCGTACAGCGCCAGTTCGGGCCACGTGTCCAGCTTTGCAACCCAGTAGTTGTATGGAGCAGAGTGATCATGCTGGTATGGTCAGCTAGGTACTCCCTCACCATCTTTCTGAACAGCTCCCCCCTACTCTGCCTAGACTGGGGACGGGTGACATAGTCTTGCTGGGGAGACATAAAACTGGCAAAGGCCTTGAAGAGTGTTCCCCTGCCAGTGCTTGACAAGCTGCCTGCTCCCCTCCTCTCCCCCGCTAGTTGGCCCACAGAACTACGTCCTCTGCCACTAGCAGTGTCAGATGGGAAGGATAGTTTCAGCTTGTGCACCAGGGCCTGTTGATATTGATTCACTCTCATACTCCTTTCCTCTACAGGTATGAGAGTGGAAAAGTTCTGCTTGTACCGGGGGTCCAGGAGGGTGAACACCCAGTAATCGGTGTTTGCAAAAATGCTTCTAACGCGAGGGTCACAGGAAAGGCAGCCTAACATGAAGTCAGCCATGTGCGCAAGAGTCCCAACACGCAAGAATTCCCTCTCCTCAATAGGCTGACTCTCCTTTTCCTCCTCCTCCAACTCCTCCTCTTCAGTCCATACACGCTCAACAGATAAGAAGGAATGAGCATTGGTACCCTCTTCAGTCTCGCCAACAGTCTCCTCCTCTTCCTCCTCATCCCCCTCCTCCTATACGCGCTGAGAAACAGACCTGAGGGTGGTCTGGCTATCAAGCAACGTATCTTCTTCCCTCATCTCCTGTGACAAGCGCAAAGCCTCTGACTTTATGCTGAGCAGTGAGTTTTTCAGCAGACAAAGCAGCGGGATGGTGACGCTGATAATGGCGGCATCGCCGCTGACCTTCTTTGTTGACTCCTCAAAGTTGCTTAACACCTGACAGATATCAGACATCCACGTCCACTCCTCATTGTAGACTTGAGGAAGCTGACTAACCTGACTACCAGTTCTCGTGGAAGTTGTCATCTGGCAGTCTACAATCGCTCTGCGGTGATGGTAAACCCTGGCTAACATGTATAATGTGGAATTCCATGCGTGGGCACGTCACACAACAGTCAGTGAGCTGGCAGTTGTAAGCGCCGTTGCACTGCCCTGAGAGTGGCAGCATCTGTGGTTGACTTGCGGAAATGCACACAGATGCGTCGCACCTTGGTGAGCAAATCAGACAAATTGGGGTAGGTCTTGAGGAACCGCTGAACCACAATATTGAACACGTGGGCCAGGCATGGCACATGTGTGAGTCTGCCGAGTTGCAGAGCCGCCACCAGGTTACGCCAGTTGTCACATGCAACGGCGCCAGCCAAAGATCGGTCTGCGCTGTGATGCCCTGTAACAGCTCTTGGGCGGTGTGCCTCTTGTCACCTAAGCTCAGCAGTTTCAGCACTGCCTGTTGGCACTTACCCACGGCAGTGCTGCTGCGCCTAGAGCTACCGACTGAAGGCGCCATGCTCACGGATGGTAATTGAGAGTAGGAAAAGGAGGAGGAGGGGTTGTAGGAAGAGGCATAAAAAGCCTGAGAAACCGTGACTGAGGTAGGCCCCGCAATCCTCAGTGTGGGCATTACATGAGCGGCCCCAGGGTCAGACTCGGTCCCAGCCTCCACCAAGTTAACCCAATGTGCCGTCAGGGAGATATAGTGTCCCTGCCCGCCAGCACTTGTCCACGTGTCCGTGGTTAGGTGGACCTTCTCAGTAACCGCGTTGGTCAGGGCACGGATGATGTTCTCTGACACGTGCTGGTGTAGGGCTGGGACGGCACATCGGGAAAAACAGTATCTCCAGGCTCAGCAGTTTGGAGATGTGGACGTTTAGGGCTTGTGCACGTGGGTGGGTGGAATTGTATTTGTGCTTGCGCTCAAATGTCTGATGTAAAGACAGCTGAACGCTGCGCTGGGACACATTGGTGGAGGATGTGGAGGATTGTGGAGGTGAAGGGGTGGTTGTAGGACGGGAGGCGTTCGTGCCTGGGTCCTGGGTGGGGAGTTGACTCGCAGAGCCAGCATATGACACAGGGGAAGGGGCAGTGGTGTGACCCGCAGGAGGTGAACGGCCTTGGTTCAACTGAGTCGGGTGTTTAGCACTCATATGCCTGCGCATGCTGGTAGTGGTTAGGCTGGTAGTGGTGGCTCCCCTGCTGATCCTGGTGTGGCACAGGTTGCACACCACAGTCCGTCAGTCATCCTCACTTTCTTTAAGAACCTCCAGACTTGCGAACATTTAGGCCTCGGCACGGGAGCTTCACTCATCATCCACCAGCTCTTCCTCCAATTCCTCACTCTGCTCCCCCCTCGGACTTACTGCCCTGAAAACAACGTCACTGTCTGACAACCATGTCTCATCATCATCATTATCCGACACCTCTTGACACACTACTTGCACTAAGTCCACACTCTCATCACCCACAGACTGCGAAAGTTCGTAAATTTTGGGCATCGGGACAGAGCAACTGCTCAGGTTGCTGCTGAGCAGTGGTTTGTGACTCTGGGAAGGGTCCTGAAAAGAGTTCCTGGGAGTATGCCGGATCTGAATCCATATTTTCTATGGGAGGGGCAGGCTGGGGGGAAGGAGGTTGAGCTGGAGGAGCAAGAGGTCTACCCCCTTGGCTAGCGTGGGTGGACTGCGTGGAAGACTGGGTGGTGGATAAATTACTGGACACATTATCCGCTATCCACGTCATCACCTGTTCACACTGTTGTGGTTTCAATAGTGCTGTACAACGTGACCCTGTAAGTTGCGAGATGAAGCTAGGGAGCGAACCTCTGCGGCGTTCCAATGCTCCCTCATCAGCAGGTACTGTGTCACCCTGCCCAGGACCACGGTCTCTGCCCCCTACATCACTTGGACGCCCACGTCCTCGACCCTTACCCCTGGAGTTCACCATTTTGTATATTCACTAAACTGTAGAATTAATATCTGAGGCCAAAACCGTATTCAGTAGACTGTAGAATTACTATCTGAGGCCAAAACACGCATTCTCTAGACTGTGGCTAGTGTACCGCACACCACACAATTTTTCACTGGACTGTAGTATATATAATTGAGAGAAAAAACGTATTCTCTAAACTGTGGCTATTGTACCGCACACCACACAATTTTTCACTGGACTGTAGTATATATAACTGAGAGAAAAAAAGGAATTCTCTAGACTGCAGCTAGTGTACCGCACACCACACAATTGTTCACTGGACTGTAGTATATATAATTTAAAAAAAAAAAAAAAAACGTATTTTCTAGACTGCGGCTAGTGTATCGCACACCACACAGTTGTTCACTGGACTATAGTATATATAACTGAGAGAAAAAAACGTATTCTCTAGACTGCGGCTATTGTACCACACAACACACAATTTTTCACTGGACTGTAGTATATATAACTGAGAGAAAAAACGTATTCTCTAGACTGCGGCTAGTGTACCGCACACCACACAATTTTTCACTGGACTGTAGTATATATAACTGAGAGAAAAAACATATTCTGTAGACTGCGGCTATTGTACCGCACACCACACAATTTTTCAATGGACTGTAGTATATATAATAAAAAAAACCTATTCTCTAGACTGCGGCTATTGTACCGCACACCACACAATTTTTCACTGGACTGTAGTATATATAACTGAGAGAAAAAACATATTCTCTAGACTGTGGCTATTGTATCGCACACCACACAATTTTTCACTGGACTGTAGTATATATAATTTTAAAAAAAACAAACGTATTCTCTAGACTGCGGCTAGTGTACCACACACCACACAATTGTTCACTGGACTGTAGTATATATAACTGAGATAAAAAACATATTCTCTAGACTGCGGCTATTGTACTGCACACCACACAATTTTTCAATGGACTGTAGTATATATAACTGAGAGAAAAAACATATTCTGTAGACTGTGGCTATTGTACCGCACACCACACAATTTTTCAATGGACTGTAGTATATATAATAAAAAAACCTATTCTCTAGACTGCGGCTATTGTACCGCACACCACACAATTTTTCAATGGACTGTAGTATATATAATTAAAAAAAAAAACGTATTTTCTAGACTGCGGCTAGTGTACCGCACGCCAATTGTTCACTGGACTGTAGTATATATAACTGAGAGAAAAAACGTATTCTTTAGACTGTGGCTATTGTACCGCACACCACACAATTGTTCACTGGACTGTAGTATATATAACTGAGAGAAAAAACGTATTTTCTAGACTGCGGCTATTGTACCGCACACCACACAATTTTTCATTGGACTGTAGTATATACAATTTAAAAAAAAAAAGTATTCTCTAGACTGCGGCTAGTGTAGCGCACACCACACAATTGTTCACTGGACTGTAGTATATATAACTGAGAGAAAAAACATATTCTCTAGACTGTGGCTATTGTATCGCACACCACACAATTTTTCACTGGACTGTAGTATATATAATTTAAAAAAAAAAAACGTATTCTCTAGACTGCGGCTAGTGTACCACACACCACACAATTGTTCACTGGACTGTAGTATATATAACTGAGAGAAAAAACATATTCTCTAGACTGTGGCTATTGTACTGCACACCACACAATTTTCAATGGACTGTAGTATATATAACTGAGAGAAAAAAACGTATTCTCTAGACTGCGGCTAGTGTACCGCACACCACACAATTTTTCACTGGACTGTAGTATATATAACTGAGAGAAAAAACGTATTCTCTAGACTGCGGCTATTGTACCGCACACCACACAATTTTTCACTGGACTGTAGTATATATAACTGAGAGAAAAAACATATTCTCTAGACTGTGGCTAGTGTACCGCACACCACACAATTGTTCACTGGACTGTAGTATATATAACTGAGAGAAAAAACCAAGCTCGGACGAGCATGTTCGCCCATCTCTAATGTGTATCCATGAACATGATTCAGTGTAATCAAAATATACATCCTCGTGATTACAAAGTATTGATGTGCAGCATAAATAAATACTATAAAAACAATTCATAATCAATTGCTAATATAAGTGAATTCATGTGTAAAATATTAATATCCAATCAAGAATGTGTACCATGCTGAGGGGAAGCATCTACATCGGGACTAGAAAGGAAGCGCGCCATCCATAGCATCTCACAGACCCCACTGCGCATGTCCGAGGACTCAGTGGGGATACAATACAAAAGAAACCTGGGATAAGGAAAGCGCATGTCAGACCTGCGCAGATCAAGGCAGCGCTCGCAAGGACACCATGTTGGAGTGGGGCATATAGAGGCCACCGCATAATACGATCAGTGTAAACGTGCTGCCATAATGACCATATATGAACATTTTCTTCAGATGATAAATAATACATCTATAAAGAGGCATATATATTATTCCAGGTGAAACGCCATGTAGGAATACATATATTAATACATATAGCTCCATTTTGCCGGACTATAGATTCTAATGTCCGGAACCAGGGTTCTCCTGTACTAGAGGTCACATGCCTATCATATGATCCATCATAAGCACCATCAACCACCTATATAGTATCACAAAAGTGGCATAAAGTGACCAAAGCGTAAAGTATCCAAAAACATGATGTAGTATAAAAAAAAAATGAAAAAATAATAAAAATAAACATAGAAAAATTCCACAGGTAACTGTATATATCCCCACACATAATCCAACAAAAATGCGCAGTGGATAGAAATAATCAGTGGTAGTTCATAAATAATTCCGATGTAGCTTCACCTTCCTACTCCATGGTAGTAATCACTCTAACAAAAGAGGAAAAAAAGGGAAAAAAGTAATGTACTAAATATAAATAATATACATAGTAACATAGTAACATAGTTTATAAGGCCGAAAAAAGACATCTGTCCATCCAGTTCGGCCTGTTTTCCTACATGTTGATCCAGAGGAAGGCAAAAAAAACCCTGTGAGGTAGAAGCCAATTTTCCCCACTTTAGGGGAAAAAATTCCTTCCCGACTCCAATCAGGCAATCAGAATTACTCCCTGGATCAACGACCCCTCTTTAGTAACTATAACCTGTAATATTATTACACTCCAGAAATACATCCAGGCCCCTCTTGAAATCTTTTAGTGAATTTACCATCACCACCTCCTCAGGCAGAGAGTTCCATAGTCTTACTGCTCTTACAGTAAAGAATCCTCTTCTATGTTTGTGTACAAACCTTCTTTCCTTCAGACGCAGAGGATGTCCCCTCGTCACAGTCACAGTCCTGGGGATAAATAGATCATGGGAGAGATCTCTGTACTGACCCCTGATATATTTATACATAGTTATTATCTTATACATATTATTATCTCCCCTCAGTCGTCTTTTTTCTAAAGTGAATAACCCTAATTTTGATAATCTTTCTGGGTACTGTAGTCCACCCATTCCAGTTATTACTTTAGTTGCCCTCCTCTGAACCCTCTCCAGCTCTGCTATGTCTGCCTTGTTCACAGGAGCCCAGAACTGTACACAGTACTCCATATGTGGTCTGACTAGTGATTTGTAAAGTGGCAGGACTATGTTCTCATCACGGGCATCTATGCCTCTTTTGATGCAACCCATTATCTTATTGGCCTTGGCAGCAGCTGTCGGACACTGCTTTCTACAGCTTAGTTTGCTGTTCACTAAAATTCCTAGATCCTTTTCCATGTCAGAGTTACCTAATATTTTACCATTTAGTATGTACTGGTGACTTGCATTATTCCTTCCCATATGCATAACCTTACATTTGTTAGTGTTAAACCTCATCTGCCACTTCTCTGCCCAAGCCTCCAGTCTATCCAGATCCATCTGTAGCAGTGTACTGTCCTCTTCTGTGTTAATTACTTTACACAGTTTAGTGTCATCTGCAAAAATTGATATTTTACTGTGCAAGCCTTCTACAAGATCATTAATAAATATATTGA
The DNA here is from genome assembly GCA_900303285.1 of Rhinella marina. Classification (NCBI taxonomy): domain Eukaryota; kingdom Metazoa; phylum Chordata; class Amphibia; order Anura; family Bufonidae; genus Rhinella; species Rhinella marina. The sequence goes on from ONZH01017542.1 coordinate 174,592, forward strand.
AGAGAATAGGGCCCAATACTGACCCCTGTGGTACCCCACTAGTGACAGTGACCCAATCTGAATATGTGCCGTTAATAACCACCCTCTGTTTTCTATCACTGAGCCAGTTACTTACCCACATACAGGCATTTTCTCCCAGGCCAAGCATTCTCATTTTATATACTAACTAGGGATGAGCGAACCAAACCGTAACGAACCAGATTCGTTACGAACTTTCCCAAAAGTTCGGTTCGTCACCGATCCGAATTTTGAGAAAGTTCGTAACGAATCTGGTTAAAATAACGGCGACACAAAATATACGCATATTTGAGAACGTACGCTAAGGCGTACGCTAATGTGTATGAATTCATAAAATGCGTACACATTAGCGATTCCGTTAAGTAGCGTACTTTTAACAACGCTAGACTGTATGTTCGTTACTTGAGTAGGAATGTTCGCAGACGCAGTGTATGCGTACGCTAATGCGTACATATTCAGTTAAGTAGCGTACCTTTGACAACGCTAGACTGTATGTTCATTATTTGTGCGGGAATGTTCGCATTAGCGTACGCATTAGTGTAAATTCTCAAATATGCGTATATTTTGCGTCGCCGTTGTTGAAGTCACTTGGATTTTTTCCACTTTTTCATTGTAATAGCAACTGCAAGTAAACGAAACTATACCCTATCAGACTCCCATTATTGTAGCAGCAATTATTCAGCCATTATAGCAAGGTTCGTTTTAGGTTCGGTTCGTACGAATCCAAACTTCACGAAAGTTCACCGAAGCGAAGCGAAGCGAACCGAACTTTTCAAAAGTTCGCTCATCCCTAATACTAACCTTTTATGTGGTACCGTGTCAAATGCTTTGGAGAAGTCCAGATATACGACATCCATTGATTCGCAGCGATCCAGTCTAGAACTTACCTCCTCATAGAAACTGATTAAATTGGTTTGACATGACCGATCCCTCATGAAGCCATGCTGATATGGAGTTATTTACCTTCCCCTAAGCTTGTGCCCTAGATCCCTAAAATCATTTTTAAGGACGCTCCACCTACCTCTAACTTTGTCATTGGTTCCGATATGGACCATGACTGCTGGATCTTCTCCAGCCCCTCCCAGTAATCTGTCAACCCGATCCGCGATGTGCCGAACTCGAGCGCCAGGAAGGCAACACACCATTCGACGATCCCGGTCTTTGTGACAGATTGCCCTCTCTGTACCCCTAATAATTGAATCTCCCACTACCAGCACCTGTCTGGCCTGCCCTGCTCTCCTGGTCCCCTGCTTACTAGAGCTGACATTCCCCTGACAGGCAGAAGAAGTGTCTGGCTGCAGCAGTGCTCTCCCTGAAGTGGCATTCCCCTCATCTGCCAAACTTGCAAACTTGTTGGGGTGTGTCAGATCAGGGCTAGCCTCCCTGGCACTTTTCCCTCTACCCCGCTTTCTAACTGTTACCCAGCTAGCTACCTCACTTTCCTGAGCCTCCTCACTACCACCCTCCCCCACATCTACCCCATAGAGTGCTTGCTCAGTGAGCAGCAAACTCTTTTCCAAATTGTCAGCGCTTCTCAGTGTTGAAATCCGCCCGGTTAGATACACAACGTGCGATTCCAAACAGGTAATTTGCTCACATTTTGAACAAATATATGCACCCTTAAATGGCTGTTCCAAGACTGCATACATCAGACAAGATGTGCACTGGACTGCTCTGTCAATAACGGAAGACATACTAATGGGGATTACACAATAAAAGAGAAAAAAATATAATACAGTGATCTCAAACTGACTTACTGTAGTCCCTGAATCTGAAGTCACGTAATCTAAAGTCACACACTTAATTCAAACACGCACTTCAAAATCAAACACGCGAACGCTCCGACTCGCGTTATGTCTCTGCGTTTATAAATGCAACACTCAAACCAGTCTGCTTATTTTCCTCTGGATTCAAAGGACTGAACTGCCCTCAAGAACGGCTATTTAACTTCTCCTAATTAGATAGCCACGCCCTAATTACTCACCTGTGCAACACCCTGGAGAAGGAAGAGAGAAAAAAAAAAAGTATAATCACGTTTACTCTTAGCTGCTATGGAATAAAATATATATCAGATACAGAGCCGAAACATCACATGTCCCACACGGGTAAATAAATTTCACTTTCTCATTTTTTATTATGAGAGTGCTGCCTATTTTTTTATATATATATATATATATATATATATATATATATATATACATTACAATAAATACCCCTTTAAAAGAAAAAATACTCAAAACATGTTGTAGCCCCCATACAGTATAATGTCTCCGTGTTGCCCCATACAGTATAACGTCTCTTTGTTGCACCCATACAGTATATAATAATGTGTCCTTGTTGCCCCCATAGTGTGAGGGCCACAAGGACACTTTACTGTATACTGTATAGGAGCAACAAGGAGATATTCCCTTCTGTATGAGGGGTTCCAAAAATGGTCCCTGTGATAACTGCCTCTCTATCTATTGTAATACTGTGTATGGTAAAGTTCTGGAGAGGGTTTATATCTCACGCAGAATGCTCAGATGGGCGAGGTAAAAAGAATCCAGGAATGCTGGCTTGTTTCAGCAAAGTGTAGTTTGCTGGGGCACTTTTATTTAAAGTGTTTTATGGGCCTGGATTTTTATGGAATGGTAGGTAGGTTGTTAGAGAGACCTTCCATTCCCTCCCACTCCAGTACAACATTTTCCCCTAGCCTGAGGTGAACCCAGGTGTAACTGCTGGGGCTCATTAATGTAGGGATAAATACAAGCCTCAAAAGCTTACTCCTGGTCAGAGCTTGGAGATTGCATGGCCTGTGGTGGCTTTGAAAAGCCTGATACCCTTGTGTTGATCTGAAGTACTGAGGTGGGGTAACCTTCTGTTTAGTTTGCACCCAGACGGGCAGGTATTTTGTTTATGTAATATTTTGCAGTGGATTAACCAAAGTGAATATCAAACTTAGAGGCTATTGAAGCAAATAAACCTTATTTGGACTTTTAACCATTGATGCCATGTTTTGTGTCACTGCCGACCCAGCCCACAAGGACAGATCCTGACATTATCTATCTGTCTAATCTATCTATGCAGCGTACCGGACCGCAGGGGCATGTGAGTGTGATAGGGTTGTCACAGTGTCTAATGGTGCCGGTGGTTAAATTACTCACAGTTTGGTCGCTATGGTTCCCTGAGCCGGCGTGTAGTTGTGTGGAAGGGGGACACCAATTCCTTCGGGGCACTCTCTGTTCCTCAGGACTCTGCCGGGTGGTAAAGCGAGATGCCATTGGTGGTTTAGTATTAAGGTGTTGGTCGGCAGGGTCCTGGTAAAGGTCGTGACAGCAGTGCCCTTATGGCGCAATGTAAAAATAAAGAGGAGGCAGCTAATAACAAAACAGTCGAACTTTACTTTTGCCTTGCAAGTTAAGTCTTTCTTAAAATGCAGTTTACAGTTATTTCTCTTGGCAATAAATATTAATAGAGATGCTGCAAGAAGTTCCTCTTTAGGCTGGTTGTTTCAGTAGTGAGTCTCAATATAGATTCTTCTCTTCTTACAATAAAATTATCTTAGTTACTAGTTTCTTCAATCCACCTTAGCTAGACCTGGCTCTGGATATCATACAGAATATATCTCTTACTTTAGATTAGTATCCCCACAGGGCGGCATCCCTGGATGGCAGGCATCACAACATCTGCTCCATTTTTTTGCATAGGGTGCACTTGAATAAATTATAAGTCCACAGTCCCCAGAGGGTAAAGTGCAGATACACACAACTTGGTACCTTGAGTTGTAGAGGTTTGTTCATAGGCGCCAGAGGCTACTCCTAAGAAACTTGGGCTGGAAGAGTCCATAAAAATTCAGGCAGTTGTCACCTCGACTAGACTCACACTATCCAGTTTGGCTCAGGTTCTAGAAGCATAAACTTGGTAAAGGCCACAGGATACCTGGCTTGGCCAAAGCCAGGCTGACATGGCAGCTACATGGTGTTAGGCATCTTGTCTTCTCCTCTGTCCCTCTTGCACTTGACTTGTCTGTTACTTCTCACTGACTCATGGCTCACTCTCTGAACTGAACTGGTTCTAACCTGTTGCTTAGATATATAGTAAGGCAACAGCACCACCTACTGGTGTAAAAATAAATAGCAGCTACTCAGCCAAAATAGGTTCTTGCAGCATATGGTGATAAATAGCATATAGATATAGTTGACATAGGGTGACCAGACGTCCTCTTTTTCCCGGACATGTCCTACTTTTGGGACCTAAAAAAATGTCCGGGGGGAATTTCAAAATCGTCCGGGATTTTGTTCAACTGCCTCAAACTGTTTGAGGCAGTCGAACAAAATCATTTTAACTGTTAAAATGCGTTAAACATGGTTATAACAGAAAATAATAGTTAAAATGGCCTTTAGGGATTAAAAATAATTTTTAAAAAACTCACCTTTTCCACTTGTTCGCGCAGCCGGTGTCTTCTTTCTTCTTTCCCATGCAAAAGGACCTTCGGTGACGTGGTGAGCGCGCTGACGTCACCAAAGGTCCTTTTGCATGGGAAAGAAGAAAGGAGACACCGGCTGCGCGAACACGTGGAAAAGGTGAGTTTTTTTTGTTTTTTTTTAACCCCTAAAGGCCATTTTAACTTTTATTTTCTGTTATAACCATGTTATAACGGAAAATAATAAAGGGAAGTTTGGGTCCCCATTCCCTGGGGTATATGTAATGATCAACCCACCTCCGCCCACCCCCCCGGAAAAAAAGGTGCCCTCCTTTTAGGAAACTTAGATCTGGTCACCCTAAGTTGACATGGCTAGCATACATAAACAGTTTGCTGTGTCTCTTTCACACAATATGTGGGACACTGCATCTATCTATCCATCTATCCATCTATCTATCTATCTATCTATCTATCTATCTATCTATCTATCATATAACTGCAGCATGGTGGACCAGTGGTTAGCCCTGTTACCTTGCAGCTCTCATGACCTGACTCTGAATCTGACCAAGGGCAACATCTATACGGAATTTGCATGTCCTCCCTGTATTTTTGAGGGTTTCCTCCCACAATCATTTGGAATCATTTGGTTAAGGCCTCATACACATAACTGCATCCATTCTGCCTTCCAAAAAACATGAATATCAGTTAAGTTCATGCCATTTTTTAAACTCCCCTAAAAATGTCTTATCCTTGTCTGCAAAACGGACAAGAATATAACATGTTCTATCTATTTTGCAGGGCCGCGGAACGGACATACTGATGTGGACAGCACACGGTGGATCGGATGTAGACAGAAAATATGGTCGTGTGCATAGGGGCCTAATTTGAAATTCAGATTGTGGGCTCCAGTGGGAATACAGACTGATGTAAGTGATGACAATTTCTAGACTCAGCTGCAGAAATATATAAAATAACTTTAAGAGTTATTTCAGACATCTGTAAGTGTTTTGCGGTCCGCAAATTGTGAATCCGCCAAAACACATTTGCGGACCGCACATGGCCGGCCTTGTCCGGAAACCAATAGGACATGCTCTATCTTTTTTTTGGGGGGGGGAGGGAAGCTGCGGAATGGAACTACAGATGTGGACAGCGCATGGTTTGCTGTCCGTATCTTTTGCTGACCCATTTAAATGAATAGGTTCACACCTGTTCCGCAAAATTGAGGAACGGATGCCAGTGCCAGAAATACGGACATCTGAATGGACCCTAAGTCATATATAGATTTGATAGACATCTGCAAGCTAAGGCTACTTTCACACTAGCGTTTTTGCTGGATCCGGCAAGGTTCAGCAAAAACGCTTCCGTTACGGATAATACAACCATCTGCATCCGTTTTGAATGGATCCAGTCGTATTATCTTTAACATAGCCAAGACGGATCCGTCATGAACTCCAATGAAAGTCAATGGGGAACGGATCCATTTTCTATTGTGTCAGATTGTGTCAGAGAAAACTGTCCCCATTGACTTGCATTGTGAGTCATGACGGATCTGTCTTGCTCCGCATCGCAGGACAGAAAGAAAACCGCAGCTTGCTGCGGTTTGCTCTCCGGTATTGGAACGGAATGCATTTTGGAGCACTCCGTTCTGTTCAGTTATGTTTTTTCCCCATTGACAATGAATGGCTATGTCGGATCTCAATATCGGAAAATATTAACGCTAGTGTGAAAGTAGCCTAACTGTGACAGATCTCTTAGGGTCCATTCACACGAACGTATATTTTGCGGGTCCGCATTATTGCGGACCCGCAAATATACGGGGGCCGCCCGGCGTGTGTTCCGCAGCGCTAGGAAAACACGCAGGGGTGGCCCCATTGAAAATGCCTATACTTGTCCTTGCGTACGGACAAGTATAGGACATTCTTCAAATGAGCCGCGGCACAGAGCTAGCTCCGTGTCGGGGCCGCATCTATTCCGCAATTTTGCGGATAGATACGGCCACATTCAATACGGTCGTGTGAATGGGGCCTAACAGAGACTAGATCTGAAAACAGAGCAGCAGTCAGTGAACAGCTGTTTCATTTACTACTGAAACAATGGGTCACCTGTACTATTCCTAGAGATCTGCAAGTTTTAAAATTAGGAGCATTATACAGAGACACTCCGAGTGCCTCTGGGTCTGTAGTGCGAAGCCACGGGGACTTGTTGTGCCCCGGTACAACCACAAGAGGAGCAAGAATGTGACCTATCCACTTGAAATCGGTGACATGACATTTTTCCGATACAGCTAATACCTACATTGAACTGTAAGAGGCTGACTTGTTATTCTCCTCAATGAACCACACCTCAGACCCTGGCTGTTTTTAATAGCCTTGAAATCTCAGCTATTTCCAAATGGGGCCTATTGTAGAGGATGGTAAGATTAGATGTACAGTAGATTAGAAATCTAATTTATCAGCTGGCAGCGTATACGGTAATATATTGTCCACTCTCTGCACAGGGGGCTGTGGAGCGAGCACAAAGAAATATGTTCTAATCCCAACATATGCTTGCAATATATCCCTGACTTCACGTTCACTCGCAGCTCCTCTGTAAGTGCTATACATTAAACTGGTGACAGTCTGCTACAATAAGGCGGCATTTTACTTTATTCACGTAGGTTACGGCCAAGTGAAATTTCGTTTGAACGCTTTCGCTTTTTTTTTTTTTTTTTTTAGACAGATACTTTGGCCCTGAATCTAATGATAAACACGAGTCTCTGAGCTCATGATTCCCTTCTTACATTTTAGCTGATAGGAATCTCAATTTTTGTTTGGTTGGGAAAGGATCCAAAATATACCGGCCACCCGACTCAGGCTGAAGGCTGAAATATGGAAGAGCCACTGATATCAATTTTCTTTTTCAGATTCCATACGGAGATCGTATGCCGGGCTTTCCTTTTGTTCAGTGTTTATGTCTAAGAATAAGAAGTTCCTAATTAATGTGCTCCATTTACAGCAGAGGGAGCACCATTGTTTTATTATCTCCTCCAAATTGGGGTGCACCACCAATGAGGCCAGGTGAGGCGATCGCCTCAGGGAGCACCAGGTAAGGGCAAGAGGGGGGCAGCCGAAGGGCCATGGGCTTAAGGGGTTAGGTTAAGAAATTTATATTGTGGTGGGGGGCCGTTTCAGTTTTCATCTCAGGTAGCAGAAAGGCTAGGTGCACCCCTGCCCCAATTCATTGCAAATTATACGAAGTGCTGCCCATTAAAAGTGTTCTCGTCTGTATTACATTCATTCTGTATGCATTTAAGGTGTTGGAATGCAATCTGTGACAGCTTGTGAAACTACAACTCTCATCATTGTCTGGATCAGTCTAACATTAATCCACATACAGAAAGAAAGTAGTGGAAAAGATTGGCGTGAGTAGTTATCAAACCCTGCTGCTATTTATTCCAAGGGGGAACATTTGGCAGGCAAAATTTGCATGGCTAGATCTGTTTCTGACATGTGATTAACAGATATGAAATTAAATGACAGATAGATGTTGTATTTTTCAGACTATAAGACGCACCTAGGATTTGGAGGAGAAAAATAAGAAAAAAAATATTTTTCATGAGTCCTCAGAGCAGACCCCCATTATTCATCAGACCACAGATTAGACCCTCGTCACACCCCCAATCCTCATCAGACCCCCCAAATCAGACCCTCATTCTTCATTAGACCTCAGATCAGCCCCCCCCAGCCTCCATCAGCCTCAGATCAGACCACCTCAGCCCCAGATTGGACCCCCCCAGCCCCATCAGCCTCTGATCAGCCCGCATCAGACTCCCCAGCCCCCATCAGACCCATATCAACCTCTGATTGGACCCCCACAGCCCCACTCACCCTCCGATTGCACCCTCTAGCCCCAATCAGACCTCAGATCAGACGTTTAAAAGAAAAAATTCACCTCACTTGCGCCGGACGGCGCTGCATATCAAGGACTTGAATCGCTTCTTCTGGGTTCCGCTGTGTACTGTGATCTGACGCACACAGCGTCTGGTCATAGTGCGTGCCTACATGCACTATGTCCTGCCACTGTGCGCAGTTAGGGCACCACAGCAGGACCCGGAAGAAGACCAGGGGATATAAGTAAAGCCAGCTCAGCACTGCTCTCACTTCTCCGTGCCTCCGTGCCTCTTGCATGCTAATGAAAGTGGTCATTAGAATTCAGACTATAAGACGCACTGCCACTTTTCCTCTATTTTTTTGGGGAAAAAAAGATGGCAATAGGTTGGCACTAGCAAGCACTTCTCCATTTAGGTGTCCACTGCAGGGGTGTTGCTAGGTTAAAACATTCGGTGCCTGGGCCCCAGAAATGTTGTCCCAGGCCCCGAATGTACTGCCTGCTAGACAGATACAACTGTATTGCTCTCCTCAGGACGGCAATACAATTGAATCAAATGCACTGGAAGATCTGAAGGACCTGTAATGACATCACAAGTCATGTGACCAGTGAAAAAGGCAGTGGTTGAGAAGGACCTGCGATGAGGTCATCATCATGTGACCAGTGCAGGAGAGGATGGCAGTGAAGAGGACAAGTCCTGGGGGAAGAAGCTGTGGTGAGGTCTGCTGCATGAGGAGAGGTAAGTGAATGGAGAGACAGATGAATGCTGGGAGTTATTTACATGGGACTGTATGTTAGGGCTGAAGGTAGGGATGTTATTTACATGGGAATGTATGTTGGAGGGGGTTGTGGGAGGGAGTGATGTTATTTACATGGGACTGTATGTAGATGGCAGCTGTGGGAGGGGATTATGTTATTTACATGGGACTGTATGTTGGAGGCAGCTGTGGGAGGGAGTGATGTTATCTACATGGGACTGTATGTCGGAGGGGGCTGGGGGAGGCAGTGATGTTATTTTAATGGGACTGTATGTTGATGGCGGCTAGGGGAGGGAGTGATGTTATTTACATGGGACTGAATGTTGAGGGGGTGGTGTTTACATGGGACTGTATGTTGAAGGCAGCTGTGGAGGAGTTAATATTATATACATGGGACTGTATGTTGAAGGCGGCTGGGGAGTAGGTGATGTTATTTACATGGGACTGTAAATAGAGAGGGATGTTATTAACATGGGACTGTATATTGGAGGGGGCTGGAGAGATGGTGGTGATATTATTTACATGGGACTCTATGGTGGAGGGAGGGAAATAGTGCTATTTACATGGGGGCTATATATTGGAGGGGCTGAAGGGAAGGGAGTGATGTTATTTACATGGGTCTGTATTTTGGAGGGGGTAGGAGAGATGGTGTGATGTTATTTACATGGGACTGTATGGTTGACAGAGGAATATAACTACAGGGGCACTGCATGGGGCATTATAAATACTGGGGCACCTCAGGGTGAGCATTATAACAGTAGGGGGCAGTATAAATACTGAGGGCACTATAGGGGTATTTTAAAATCCAGGGGACATTAGGCGTTCTTATTACTACTGGGGGCTCTATAGGAGGGATTTATAGATCTACCTTATTTCTACTAAGAGCACTATGGGGGGCCTTATTACTACTGGGGGCTCAGTGAAGGAATTATTAATACTGGAGGGCTCTTCTACTAATGGGGGCACTCTTGGGGAGCATTATCACTGTTGGGGCACTCTAGGGGGCAGTATTACTAGTGAGGGCATTCTAGAAGGGAATTACTATTGGTGGCACTATGAGGAGCACTATTACTATGGGGGGGCACTGATGTTTCTTCAGGAAAGTATTTGGAGGTATTGGGGGGCACAGCGAGCAGCAGGATAACACTGTGGGACTCCAGGTTGGGGGATGATGATAGAAATGTGACGAAGCTAAGATGTCCGTGTGTCACACTCTGCCAGAGACAAGGCGGCTGAGAGAAGTCCGGACCGAATGGAAAAGATCATGACAGAGAAGATCTACATCAGAGGAGACGTCACCTGGGAGGCCCTGGATGTCACAGGTATGTGCTGCTGTATATCAAGTACAGGAAAGTGCGGGGGCAGGGTCGATTTAGAGAACTGGGCCATATTCATTGGGCTTGGGCCCCAGATTTTTGGAGAACCTGGTCCACTGTAATGCTCCTGGTCCACTGTAGTACAGGCTTATAGACGACCTGTCACCACTTCCTGGCCATGTCTGCTTTAAAAGGTCCATACATTCCCCATGTAATAACAATTCTGGAGAATCTATTCTTATGTCTCTATGTTGTGTCGTTCCTTTATTATTTCTACTAGAAGTTATATATGCATTGCTATTAGCTTCAATAAGGGTACAGAGGGGAGGTAACACAGTTGGGGGTTGTACCTGCACAGACTGAAAATGCCAGCACTGATTGGACAGAGTCAGTCTGTGCAGGTACACATCCCACCTGGTTTACCGCCCTCTGTACCCTTATTGAAAGCTAAAAGCAATTTCATCCATAACTGTAGTAGTAAATAATAAAGGAATGGCACATCATACAGGCGTAAGAATAGATGCTCTAGGATTTTTATTACATGGGGGAATGCATGAAGCTATTAAAATAGACATGTAAAGGAGCGGTGAAAAGGTCCTCTTTAATGTTTAGTCTGGCCTACGATGGTTTAAATAGGTGGTGGTGTCTGAGCTGTTGTCCCTTACTGCAGCAGTGTCTGTAAAGCTGTCTTTTGCTGGTCACTCTGTTGTCTTGTCTCTCAAGTGTTTCTCGATGGAGTGTTGGTCTCACTGGAAACTGATCCATCATTTACTGGATCAGTCTAACATTAATTCATATAGCGCAACAAAAGGGGCGGGAAAGATTGGGGAGAGCAGTTGTCAAACCCTGCTGTCTTTTATTCCAAGGAGGAAAATTTAGCTGGAAAAAAGTTGCATGGTTAGATCTTTATGATAGAGATAGATAGATAGATAGATAATAGATAGATAGATAGATAGATAGAAAAATAAATGGATAAAAGATACACAGATCAAATAGTTTGTAGTGTATAGTTATAGGCAGCTCTCCATAACTCTCCAGTTATACAGCACAATGTAATTATATGTATCCTCTGACAGTAAGAACTCTGGCACAACTTTACAAGCTGCCTGCAATGAGGAAATAGCTGCAATTTACTGGTAAGTACACAGCGTATTAACCCTTCTGTTTTCTGTGTTTGTTTTCAGCTGCTGACATGTAATACAAGTGTATTTAAACATGAAGCGCGTTGTACTGTAGGTAAGAGCTCTTCTGAGTTTACAATGCAGGAGAAAACTAGCGGAAAAGATGGAAAAATCTGCAGTGAAGATGGGAAACACACATTAAAGGGGAGGATTTGAAGTTTTGTGACTTTTAAAGGGGATCTGTCACCAAATCCATCCTGTTAAAACCAGCTAATGTGTCCGATCAGCCCCTGCCAGCTGAATCTAACATTCTTGCTCCGATGTCGCTCTCTGACCTTACTGCAGAAACAACAGCTTTTTAATCATATGTAAATTAGTCAATGGGTCCAACGCTCACTCTCTACATGCTGTGCCCCCACCTCCTTGACTGACAGGACCAGGTGAGTAGACTTATTCTGGCCTGGTCCTGAAGTCTTGCGACAGTGAGATTGCCACATACAAGGGATTAAGCTTGGCGTACAGTGAATGGTGTAACAGAAAAAAATCAAAAAGGCCAATTCACTTTAACCAAAAAAAAAAACACCCCAAAATGGTATAAATAACAGTTGCACTAAAACTAAAATGAGCCCTCAGCTCTATAAACAGAAATATGAAAATGTTATGGGGATCAGAATGTGGAAATGCAAAGAATTTTTTTTAATTTTTTTTTATAATTATTTTAAAATATTAAAACACATAATATAGTATCACTGTAATTATATTTGTTGCATTGGCAGCCCATGCCCACTGCTGTCTCATCTTCCGCTCATCCTGCTTCTTTATCCCCGATGGTCTGGACCCCCTTGCCCTCTGCTACCCACCAACAGGGCTTCCAACTGCCGGCATCTTATGTGTCTTTTGCAGCCTGAATTTCTCTTCTAGAACCTCCTGGCCCATCACTAGGGCGAGCATGAGCTTCTCGGCTCTTAAAGAGCCAGCATGTACGCACCCTAGTCTCCTTCAGCCAATGGCTTGTCACTTTAGGGGATTTAAAGCACCTTCACCTAGGGGAGGGTGCCTGAGCTTTAGGATTTCCAGTTTGCTAGTTCCAAATGAAGATGTGCTGTTCTTGTCTTCTCGTGTACAGACCTCTGCCTGTTTACTGTCTCTGACCCTCATCCTGGCCTTAGCTTGTTTATCGCATTGACCCTTCGCTACCTACCCTGCCCTCAGATTGGTTTCACAGATTTGCATGTGGGTCAGCTGCCAACCACGCTAGGTCTACTCGAAGAGGAAGTGGCCTGGTGCCTCCCCTGCAACGAAGTCCGGATCCTTGTATAGGAGTTAAAGGGTGAAAATCAAGGGACTGCCAGGATAACAAGTTAGGTCTAGCCCAAATTCAAACCAGTTAGTTGACGCAGTGGTTCTACATCCACTGCCCGTAACAGTACAGATACTGACCCACAGAATGACATTAATTGGTAATTTGACTGCATAGGGAACACTGTATATATGAACCTCATAAAACTATGGCAGATTTGCTGTCCACTACATTGTATGCAATATTAAATGATACCATTAGAAAGTACAACTTGTACTGCAATAAACAAGCACTCATAAGGCTATGTGAACGGAAAACTAACAAAGGTGTGTCACCGGGAAAGCAGTGAGTAAAAAAATTAAAAAGGAAAAATGGAAAATTGCAGGGTCTTGAAGGGGTTAAACATTTCACAGAGAATAGGGGTCTGTGTAATATAAATGAAAAATACATCACTCACTTTTTAAATGTCCCGTGGTGCCATTAAAGTCCCCAATCCCTGCTGGGCCTGTAGCGGTCATGCACATGTGATTGTGGAGGCTAGTGATTCGCTGCCGTGGTCATGTGAACAATAATTTGGCTGTGTGACCTCTAAAGGACCAATGAGGTCAATAGCAAAAAGCTCAACATACAGGGCTGGTATCCATGTTTTCTATTCCTCAAGAACATCTATGGCTGAGTGCATGAACCCTTATACCTTATGTGTGTAGCCTCCACTCCTGGTTTTGACCCACAATAGTTTTATAGGAAAATATTCAGTATAAAGTGTCATTTATTGCTCATTTTGGGCTTAGGAGTCAAGTGGGTGGACCTAATTAAACAGTGATTGACAGCTACCTCCCTCATCCAGGGAAGACTGTCAGTTATTGATTGCTGAGACAACTTATTGAACTTACAGATGATAAGAACTTAAGCTGAATCTCTGTGGGAATGGAATTCACGAGGAGACATGAAATACAGAGAGGATGGACAGGACAGACTGTGGTGATGGAAACTGTATGTATACAGCCACACCTCCACCTCCTCTCTGTACCTCACATCTCCTTATGAACTCCATCCCTACAGATTCATCTTATCATCTGTATTCAGGATCAGAATCCCTGACAAGTAGGAGAGGATAATGAGGCAGTTCTTTACCTCAGTGTTGTGAAGTAACTTGTCCTCCTGTGTGATTAGGACAGGTTTTTTTGTGTACTAATAGGATGGCGGCCATTTTGTTTCTCCTAATGATTGCTCCCCGGACAAAATGAGCCATTATAAATAATGAAATATATTAGGGAATATATTTATAACAAAGTAATATTTAAGTGTTTTCATTTTCTTAATTCCTGGAGAACCCCTTTAAGGTACGGCCACACGGTTAGGTTTCCTGATGCAGTTTTGGAAAGCCAAAACCAGGAGTGAACTAAAAATGGAGAAGTCATATCTGTCTTTTCTACTTTCTCTCATTTTAGGATCCACTCTTGATTTTGGCTTTCAAAACTGCATCAGGAAACCTGACCGTGTGACTGTACCTTTACAGCAACCAAGAAACTAGTGACAGAATACATTTAATACTACAATTCAATTCCCATTACATACTGTAATACTCAGAGGTATAAATTTGTTCTTGCGGTTCCCATTCTCAGGTGCATCGAGAAAACAGGGGGC
>ONZH01017543.1:0-30918 GCA_900303285.1 Rhinella marina
TAAAGTCTAGGAAAGCTGGGTTACAGCCCTGTGAATTGTCACCAATCTTTCCCAGGCATTGACCTCATTGAGAGAACTGCTATTCAGGACCCTGGAGAAGCTGAGCGGCAGCGTACCAAGTGGGAGCTGTGGTGATGGCAGATGGTCATGATGTCATGGTTCAGTGTGTGACATCACAATTATCTGAGAAGCCTGACAGAAACTGGCCCCCAGTGGTGGGTGTGGGCCCCATGGTGTCCTCCTCCCTGCAGGGCGTGTGTGTGATACCGGCCAACGACATTCCTGCGCTCACGTTCGTCACACGTGAGGATACCGCTCCTACGAGATCTGACTACATAGTGAAGATGATGATTTCCACTTGTCGGTGATGTCATCACCGGTCAAACTTGTGAACCTCTCACATAATAATAACTTGAACTCACCGCTCCCAAAACTGAACACCTGGGTGCACCGATCCTTTGAAGGGTCACTGAGTTTTTAAAAATCTTTACATATATCATATGGACATACTAAACGTGTGAATTGGTGGGGGGCTGAGAGCAGAGACCCCACTAAGCTCTTGGATATCGCACTCACTCTTCATTGTAAAGGACGGAATCCAGGCCCATAGACTTCAGCTTGTCTCCTGCAGTGAAGATAGAACGCACAATATAAGAGGACTTCTCTCTCCTTGTTCTAGCGATTGGTGGGGGTCTCTGAACTCGGACCTCCACCTATCAAAACTTTTTCATATGTCCCTATGTCACAGCAAAAGTTATTTCATAACTCAGTGACCCTTTCAGGACTCCCATATTATGGATGTCAAGGGGGTGCTGTGGCTCTCACTATTATGATGGTACTGTGGCTCTCACTATTATGATGGTACTGTGGATGTCACTGTTATGGGGGCACTGTGGAGGTCACTGTTATGGGGGCACTGTGGCTCTCACTATTATGATGGTACTGTGGTTGTCACTGTTATGGGGGCACTGTGGATGTCGCTATTATGATGGCACTGTGGAGGTCACTGTTATGGGGGCTCTGTGGAGGTCACTGTTATGGGAGCACTGTGGAGGTCACTGTTATGAGGGCACTGTGGATGACACTGTTATGGGGCACTGTGGATGTCACTGTTATGGGGGGCACTGTGGAGGTCACTGTTATGGGAGCACTGTGGAGGTCACTGTTTATGAAGGCACTGTGGATGTCACTGTTATGGGGGCACTGTGGAGGTCACTGTTATGGGGGCACTGTGGAGGTCACTGTTATGGGGGCACTGTGGAGGTCACTGTTATGGGGGCACTGTGGATGACACTGTTATGGGGGCACTGTTGATGTCACTGTTATGGGGGGCACTGTGGATGTCACTGTTATGGGGCACTGTGAGGTCACTGTTATGGGGCACTGTGGAGGTCACTGTTATGGGGGCACTGTGGAGGTCACTGTTATGGGGGCACTGTGAGGTCACTGTTATGGGGGCACTGTGGAGGTCACTGTTAGGGGGCACTGTGGATGTCACTGTTTATGGGGGCACTGGAGGTCACTGTTATGGGGCACTGTGGAGTCACTGTTATGGGGGCACTGTTGGAGGTCACTTTATGGGTTGGGGGCACTGTGGAATGTCACTGTTATGGGGGCACTTGTGGATTCATGTTATGGGCACTGTGGATGTCACTGTTATGGGGGCCACTGTGGATGTCACTGTTATGGGGGGCACTGTGGATATCACTGTTATGGGGGCACTGTGGTGTCACTGTTATGGGGCACTGTGGAGGTCACTGTTTATGGGGGCACTGTGGAGGTCACTGTTATGGGGGCACTGTGGAGGTCACTGTTATGGGTTGCACTGTGGATGTCACTGTTATGGGGCACTGTGGAGGTCACTGTTATGGGGGTCACTGTGGATGTCACTGTTATGGGTGCACTGTGTGAGGTCACTGTTATGGGTGCACTGTGGAGGTCATTGTTATGGGGCACTGTGGATGGTACTGTTATGGGGCACTGTGGTTGTCACTGTTATGGGCGGGCACTGTGTGGTTGTCACTGTTATGGGGGCACTGTGGTTGTCACTGTTATGGGGGCACTGTGGTTGTCACTGTTATGGGGGCACTGTGGTTGTCACTGTTATGGGGGCACTGTGGTTGTCACTGTTATGGGGGCACTGTGGAGGTCACTGTTATGGGGCACTGTGTCACTGTTATGGCACTGTGGGGTCACGTGGGCACTGTGGATGTCACTGTTGCGGAGGGACTTTAGATGCTACTGTTATGGGGACAATATGGCCTGCACTGTTCTGGGGGCACTGACTAGAGGAGCATTACGTTGGCTGTTATGACTGATATGGGGAAACGGTGGCATCTGAAAAAGTGTAAACATCTGAAAAGAAAAGAAATCCCCCCAATATAATCATTCCTGCAGATATGACATGTCAGTAGAGTTCCTGGCAGTGATCTGTGTATTATCGGTGTATTATCAGTGTACGGCGACGGCCTCCTGTTGTATACACAGTATACCGCACAGCCGCTGTGTGACGATTTTCTTCTTTGTGCTCTGATAGTCCTGATCAATTCTTGACGCGGTTTTTGCTTCTTCCATTGCACAGCCTTGCTGGGTGCCGTTACCATCAAAGAGTCAAGTACTGATTCCATTCTACATCCCAAGGGAGATAGTGTGACGCTGAGCTGTACGTACGTCCTGGACCCCTCCGACATTGGAGTCTTGGACATTGAGTGGTTCAAGATGAACCCAGACACCACAGGACTGGATGACCTGGTGAGTATCTCTATTTTAGTCAACCAAACCTGAAGGTTACAGTTACTTGAAGGTATCACAGTCTCAATTATGATGCCACGTCTTCTTTTCCACACCAGATTCTCACCTACATGGACAACATCGTGGTGCCAAAAGCTCCAGCAGAACTTGTGAACCGCCTCTCTTTCAAAACTGTGGATCCCAGCCAGGGCGATGCCTCCATCACAATAACTTATCTGGACGTTAAAGATTCTGGCACCTACCAGTGCAAAGTGAAGAAGAACCCTGGGGTGGCTTCGAGGAAAGTTGCGTTAGTCATTCAAGGTAAAACACAGTAAAGTGTACCAGATGTCTACAAGACATGGTGGACGGTCATAGTCAACGATCCTCAGTTTCATAGCTAGGTCTATCCAACATTTTCTAGTGTCCTTATAGAAACTAGACCTAACATTTTGGAAAATGTTCTTTTGACCATTGGACCATAGGTCCACCAAGATCATGTCATAATGCTTCCCGAAGGACAGAAGAAAAGTTACCTGTGGTTCTGGAGTAAGGACCAAGCTGTGATCTTCTGTTTAGGTACAGCAGCCAGGTAAACTTTATTGGCAATGTTCAAACCAAAGCTGGCCATACACTTTAGATGTTTATCGGCAAAGCCCGACCATTTTCAAGGATCGGTCAACTCTCTCTTGCCGGCAGATGTTGGGGGAGGTAAATATTAGGCTGTTGGAATTTCACATGCCCTGTACTTTTGCTCCCTGGGATATAACCAACCAAAACAGTGGTCTATCAACCGGCTGACTCCCCTCTCCACATTCTGGTTAATGCAGGGGGTAGGAAGAGATGATTGTCGGCCAAATGAGAGTTCCGTCGAAAGGTATCTCATGTCTATTGCCACCCTAAGGCGCATCTCCACCCAAATAATCATTACTGTTCAATGGGGTCAATGATGTTGCCTCTAGCGCAAAACCAAACAACATACAGTAAGTCAGGCAGGCAGAGTTCATGAACTACGATAAGCCAAGCAGACTAGGTCAAAGGCCATTGGCAGAAGTTCAAAATCATGAGAAACTCCAAGCACTACAGGAACTACAGCCCACCAGGCTGTAGGAGAGTGACAACCGTTCTTCTGAAACTGGTTGTCACAACCCTCCTCTCTGCATATCATATAACCCATGTGGTGAAATGGTTTGTCTACAATTAATAACACGCAGACTCTTCTGCCCCCCGGATCTAGCGGCCCCTACGAATCCGCAATGTTCTATCGAAGGAGAACAGACCAAAGGAAGTGACGCCATCCTGAAGTGCAAATCAAGCGAGGGAACCCCGCCTCTGACTTACAAATGGGAGAAGATAGCCGGACCCTCCAACCCAGCCACCCCGGTCATAAACATGGGTAGGTGATGATGTCATGTATATACAATGAGTGATGTTATAGGGTATACTGTCATATGTCTGCAGGGGCCCTTAAAGGGCTCATCCAGTCTTATGCATCATTACTGTTTTATGTACAACTGGAAAACATTCTAAATTCTAATCTTTTTCAAGATCTCTGCTTGCTGAATGTTCATTTTGAAAAGCTGCTGTGATGCAGAGGAACTATAATTATAGCTCCCCCAACTAGAAAACATAGGACTCGGTGTGCAAAGAGTTTAACTCTCTAGCACCCTCTAGTGTCCAATCCAGTCCTGGACATAGGTCTGACCTTTAAATGTGCAGGTCCAATTTATTGGATAAAGAGGGGATGACATACATAAATACCATAAATTAGGATGACGCTCCCATCATGCTTTGCTCATAGTTTGTGACTTTCATTATATAATACACTTTGAATTTTGGATATAGGGATATGACTTTTCTAATGTCAGATGAAATTGTGTCGCCATACAGCTCCCCCAAATGGAGATTTACTAATCAAGAACATCTCTGATGCCTACGCCGGGGCATACCAATGTACGGTGGGGAACAGAGTGGGAAGTGGAACGTGTGTGGCTCAATTATCTATAACTGCAGGTAAGAAAACCGAGATATACACAGCAGTTATATTCTTGTATACAGGAGCAGTATTATAGTAGTTATATTTTTGTACATAGGAGGCAGTATTATAGTAGTTATATTCTTGTACATAAGAGACAGTATTATAGTAGTTATATTCTTGTACATAGGAGCAGTATTATAGTAGTTATATTCTTGTACATAGGAGCAGTATTATAGTAGTTATATTCTTGTACATAGGAGCAGTATTATAGTAGTTATATTCTTGTACATAGGAGCAGTATTATAGTAGTTATATTCTTGTACATAGGAGCAGTATTATAGTAGTTATATTCTTGTATATAGGAGCAGTATTATAGTAGTTATATTCTTGTACATAGGAGGCAGTATTATAGTAGTTATATTCTTGTACATAGAGGCAGTATTATAGTTAGTTATATTCTTGTACATAGGAGCAGTATTATAATTAGTTATATTCTTGTACATACAGTAAAGAGCAGTATTATAGTAGTTATATTCTTGTACATAGAGGCAGTATTATAGTAGTTATATTCTTGGTACATAGGGGCAGTATTATAAGTAGTTATATTCTTGTACATAGGAGGTAGTATTAATAGTAGTTATATTCTTGTACATAGGAGGTAGTAGTATAGTAGTTATATTCTTGTACATATGAGCAGTATTATAGTAGTTATATTCTTGTACATAGGAGCAGTATTATAATAGTTATATTCTTGTACATAGGAGCAGTATTATAGTAGTTATATTCTTGTACATAGGAGACAGTATTATAGGGTTGGTATTTTTATGTACTTGTTAGAAGAGTCACTATTCCAGTTAGGTTGTATAATTACCTGTATTATTCTCGATTTCTTATAAGTGATCATGGTCTCTTCTTCCTTGGATCAGGTAACCGTACAGGGATAATTGTTGGTGCAGTCTTTGGTGCTTTACTCCTCCTGCTTCTTCTTCTCCTCCTCATATGGTGTCTGATCTGCTGCTGCAATAAAAAGCGCTATGAAAAAGAGATAGCCAACGATATAAGGTAATAATCTTACAATTGACCACTAGATGGTGACATTGTACCCCTAAATGTGACTACTAGCTGATGTGGTAATAACCCTTTACTGTCTTACTCCATTTAGTAAGTGGATTTTATCAGATATGACAGATAGGTATATTTTCTATATGACAGATTAAGGAAAATAAACTAAGGAACCAGGTTGGACCTAACCCATGTCCTGACTGCCGTTAGTTACGAGATGCATGGATTTTCTCAATGTATTCTTTGGATTTATACATTTTCTCATGTCTAGTGAAGTAATTTCATGAGAAATGTCTCTTCTTCTCATCCATAGAGAGGACGTGGCAGCTCCTCCAAGTAACAACAATAGCCGTGCCAGTAGTATCCGAACCCCCGTTGGCTACCGATCACACAATATAAGCTGGTCCATTCGGCGGTCCTACAATGCAGCACAAAAAGATGAACCTTCAGCTCCATCCTTGACCAGCAGTGAAGTCTCCAAGTACAAGGCCGAGAGCCCTGTTCCCACATCTGGACCAATATTCATTGTTCCTGAGCAAAGTGGAAAATATCATCCATATAACCTCCAGAGAGTAGGGGGGGTACCGGTGATGGTGCCGGCACAGTCTCGAGAAGGTTTCATTGTCTGAGTCGTCTGTTTTCTTGAGAACTTTGTCCTACACATGAACATCACATGGGATCCGTACATCTCAGAATGTATTCTATCTATTGTGTATATATGTATAAAGGTCCATAGTGGAGAAGACACCCCTAATATTCTGGTTCAGGCCACAACACGTCCCTGGACTTTGCACAACCCTTCCTTGCAGTAGCCTTGACCCTGGATCCACTTTTTCTGTGAATGTTGTGATGTCTGAGATAGAGTCCTATGTAAGTTCATACCACCCATAAGTAATAAGGAAATTCTCAGGCGTGGCCCTCATCCACAAAGCACACAAACAAGGCCTCAAGGACTGGACCTCTTGGCCAGAGACATAACTTGAAGCTTCTGAGCACCAACACTTTTGCCCCTTCAAGTACCAGGGTGCAGCTGCCTCCTCTGTATCCACTCATCTTTTCCAACAAGACAACGAACATTTCTATAAACTGTAAACTAAATCAAGATTAATAACCTTGTGCCAATCACTATGGCAATAAGATATTTTTTTACCTTGGGTGGAATTGGAGACCTCATACATTTTGTGATTTTTGTTTCTTTTTGTTACTATAAAATGTTGTACAAAGCTCAGGAACTATTGAATTGTCATACTGAGAAGGTGGTGGATTTTACCTTATTCTGTGTGATGTCTAGTCTATGGCCTAAAGAGATCCCCAGGTCATGGCACACTAAGTGATCGCATATGGCTTTGCTGTTCCTCACAATGGTTGTACAGTTACAAATAACACAAGACGTTCAGTCACTAAATGAATAAATAAATCTCATTACTTATACTGACCAAGTTACATCCTGTATTATACTTCCAGAGCTGCACTCATTATTCTGCTGGTGCAGTCACTGTGTATATACATTACTTATCCTGTACTGATCCTGAGTTACATCCTGTATTATACTCCAGAGCTGCACTCACTATTCTGCTGGTGCAGTCACTGTGTACATACATTACTTATCCTGTACTGATCCTGAGTTACATCCTGTATTATACTCCAGAGCTGCACTCACTATTTTGCTGGTGTAGTCACTGTGTACATACAATACTTATCCTGTACTGATCCTGAGTTACATCACTGTATTATACTCCAGAGCTGCACTCACTATTCTGCTGGTGGACATACATTACATTACTAATCCTGTACTGATCCTGAGTTACATCCTATATTATACTCCAGAGCTGCACTCACTATTCTGCTGGTGCAGTCACTATGTACATACATTACTAATCCTGTACTGATCCTGAGTTACATCCTGTATTATACTCCAGAGCTGCACTCACTATTCTGCTGGTGCAGTCACTATGTACATACATAACTTATCCTGTACTGATCCTGAGTTACATCCTGTATTATACTCCAGAGCTGCACTCACTATTCTACTGGTGCAGTCACTGTGTATATACATTACTTATCCTGTACTGATCCTGAGTTACATCCAGTATTATACTCCAGAGCTGCACTCACTATTCTGCTGGTGCAGTCACTATGTACATACATTACTTATCCTGTACTGATACTGAGTTACATCCTGTATTATACTCCAGAGCTGCACTCACTATTCTGCTGGTGCAGTCACTGTATACATACATTACTTATCCTGTACTGATCCTGAGTTACATCCTGTATTATACTCCAGAGCTGCACTCACTATTCTGCTGGTGCAGTCACTATGTACATACATTACTTATCCTGTACTGATACTGAGTTACATACCACAGTGCAGCACAGTATACTGCTACCCTCGCCTCAGCATTCAACTGTATTCCCATCCTGAGGATGAGGGCACAGTTGAATTCAGGAGGACACCTGGAGGTTCTGTATGTCTGCTACCCGATGTTCCTAGCATTCTGACAGCAACAAATTGTTATGTACATGGCTGACAGCCATGAGAAGGGCTTGGGTGGTCCCCTGGGCATTGGCCAATGGGAGGTCTATGGCCAGTCCGCCCATGATTATAGGGGTCCCTGCAGTGACTTCAAGAAGGCAGGTCGCTGGGAAAAGAAGATACTGGCTGGTCTTTGATCTTTACCTGAAAGTAATCTTAGCCACCTGATGTATGATAGCGAAATGTCTAGTTTCTTCAATAATCTAGTCTGTATTTTATATGAACTTAGGCTGGTTGAGGAGTTGGGGCCCACCTTGCTCAGGGGCCCACCAGGTGATTCATCTGTTCCCTTTGAGGGCCAGTCCAAGCCTTCTTCTACCACCTACCTAAAATTCATAAAGACCTTAGGAACCCGCCTGGAAGGCCTATTATTTCAAATACCAAATCTGCTACTAGTAATTTAGCCGACTGCCTAGATTTATTTCTCCAAAATATGTCCTTGACTTACCCAGTTACCTCTAGGACTGTAGCCAATAATTTGTGAATTACAGGAAAAAGAGTTCCACAAATTCCTTAACAGCAACAATTTGGGAATCAACGTGTCTCTCAACTGCAGTTAGACTCAAGTTGAATTTACCTTTATTACCTCTACGCATTTCAAGAAAGTGCACAGTAATAGTTACTTCATTTTACTAGTAACCAGGGGTGCACCACCAATGAGGCGAGGTGAGGCGATTGCCTGAGGCAGGACCAGGTAGGGGAAAGAGGGGGCAGTGGAAGGGCCATGGGCAATGAGCGCATCCATTGTGGAAACACTCATCTCTACATATTCAACTGTATCTCTGTACTCAAGACAGCAATACAGTTGAATGCCGTGACAGACCACGGGAGAGATATCTCTCTGGCCCACCGTTCCCTCTAATAGGCTCTAGTCCTAGTTCTTGTAGCCTATCAGAGGCCGGTGTCATCATTATGACGCAGCCTAGATCTCAGGGCACAGACTAGAAGAGGTCCGTGTCTTGCACTGTACAACATGTCACCCCCCAGGACCTATTCTGTCCCAGGTTTTTAAGAATGCCGAGTGGTGTGGTGTGGTCCCAATAGTTTTGTGTGTGTCACGGTGCTCCTACCTGAATACCATCGCTCCACAGGGTTAGGCTCCGAAGCAATAAAGGGGAGAGTAATGGAGGAGGTGGAGAATAAGTCAGGTCCAGACTTTATAAAGTTCAGCAGCTTTACGTGACTCACTTGCATCAGTACAAGAAACAGTCTTTCTCTTGGGTTCAGCAGGTTTTGGCATAAACTGGCAGGCAAACTGGGACATTCCGCTTTATCCTTCTCTGCTGTGCTAAACTTTGCTTTAGTCTGGTTACTGGACTCTGTAACGATTCTGGTACCTTTGAAGTGGGGTGCCTTTTGCTGTTGACCCCCTCATAGTACTCTGTAAATCTGTAAGGAGTCATGGTGCTCTATGAGCTGCTTCCCTCTAGAGAGACTCCTGGTGCAGGAGGGGGACCTTCACCTCGCTGCTACATCTTGACACATCTGCTTCTACCACTAGCTTGACAACTGACTATAACAGAAGTAGTGAATGGTGGATCGCTCCTGTGGCGCTGTCAAAGGACTTCTCAATACACCAGGGTATTCGATGTAGAGGTAGTGGTTTATTTTTGAAGATTTTTGTCTACGCGTTTTGGGGATTCAGCCCCCCTTGTCAGGACAGTATAATAGAAGTTACAAAGCAAGAGTTTTAAAAAGGTGCATTTTAGGCGCCAAAATCGTAGGAATAAACAGTGGGCGTGTTTCAAGAGTGAGTGACATCGATTACAAATCAGTCACAAACAAATAAAATTTAAAACTAAAAATACACCATACGTATTGTTCAGACACTTATTAAAAGTAAAAGGTAATAGGAAGAAATTACAGCAACAATAAGAATCATTTTTATATATGTACATCTTGATTCATTGAAAAATAGCGTAACAAGATTTCCAATCCAATTATACAGGCAATATAACTATAGCTGAATGTAATCATTAGTTGAAGATATACAGTAGTTATTGCTGGTTCGCGTAATTACAATGTATCAATCTAGTAACAGAAGGTGGCCGGGTAGACCACGCTGTCTCACAACAAGAGCGAGATCTCGCGATATCACGCGGGATAGCTCGACGTGTGTTGGCAGCGGAGGGTTTAACAATATAATGTGATCTATTGCTGAGCAGAACTGGTTCTATTATCTTTTTTGTAGGACATAAGTTAATGTGGCTGCCCATCGAGCATATAGGTAGGTATGTTGGAGTTAGACTTTTATAGGGAAATTTGTCATATATTCTACACATTATATTATATAGAATATATTACATTCTAGCACGGATTTGCGCCCTAAGATCATCTATATGGAATGGTCTCCAACTTGTGTATTGGGGTGATGTTTATCCAAAATATCCAGTCTCCTTTACATGATTTTGTATGAGATATATTACACCTTCATTGAAGATGGTACCATCAAATCCTATCAGTGGGTGAACAACCATACTGACAAAGAATGTTACAGTACTGTTTCATTAATTTCATTTAATCCAAAGGGGGTTATTGTGTTCAATTGATAAATCCAATATACTTCTCCAAGTATATCAAAACGGTTATAGGGATTATAGGGAATGTAGTCTATTGGAGTGATTTTTAATGGATGTTTTTGTTTGTAATTGGTTGATGCACAGTATCTAGAGAGACTATGTTTAGTGTACAGTCGTTGTATATTGTACCGATGCTGGTTCAGTCTACAGTGTAAGGCTTGAGTTGGGCGGCCTACATATTGTAGGCCGCAATTACATTCTAAGATAAATAATAAAAGATGACTGACAATTAAGGTGATATTTGATAGGGGACGTATTCCCATTGGATTGGGAATAGAAATGTTGTTCGCCGTGTGTAATGACTTTACAGCAGAGAATGGTTTTGATAACACTTGAAAGTGCCGGCTTTTTTTTATAGTTTTTCCGGATTCAGCTATTATGGGCTGTTGGTGTTGTCTCAATTTATTTGGTGCAATAAGATTTCTAATAGTCGGAGCCCTCCGATATGTGACGACAGGTTTTTTGGGAAGATATTTTGAAAGATATGGATCCTGATGAAGGATATGCCAGTGTTTGGCCAGAATCTTTCTAACTTGATTGTTAGATGTGCAGTATTGAGTAATGAGGTTAATGTGCTGAAAAGTTGTATTTTTGCTGTTACTGTGTTTTAAACATTCATTTTGGGTGAACAAACATTTTTTGTATGCATCTGAAATGAGTTTTTAGGATAGTTTTTTTCTTTGAATCGTGTATTTAATACTTTTGCTTGTATTTTATAATCCTCATCATTGATGCAATTACGCCTTATACGTTTATACTGACTGTAGGGGTGACCCGCTGCTGCTTAGCTGACCATCTAAAAAATTATGGGTGAGGTCCTGCTGCTTAGCTGACCGTCTAAAAAATTATGGGTGAGGTCCTGCTGTTGAGCTGACCGTCTAAAAAATTATGGGTGACATGCTGTGTAAGGCGCGGGCACCGACGCCGTGCACGCGCGCGCTTGTAGTCTAATTACGACACTGTCGCTTTAAGACACTTTGTTTTGGTTCAGACACAGGAAGTGGTCATAAGCTCCGACCTTGACCCTGCCTGTGATGTCACTTCCGCCAGGAGGTGATCATGTGCCCATACTTCGACGCTACAGATGATGTCACATCCGCCAGTCCTGCACAGGAAGCACCGCCCTGTTAATTGGTTGCTTCACTATAAAAACCCCTCAGTATTGGCAGCAGGCGCCGGTGCCTTGTTGTTGCTTTGCTAAGCTAGAGACCCGGTCGCTCTGCTTTGTGATTAGGACCTTGGTTGCACACTAGGTGTAGTCTGTGGTCTAGGCAGGAGTTGTGTTTGTTGGGCTGCAACCTCCTTCGGGAGGCGCGGAACCCTAGTGTGCGCCAGTGTGTGTGTTTGAGGCCACAGTGGTGTGTTGGGCTGCAACCTCCTTCGGGAGGCGCGGAACTCGGCACACGTGGTCCGATTGAGAGCTGGGTATCCTGTGCTGGTTCCAGACTGAGCGCATTGAGTGTTGTGCGCAGTTGCCTTCCAGGCATTGGGGCTCATCCCCTATCCTCCTTCGGGAGCTATCTTTTGAGTGCTAGTGCACACGTGCCCTTCGGGCATTGGGGCTCATCTCCTGTCCTCCTTCGGGAGCCTGCCTTTCCGGCTGCTTGGTTCCTGGGTTGCCCTGCTCGGGTGACGCAGGATCTGAGTCCAGTGATCCCCGGTGGCTCTGTCTCAGGGCAGAGTCACTTCTTTATTTAAAAAGGGCTCCTTGGCCTAACATGCTGCTGCTAAGATGACTGTCTAAAAAATTATTGGTGACATGCTGCTGCTTAGCTGACCATCTAAAAAATTATGGGTGAGGTCCTGCTGCTTAGCTGACCGTCTAAAAAATTATGGGTGAGGTCCTGCTGCTGAGCTGACCGTCTAAAAAATTATGGGTGACATGCTGCTGCTGAGCTGGCCATCTAAAAAATTATGGTTGAGGTCCTGCTGCTGCGCTGACCGTCAAAAAAATTATGGGTGACATGCTGCTGCTGCGCTGACCATTGAAAAATTATGGTTAAGGCATAGAGGATTGCTAAGGACGTTGACACGGTCAGCTAGGTACTCCTTCACCATCTTCCAAAACTTTTCCCTTCTTGTGACACTAGGGAGCTTATCAGTAACTTTTCCACATGCAGAGCGTCGGTGTCACGACGGGGGAACAAGGGATAGTGAGCCCTGTCTGAACCCCACCTCTTTCCCTGCCTACCTACAGTAGATGCCGTAGGCGGCAAAACCGTAACTTGGAGACGGTCCCTATGCTGAATACGTGCACGGGGTAGGGAAGGGAAACACAGGGAAAGACAAACACAGACGGAACACAACACAATAACAGAGAAGTCAGCAACCCAAGTCAGAAACAGGAGATCACGTCAAATACCAAGGGGAATAGCAAAAGCATAGTCAAAGTCCAAAGCCATAAATCCAATAGCAAAAGTCAAACACGCAGCACTGATCTCAGAAGACTAATCACAGGCAACCTGTGACCACAAGTTGCCAGATTAAATAGCCCTGCAGATAGGTCATGTGACGTGGCCAGCATCACATGACCTAATTTGCATAATGAGCATAATGAGCACTGGTCACGTCAAAATGAATCTGAAAGGGGCCGCGCTGTATAAGCGGGGAGCCTCCTGACTGCGCGGGCTTGGTTGGAAGTGAAGTGGAATTCTTTTATGTAGGTCCACTATGATCTGGAGAAGGAAGAGTTAATGGGGTGAGGCTGGAGGAGGTTTCCCAGGATGCATTTGTTTTGTGGTGATATAAGGGCCCTCCCTTAAGGGGGTCAGCCTCTTTTTCCCTTGGAGTTGGTAAGAGCTGTTCCTGTGAGCTGTGTGCTAATATGGCTGACTTTATGCCACAGTTGTTGGAATTAGTCAGGAGTGAGGGTGTGGGATGGCTTAACCAAGCCCTTGCTGGCTCTGGGGCCGCTTATCCCTCCTCATTGCCTGGTGTCAGTCCCCCTGCTGCGTTGGTGGTACCTGGGGTGCGGGGTCGGTCTGGTCGGCGGTCCAGGCCCCCGGCTAGATACAGTCCTGGGGCTTCTGGGGATAGGGATGTTTCAGTCCCCGCTTCCCCTGCTCCTTCTATTCCTCCTGCTCCTCTGCTGGCTCCCCCTGTTGCTCCTGAGCTGCTGGCCCGGCGCTCTCATCGGTGCTCTAAGCAGCGTTTGTCCAGCCTCCCTCCCTCCCTACTGCCGTTCCTCCTGCGATTCAGCCGCGGCACACTGGTTGCTCTTTGGGCCTTGTGGACTCCCCTGTACCTGCTGGGGCTCCTGGTGTCACTTCTGAGGATCCTGGCCGGCGCGCGTCTCCGCCCCGCAGCTCGGCTGCATGGGGTATGCTGGCTGCTCCTCAGTTCTCTTCTGTGTCCTCCTATTCACCAGGGGGCGCTGCGGTGGCGCGCGTGTGAGAGAGAGGTTTTTATATATATTGCGTAAAACCTGTACTACTCGTCTTTGACCACTAGATGGCAGCTAATTAGCTATGTGAGTCACGTGAACACTCTTTGTTTTAAGGTTTTAAAGCCACTGTAGGGGGAAGGTTGGAATGTTAATTTGTCTCTTTCAAATTAACCAATGAACTCAGTGTTGAAGTTGCTGAACTACACCCTTGTGTCAAAGAACCAATCACTCTGCTTAAGTAACACCCCTTTTTGTCTATGTCATACCTACTATATAAGTGACTGTCTCTTTAATAAACTGGCTCTTGCTTGGGGGATGTGAAGTATTTTCCATGAAACCAACTTGTGTGTTTTGGTATCATTGTGAAAGCAGTATGGCGCGCATACTAATTCTTCCAATCGATTTGGCACCACACAAAGAAGAAAAGTTTTGCAAGAATGGCGATGACAATTAATGGCGCTCAAGCACGTAGGGCAGATCAGCTTGAATATCATCAATTCAACCATTAAAGAAGGACTTGAGCAAAACCATCAGACGAGGTCACACGCTGCAGCAAGGTAAGAAAGTTTTATTTCTTACATACAGCTCCTCTGAGTTTTTGCACAAGTGTATTCTCAGTGTTGGATTAGGTGGTATTCACTGGGTTCAAATTACAGCTGATCTGTCCTTTGGAACGAAAGAACCCTATGAATTCCTTCTTTGTGTGGCTATCCCTTTCATTTCTGACGTACTGGGCAGAGCGGAAGCTTTAGTCAGCTGGTAGTTGTATCCTGTGACGTAGAGTTGGAACCAAGCCACGCCCTGATGAGGGTATTGGATGAATCATGAGTTGTGACCTGGGGTCCTCATGATGGGAATATGGGATTAACACCATTTACATTAATATCTGGCGTAAATGGAAGTTATTAAGACTCCGTGTCCCCATAGGAAAGGTGAATATATATGGGATTAACACCATTTATATTAATATCTGGCGTAATTGGAAGTTATTCAGACTCCGTGTCCCCATAGATGTAGGATTAATACTAATTTCATATTAAGAAGAAATTAGAAGTTATTAAGACTTCGTGTCCCTACGAATATAGTCACCAGAGAATTGTGGGAGCGATAGTAGTAGTTATTGCTTGAACTGTGTGTTACTGTTATCTTCTTTGATTGAAGTTTCAGGAGCAATGCTATCAGTTAATTGCTTGAACTTAGTGTTACCACAGGAATGGGCAATTCAAATGTCACTGGATATAAAGAGGAGATGTTAACAGCTGCTCAGTTAATAGTTGAATGAAAGAAAGGGAAAAAGTTTCAGTAAGAAAGTTGAAGACGTTCATGTGTTCATTAGGTATGCCAGAGAAGGGTAGATTAAATGAGGGATCATGAACAGTATATTGAAGGAAAAGAGAAGTTGGTTGGAAGGAGAATTATAGACTGATAGAAAGCTGAAGTAGGTTGAGAAAATGGGCAATATTTCTATTGCAAGATGGAGGATTTTGAATCCTGAGAGAACAATGAAGAAAGAAAAAACACGTGGTACCCATCCCCCTTCTGTTTCAATTTCTGTTACAACCCCTTTTGTGTCTTCTGTAACTTGTAGTTCTACAAGAACCCATCCTGTCCTCTGGAATGTGCTCCAACAGGAACACCCCCCATCGTGTGTGGTGTTCTTTTCCCCTTCAGGTACTCCTGAAGTAATAGCCCCCTCCTCAGGAAATCAATCCCACCCATATGGTGGTCAGGGAGGAGGGGGGGGTCATGTATTATCTGTAAACTGTCTGCTAATAACTTTTATAAATTGAATGTCCCACTAGTTGAAAATTTGACTACAGTGATTGCACCTATGATGCCAATTGGAAGTGTCCTTGGTCCCCTAGTTAATGTCATGATGAGTAGAATTCCCAATCAGAGGACTTACCTATGCTGTTCTGTAGGGAGTTAGCTAAAATATGGAAAGCGTTCTCATGATGTTGGTGAGATTTGGAAGGTTTAGTCCAAGGTAAAGCTGATGAATTCTCTCTCAAGTTATAGTTTCAACAGTGGGATCTCACTTAGTCTGAGAGGAAGCATCTAGGTGATCAATCAGTCACATTGTCTGATAGGCATCAGGACAGAGCAGAGAGTGTGAAGAAAGTTTCCAATAGACTCCAGCAAACATGGGTAGATTTGAGTTTTGAATAGACCTCAGACATGCATGAGAAAAGAAAATCTTAACTGCTGCCTTTGTGGATGGTCTTGAGAGGATCATCTGGGAAAGCTGGGTACTGGCTAGGCCTGAGTGAAGATCATTATGCCCCTCCATTTTGTTGCAAGTTCCATAAAGGAGGGTGCAAAAAGTTGAATTGAACAAAAGGCCTAAGGCGGGTGTGGCTTCTCATCAGTACTTCCCACAAGAAGAGGGAAGGAAAACTTTGTGTGTACCTGCCCATTTCCTTGCCCATGGGAGGAGATGAATGTTCAGCCCCTCAAGTGCAACGCCCATAAGTAATAGGATATCCTGAGTGAAATGCTGTGTCCTATTATCTATACAATCCTTAGGGACTGCCCCCATTGCCTCACAGCAAACATGTTCCATATTCACTCATGTGTAAGGGTTGTATTACATGTGTAGGAGTAGTAATGTGATGGTAAAGATGGTAATGTAGTTCCTACTCCGCCATCAAGGTATAAACTTTAAATCTGACTACTCTGCTTCTTCTGGAGGGAGCGAGTAGTAGTAGTATGAGTCCTTCCTGATTTTTAAAAATTCACATGATTGTTTCCAATTAATAATCAAATTTTGAGTTTCTTGCAGATGGATCATCTCAGACAGGATAGGCGGTTCCTACCCAAATGTTGTCAAGTCAGAACCACTCCCTCCAGCAATATCAGTGCAGGAGGCAGAGCTGAAGGCGCTCACTGAGGTTTGTAAGATGGCTGAGGGTAAGACTGCTAACATTCAGGTATGCTTTCAGTATCACTCATTATTACGGTCTAATCTGGTGGAGCAGAGATTTTGGTTGATCCATGGGTAAGCCCATCAATAATGAATGCTGAGTGTATGAAAGATTTTTGATGCCCTGATGCTCCCTGAGGAGGTAAAGGCTAAACGATTACCTGAAGCCTACAGTAAGAGGAAGTCTGTGTGATACAGGATGGTTTTGGGTCTGTAGACTTTCAAAAAGGTTTGAGTGTTTTCAGATACAGGCTACGGAGGCTAAAGAGATACATCAAAGGAAAAAGGTAGAAGTGATGATTAAGAATGGACTCTGAAGGGTTGGTAAGAAATTCTTCCTTCAGAGGGCACTCTACCTAAAGAGGATGGATTTAGAACATGGGCAAATCAAGAGAGAGAAGGTGTGACTGGGTTCTGTGATGGATGGCTCCTGGATTTAACAATGCTGCCACTAGGTGACTGCTGTAATAATGATGGGAGAACTATGGGAGTTCCAGAAAGGCATATGCTCAGGTCATCTTACCCATTTCAGAGACTGCGGATTGACTACATTCAGTTAACAAAGGTGGAACAATGTGAATATGTCCCTGTCTGAATTGTTCTCTTTCCAGGATATTTGGAGACCTGGCCTGTAGCAAAGGCTACAGCTAAAGATATTGGCTGAGGAGAGAATACCTACTCCTGGGGCTCTTCTTCATCTAACTGGAAGATAGGCCTGAGTCTTTAGGAAGTACTCTTTGAAAATGTCCCTAGGTTAGATCTCTATTTCTCCAATAGCTCCAGAAGCAGCATTTCAAAGTATGTTATCTGTCTCACAAACAGACTGTCTAACGTGCATGTCCAAGTTTTAGTTTGTTTTCCAGATCCAGATTGCATAAGAGACAACTCAATCTTTACAACCATGAGATTGGGTAGTGGTGAAAGGAGAGGCGTATGGAAAGTCCAAGAGTCACGTTTGAGGATCTACATCAAGTCCTGTAAACCACCGAGACGGCTGTCCAATTGGAATGGATCCATGTGTCACATAGCAACCAAGTGCCAGGACTATAGGGGCCATAATGCTTTTACATGTCTTATTGTTTGGTTAATATGGTACAAGAGGGGAAACAGTTCAATCAAATTCCAATGGTATTTTATCAAATGAGTCAGGAACTGCCAAGTTTGACTTTTGTAGTGTAGTGGACAGATGACAGATAGGACACTTGGCTTTGGTCAGATAAGTACATCTGTGTGACAGGAACTGACCCAGTCTATGGTAATTGTGCAGTGTTTAGAGATAAGCATACCAACTGTGGACATTGGAGATAAGCAGGACAGAACACTAGTCCTAAAGGCCCTTTTACACGAGCCGATTATCGTTCAAATAATCGTTCAAACGTTCGGATTTGCACGATTATTGTTGTGTATAAACACGGGTAACGATTTAACGACGAACGAGATTTCGTTCGCTTCTCGTTGATCGCATCTTTTGTCCTGCCAATAAATTAATCGTTCATCGTTCGGAAAATCTTCCAGTTTAAATGAAAATCGTTTAGTCGTTGGCAAATGGTAATGGTAATGCTTATGGCAAGGAGCAAGGAACGGTCGTAATAACGATTATAAAACGACCGAAAGTACGAAGATTGTGAACGACTTCTCTTTCAGTGTAAACGGTATTTACATTGCATCGTTCGATCGTTCACCTACGATCGCTAATACGATTTATCTTTCCGTGTAAAAGGACCTTAAGTATTGGGAAGATAAACCAGTGGAGGCTGTGGATCTCCTAGAGTCAGTAAGGATGAGAATTTGTTGCAGAGGATATTACTATCCTGAAGGGAATACCACCAAACTATTGAAAACATAATGAGTGTAATCCTTTGTTCCAGTCCATTAGGAATCCAACATGATTTGGGGAATATAAGTGGAAAAGATACCCTAGGCAAATTTAGAATGGTAAGGGAAGTCCAATTGCATCTTTGGCTCCTACATCCTTGCCTACAATTGGCATTAAATATTTGCCCAATTTAGAGAAATGAAGACAAACTGGTCTCAGAGACAGGATTTTATACAGGAAAGCTCATTGGTGTTTTCTCTCCAGGATATAGTTTGTATATAATCCATCTAAATGAGACAGATAGTGACTCTGATAGATGGTTTATCAGCCAATACTATCAACATGCAGATATCTGGTGGTTGTGTGGAGATCTGAAACTCCGACCAAGGATGCAAATAGAAGGTAATGGCCAATGTACCCTGATCAAGTACTGATGCCATTTGTTCTATTTTCACCTTCTGAGTGAAATCAAGTCAGTAAGCAGCACAATGTCTGGTCATGATTAAGATGGTTTTGTCATACATCCTTTGACTCTCAAGTATACATAAATGCCATAGGAGTCCATAGAAGAGTTTCTGACAGATTTTTAAAGCTAGAAGTCAGGTAGCTGTAGGAGTTGAGTCATTAATTCCAATGATTAGTATTAATAAAATGTAGATTGGATTAACATCTCTTTTATCATCAACAGAGATTTGTGAATTAAACCGGTGACGCTGTGATGACACTGCAGAACCAACTGGTCCTCGACAGCAGAAAAAAGTAGGGGTCTACAAGATCTTTGGAAGTTCCAGCTATACCTACATTCCGAATAACACCTGATGGAAGTATCATCAAGGATCTGAAGGGACTGACGACTATCGAATGAAATGGCTGAAAATTAAAATTGTTTTTAAAATGTTTAATATGTCTATAACCACACCATGCATATGTACTGTGACTCAGTCAAAGATAGGATTATTACAACTGTATGAAGTATGCAATTCCATCCTGAAGTAAATAAAAACCTTGTTGATGGTTGCGGAGTAAATGGGACCTGGTGAAGCAATAAGGAAAGTCCAGCTCTTCGCTGTTTAGGGCGTTGGGAGAGTACCTCACTTTGCCTGTTCACCTTGGGTCTATTTCCCGCAAAAAGGAGGGATTTCTGAGAGAGAGGTTTTTATATATATTGCGTAAAACCTGTACTACTCGTCTTTGACCACTAGCTAATTAGCTATGTGAGTCACGTGAACACTCTTTGTTTTAAGGTTTTAAAGGGATTCTGTCACCACCATTTTCCATATTAAGTTATTTATACCACCGGATTTATCTCATCATAAGGATCTCCAAATGGTTATTGTTATAGGGCACAGATGAAGATTTGAGGTGTAAAAATAGTTTTTTATCAACTGTCAATCACTTACATTAAGGAGCCCAAGGGGAGTTGACCATCGTTGCTGGAGCCCCGGCTCGGCGATTCCGTTGGAGCCCCGGACCGCTCACCTAATTAATATTCACTTCACTGAGTGAGTCAGTGAAGCTCCGGCGCGGCACTTGATGTACTGCGCCTATGCGGGATTACAGCCGCCGCCGGAGCTTCACTGACTCACTCAGTGAAGTGAATATTAATTAGGTGTGCGGTCCGGGGCTGCGCAGGCGCAGTACATCAAGTGCCGCGCTGGAGCTTCACTGACTCACTCAGTGAAGTGAATATTAATTAGGTGGGCGGTCCGGGGCTCCAACGAAATCGCCGAGCCGGGGCTCCAGCAACGATGGTCAACTCCCCTTGGGCTCCTTAATGTAAGTGATTGACAGTTGATAAAAAACGATTTTTACACCTCAAATCTTCATCTGTGCCCTATAATAATAACCATTTGGAGATCCTTATGATGAGATAAATCCGGTGGTATAAATAACTTAATATGGAAAATGGTGGTGACAGAATCCCTTTAAGGCCACTGTAGGGGGAAGGTTGGAATGTTAATTTGCCTCTATCAAATTAACCAATGAACTCAGTGTTGAAGTTGCTGAACTACACCCTTGTGTCAAAGAACCAATCACTCTGCTTAAGTAACACCCCTTTTTGTCTATGTCATACCTACTATATAAGTGACTGTCTCTTTAATAAACTGGCTCTTGCTTGGGGGATGTGAAGTATTTTCCATGAAACCAACTTGTGTGTTTTGGTATCATTGTGAAAGCAGTATGGCGCGCATACTAATTATTCCAATCGATTTGGCACCACACAAAGAAGAAGAGTATCGCAAGGATGGCGATGACACGCGCTAGTCTGCACGCTGCACGTGTGGGGCCGAGGTCAGGCCTTCTGCCGGGTTCCTTTCCGCTGGCTCCCTCGGACCTTTCTGTGCCTGTGGTTCCAGTTTATGTCCCCCCTGCCCTCAGCCTCGGCGTCCATCGATTCAGGATCCTACTGCTGATGTTCCCAGTGCGCATCAAGTTCCTCCTGCTAAGGTCTCGGGTGCCAGTCCAGATGCGGGTGCTTGGGGGGTTAAAGATGTTGCGGTATTGAATGCGTTACAGTCCCTGTGGGTGTTTACAAAGACTCCTTTTTCTGTGAAGTTAGCCCGTTGGGGTCTTAGGTTCCTGAGGATGTGAAGCTAAAAATCTGGGATAACGGGTAAGTGGACATTTGGTCTTTTGTCGGTTCCGACCAGCCCTCGGTGGATAAGGAGCAGAGGACCGACAAGCCCTTTGAGCGTCGGACCAAGGTGGCGAAAACTATCGGCAATTGGTTTCAGGCTTTTGCAGTTCTGGGTTGCGTTGCTCGGAGCTGTTCATTTACATGGATCCGATTTAGAATGCTTTCAAAACATATGGGGGTTCAGCGTGGTGGCGATATGACGAGGAGTTCCGTCACTGCCTTGCTTTGCAACCCTTGGTGGGCTGGGGTGTCAAGGCCACGGATGTCTGGCCGCGGCTCATGATGGCTCAGAGGCTGCCGCCTCCCTTTCCAGGCGGCGCCACTGGGTTGCCACTGGGTGGCTACGGCATTACAGTGAATGCCAGTACCTCCCCGCACAATGCAGCCAATAAACGTGCGGGGAGAGAACTTGAGCATGGCGCTCGAGCACACGCGGTGTTCGGCTGAACGCTGTGTGGTCTCGAGCGCCGCCATGCTCGGCTGAATACCATATTCGGCCGAGCATGCTTGCTCAACACTAGTAATAAGGTGACTACATGCACCATTACTGGTTGTTACAATGGTCAGCAGAGGACACAGTAAGGGTAACAGGAGTTGACCAAAACTATCCCCCCCATGCTGCACCCTATAGTTACTGACCTTGACCCATCCGCTTCCATAAAACACCAGTAAACCACATTCCCTTCACAGAGGACATAAAATTTTTTTTTCTGATATACTGTTGTCCAAACCTGAGGAGGGTTCTTATAGTCCGATGCATGTTGTAGTTCGGTGTGTTTTATAGTCCGGTGCATCTTATAGTCAGCTGTGTCTTATAGTCCAGTATGTCTTATAGTCCACTGTGGCTTATAGTCCGTGGCGTCTTATAGTCGACTGTGTTTTATAGTCCACTGGGGATTCTATTTTTAAATTATTGATTATGTTCTTTTTATAGTGATGGATATTTTGAATAAAGATTAATAAAAAAATAAACCGGCAGAGAAAAGAGAAAGCTGAAAGAAGTCATCATGGTGGTCTGGAGAGGACAAGGAAAGAGAACATCTACATCAGAGGAGACATCACTGGATATGTGTGTGTGTGTGTATATATAGATATATATATATCTATGGCCCTGCATTACCCTGTATGTTCTGTGGTGCTGTATGTAATGTTTTCCAAGTTAGGGCTGGAAGGAAGGGGTTAGGCTGAGAATTTGGCATGGGGGGGACGCCATTTTTAATTTTTGCCTCTGCCACCAAAAAGGCTAGGTGCACCCCAGCCCCTTGCCATTGACAGAAGGGGGGCCAGGCACATTCTTTGCACGGGGGGGCCCTCTGCTCTCTGTGTCCACCTCTGGCCCAATTTATGACAAGGCTCAGGCTTCGTCATAAATTACGAGTAACAATTACTCCAGCCCTTGAATTTTTACTCCTCTTTTATGCCCATTTCCAGTAAATGTGTTGAAGACAAAGTCCCAGCCGTCTCCCCCATCTTTCCCTTGCCACTGCCAAGTGGAGAGGATGGCGCAAAAACGCTAGTGCGACAAAATACTGTCACAAGGGCATTTTCATGCCAAAAGCTGATGTAAAAACATTCTTAAATGACCCCCAATGAGTCTCCTGGGAATGGTAGACATGGAGGGAGCACTATACATGTACTCTGTTCAATCCGTGCCTAGGAAGCACAAGAAACTCATTGGGTCTTATTTATGACAAGGTCTCGTCATAAATTATGGGGTCATTTATTAAACTGGTGTAAAGTAGAAGTAGCTTAGTTGCCCGTAGCAACCCATCAGAGTCCACCTTTAATTTTTCACAGCTCCTTTGGAAAATTAAATGTGGACTCTGATTGGTTGCTATGGGCAACTAAGCCAGTTCTGCTGGAAGATCCAGTTTTAGGTCAGGTTCAGGGAGTTACTACTAATTGAAGAAGATCTTGTATTTCTACACGCCGTGTACAGCTTTCATTTCCTATCACATTTCTGGACTGGACTGCAAATTGTGTTTTATACATGTTATAGACTGTTCCTGCACCGTATTGTGCTCATGTATTTATTGTACTTTATAGATATTCTTAATATATTACTTGAGGCACTGACTTTACATTCAATAATCTGTAAGGAAACTAAATATTTACACCTTATATAGGGTTAATATCCCCAGTATGGAAAGTGAAGTCACCTGTGCTGGTTCCTCATTCCTCTGCACTCGGACTCGTCTCTTCTCCGGAGATCTTGTATTTCTACACACTGCGTATGGCTGTATACAGGTAAGACATTCCTCTCCTATATACTGTATATACAGGGTCTTGTGTTATGGTGGGGGGTCTCACACTGCTCCCTGATATGAGGGGGCACAGACTTCCAGGAAGATCCAGTTCTAGGTCAGGTTCAGGGAGTTACTACTGACTGAAGAAGATATTGTATTTCTACACGCTGTGTATGGCTGTATACAGGTAAGACATTCATCTCCTATATACTGTATATACAGGGTCTTGTGTTATGATGTGGGGGTCTTACACTGCTCCCTGATATGAGGAGGGGGCACAGACTTCCAGGAAGATCCAGTTCTAGGTCAGGTTCAAGGAGTTATTACTGACTAAAGAAGATCCTGGATGAGACACAGAGAACAAGCTGTGGTTATATACTGCAACTATACAGCCATATATATGACCACATACCGTCCACACATAGGGCAAGCTGTGGTTATATACTGTAACTATACAGCCTGTCATATACCTGACCACATACCGTCCACATACAGGACAAGCTGTGGTTATATACTGTAACTATACAGCCAGTCATATACCTGACCACATACCGTCCACACACAGGACAAGCTGTGGTTATATACTGTATTTATACAGCCAGTCATATACCTGACCACATACCGTCCACACATAGGACAAGCTGTGGTTATATACTGTAACTATACAGCCAGTCATATACCTGACCACATACCGTCCACACATAGGACAAGCTGTGGTTATATACTGTAACTATACAGCCGGTCATATACCTGACCACATACCGTCCACACATAGGACAAGCTGTGGTTATATACTGTAACTATACAGCCGGTCATATATCTGACCACTTACCGTCCTCATAGAGGACAAGCTGTGGTTATATACTGTAACTATACAGCCAGTCATATACCTGACCACATACCGTCCACATACAGGACAAGCTGTGGTTATATACTGTAACTATACAGCCAGTCATATACCTGACCACATACCGTCCACACACAGGACAAGCTGTGGTTATATACTGTAACTATACAGCCGGTCATATACCTGACCACATACCGTCCACACACAGGACAAGCTGTGGTTATATACTGTAACTATACAGCCAGTCATATACCTGACCACATACCGTCCACACATAGGACAAGCTGTGGTTATATACTGTAACTATACAGCCAGTCATATACCTGACCACATACCGTCCACATACAGGACAAGCTGTGGTTATATACTGTAACTATACAGCCGGTCATATACCTGACCACATACCGTCCACACATAGGACAAGCTGTGGTTATATACTGTAACTATACAGCCGGTCATATACCTGACCACATACCGTCCACACATAGGACAAGCTGTGGTTATATACTGTAACTATACAGCCGGTCATATACCTGACCACATACCGTCCACACATAGGACAAGCTGTGGTTATATACTGTAACTATACAGCCAGTCATATACCTGACCACACCTTGACCAAAGCTGCAAACATTTTGGGATCAGGTATTGAATAGAATCAATCAATTTTCCTAGAGAGCCACTAAACTGTGTGCTAGGATATTTAGAGCTACTTCTTGTGGGGGCAATGAGCAAAATGGCTATTTCTAAGATTTTAAATGAAGCCCGTAAACGTTTCACTTTATTGTGGTTGGATCACAGTCCTCCTACTTTTGATGCGTTTTTGAAAAGAGTGCAAAATATGACCTTAACTCATTTAAAAATAATAGCTATAAATTAGGGTTAGATGAAAGGTTCTACAATTTCTTTCTTCTAAGTGGGGGAGATTGTACGTACCAAGTGTGGTGCTGGCGTGCTGTGCGAGGGAGGGGGTGGGTGGGTACAGGTAAAGGGAAAATTCTGTGGAGGGGGGATGGAATTGGTATGTTGTAAAACATGTTTATCTTTCAACATGTCTTTCTGTAAAATGTTGTCATTTTCTACAACGGAAGAATGCCAAAGAATGACAGAAATTCTGTTTTGGAGATTTGCTGCATAGTTTATGGTACTATATGCAAAATTCAATAAAAAATATCTGATTTAAAAAAATAAAATAAAAAAAAGTCTCAACACAGCAATATGCAAAATAGCCGTTATGGGTCTACAACACGGTGAAAGCCAGATATCCCTTAAAGGAAAGAAAACCAAGCAAAGGGGTGTCCCCATTACAGAGATCACCAAATCCTCCATATTAAGTGGCCCCTATGTCAAGATCCCGCTCTTTTACAAGCTTTAAGGATGTGACGGGTTTTCCTTCCTTTGAGGGATATCTGGCTTTCACTGTGTTGTAGACCCATAACTGGGGCTCCGCCGTTATTTTCCATATTTTTCTAGATGTGGACACGCCCCTTTTCAAGGCTCCACCCCTTCCCTGGGCAGGCCTTTAGACTTGCGTCACACGTCCTTGGTTACAGCTCATAGAGGACTTCTTTTTGGGAGAAATCTGCCCTC
Source organism: Rhinella marina (assembly GCA_900303285.1). NCBI lineage: Eukaryota > Metazoa > Chordata > Amphibia > Anura > Bufonidae > Rhinella > Rhinella marina. The sequence continues at coordinate 26,331 of ONZH01017543.1, forward strand.
CATTAGCTGTGCAGGAGATTTACTGGCTCTCCCAGGAGTCCAGGATGTCCCCCTTTGGCAAGGATCCTGTGTGCTAAATACAATACAGCTCCATTCCATAGCAGTCCAGGTTTCTCATGGGTGTCTGGCTGTCAATGACAGACCACATGATGGGCGCTGTGACACCAAGGTTCCTTCTGCTAAGTCCTGGAAGATACAGGGGAGTAATAAAGGGCCACCTGTGTCTTTGTGGTGGACAACAAAACTGTGGGAACTGCTTGTGTGTGGATCAAACAATCCTGTCTACGGAGGTCAGTCTGGGCTGTCCAAAGCTTTTTCGCCGTGTGCATACCCTAACCTAACCACTGCACCCAATACCTTCTAACAGCTGGGTCAGAATGGCTTAGATCATGGGCAATCCAATAATGTGCCACCATCCGTCAGCTGGGCTGAAAGTCTTGGAGTGCTTCATAGAGGCATGTGTGACAGTTAACGATCTCTCACCAAGAAGTGCACTGCCCAAAATTAGCTCCTGAGAGCCGTTTTATATGCCTGCAAATGAGGCACTTTTATTCTATACTCTCTTGTGGCAAGACCCAGTGTCTAGTCAGAACACACCTGTAATTACATACCTGCCTGAGACATAACTGCAGGACGAGATTTGCAGCCTTTTCTATCTGGGTTATTTTTTGTCAATATACTATAGATACACATTAGACATGAGCGAATTATTAAAAAAATTATTCGCCGACCATTCGGCGAACTTTTCCTAAGATTCATTTATTCGACGAATAGATTAGCTGAATTTGTGTAAAAAATATACGTTATGTGGCTATTATATACTGTAACTATACAGCCGGTCATATACCTGACCACATACCGTCCACACATAGGACAAGCTGTGGTTATATACTGTAACTATACAGCCAGTCATATACCTGACCACATACCGTCCACACACAGGACAAGCTATGGTTATATACTGTAATTATACAGCCAGTCATATACCTGACCACATACCGTCCACACATAGGACAAGCTGTGGTTATATAATGTAACTATACAGCCAGTCATATACCTGACCACATACCGTCCACACATAGGACAAGCTGTGGTTATATACTGTAACTATACAGCCAGTCATATACCTGACCACATACCGTCCACATACAGGACAAGCTGTGGTTATATACTGTAATTATACAGCCAGTCATATACCTGACCACATACCGTCCACACACAGGACAAGCTGTGGTTATATACTGTAATTATACAGCCAGTCATATACCTGACCACATACCGTCCACACACCAGGACAAGCTGTGGTTACTATACTGTAATTATACAGCCAGTCATATACCTGACCACATACCGTCCACATACAGGACAAGTTGTGGTTTATACTGTAACTATACAGCCGGTCATATACCTGACCACATACCGTCCACACACAGGACAAGCTGTGGGTTATATACTGTAACTATAACAGCCAGTCATATACCTGAACACATACCGTCCACACATAGGACAAGCTGTGGTTATATTACTGTAACTATACAGCCGGTCATATACCTGACCACATACCGTCCACACACAGGACAAGCTGTGGTTATATACTGTAACTATACAGCCAGTCATATACCTGACCACATACCGTCCACATACAGGACAAGCTGTTGGTTATATACTGTAACTATATAGCCAGTCATATACCTGACCACATACCGTCCATAAACAGGACAAGCTGTGGTTATATACTGTAACTATACAGCCGGTCATATACCTGACCACATACCGTCCACACACAGGACAAGCTGTGGTTATATACTGTAATTATACAGCCATATACCTGACCACATACCGTCCACACATAGGACAAGCTGTGGTTATATACTGTAACTATACAGCCAGTCATATACCTGACCACATACCGTCCACACATAGGACAAGCTGTGGTTATATACTGTAACTATACAGCCAGTCATATACCTGACCACATACCGTCCACACACAGGACAAGCTGTGGTTATATACTGTAATTATACAGCCGGTCATATACATGACCACATACCATCCACACATAGGACAAGCTGTGGTTATATACTGTAACTATACAGCCAGTCATATACCTGACCACATACCGTCCACACACAGGACAAGCTGTGGTTATATACTGTAACTATACAGCCAGTCATATACCTGACCACATACCGTCCACACATAGGACAAGCTGTGGTTATATACTGTAACTATACAGCCGGTCATATACCTGACCACATACCGTCCACACACAGGACAAGCTGTGATTATATACTGTAACTATACAGCCAGTCATATATCTGACCACATACCGTCCACACATAGGACAAGCTGTGGTTATATAATGTAACTATACAGCCAGTCATATACCTGACCACATACCGTCCACACACAAGACAAGCTGTGGTTATATACTGTAATTATACAGCCGGTCATATACATGACCACATACCGTCCACACACAGGACAAGCTGTGGTTATATACTGTAATTATACAGCCAGTCATATACCTGACCACATACCGTCCACATACAGGACAAGCTGTGGTTATATACTGTAACTATATAGCCGGTCATATACCTGACCACATACAGTCCAAACAGGACAAGCTGTGGTTATATACTGTAACTATACAGCCAGTCATATACCTGACCACATACGTCCACACATAGGACAAGCTGTGGTTATATACTGTACTATACAGCCCTATACCTGACCACATACCGTCCACACATAGGACAAGCTGTGGTTATATACTGTAACTATACAGCCAGTCATATACTGACCACATACCGTCCACACATAAGGACAAGCAGTGGTTATATACTGTAACTATACAACTGGTCATATACCTGACCACATACCCGTCCCACATACAGGACAAGCTGTGGTTATATACTGTAACTATACATCCAATCATATACTGACCACATACCGTCCACATACAGGACAAGCTGTGGTTATATACTGTAACTATACAGCCGGTCATATACCTGACCACATACCGTCCACACACAGGACAGCTGTGGTTATATACTGTAACTAAACAGCCAGTCATATACCTGACCACATACCGTCCACACATAGGACAAGCTGTGGTTATATACTGTAACTATAACAGCCGGTCATATACAGTACCTGACCACATACCGTCCACACACAGGACAAGCTGTGGTTATATACTGTAACTATACAGCCAGTATATACCTGACCACATCCGTCCACATACAGGACAAGCTGTGGTTATATACTGTAAACTATATAGCCAGTCATATACCTGACCACATACCGTCCACACACAGCACAAGCTGTGGTTATTATACTGTAACTATACAGCCAGTCATATACCTGACCACATACCGTCCATAAACAGGACAAGCTGTGGTTATATACTGTAACTATACAGCCAGTCATATACCTGACCACATACCGTCCACACACAGGACAAGCTGTGGTTATATACTGTATTATACAGCCATATACCTGACCACATACCGACACATAGGACAAGCTGTGGTTATATACTGTAACTATACAGCCAGTCATATACCAGACCACATACCGTCCACACATAGGACAAGCTGTGGTTATATACTGTAATTATACAGCCAGTCATATACCTGACCACATACCGTCCACACACAGGACAAGCTGTGGTTATATACTGTAATTATACAGCGGTCATATACATGACCACATACCGTCCACACATAGGACAAGCTGTGGTTATATACTGTAACTATACAGCCAGTCATATACCTGACCACATACCGTCCACATACAGGACAAGCTGTGTTATATACTGTAACTATACAGCCAGTCATATACCTGACCACATACCGTCCAACACAGGACAAGCTGTGATTATATACTGTAACTATACAGCCAGTCATATATCTGACCACATACCGTCCCACACATAGGATAAGTTGTGGTTATATAATGTAACATATACAGCCAGTCATAACTGACCCATACCGTCCACACACAGGACAAGCTGTAGTTATATACTGTAACTATACAGCCAGTCATATACCTGACCACATACCGTCCACACATAGGACAAGCTGTGGTTATATACTGTAACTATACAGCCGGTCATATACCTGACCACATACCGTCCACACATAGGACAAGCTGTGGTTATATACTGTAATTATACAGCCAGTCATATACCTGACCACATACCGTCCACATATAGGACAAGCTGTGGTTATATACTGTAACTATACAGCCTGTCATATACCTGACCACATCCCGTCCACACATAGGACAAGCTGTGGTTATATACTGTAATTATACAGCGTCATATACCGACCCATACCGTCCACCATACAGGACAAGCTGTGGTTATATACTGTAACTATATAGCCGTCATATACCTGACCACATACCGTCCACACATAGGACAAGCTGTGTTATATACTTACTATACAGCCAGCTATACCTGACACATACCGTCCACAATAGGACAAGCAGTGGTTATATACTGTAACTATACAACCGTCATATACCTGACCACATACCGTCCACATAGAGGACAAGCTGTGGTTATATACTGTAACTATAC
>ONZH01017544.1:0-45000 GCA_900303285.1 Rhinella marina
AGCCAATCATTGCTGGGGGAAAAGGGGGTGTCACCTGCAAATTTGCACCAAAATCGTCTGAACCCTGACGTTTTATAGGATTGTTAGACACAAAGAAAACTAGTATCACTATTAAATAATAAAATACTATCACTTTGATTTCTTATAATCTGGTAAGAGTGTAGCTATAATAGGTGTTTGATGCTGTTGGGAACTACAGATAAGAGCTACTCTCTGACGGATTCACTGAGAAGGAGAAGTCTGCAGATACACTGAACGTGAAAGCTGTAGAGAAAAACTGTTGAAAATTTTTAATTAAAGACCAAATTCAAAAAGTTTAGCCAAAATGAGTGGAATGCACATAATAATAATAAAAAAAAAAACCTACGGCCAAAGGTGTCCAAAGCCTTTAAAAGAGGATGTAAACCTTTGGTGAATCCACAATCATGCAGCAGCTCTTCTCACTGCACTCTGCTCTTCGGCTCTTCCACCTTGCGGAGTACATGTCCAATTACAGTGCCTTGCGAAAGTATCCGGCCCCCTGGAACTTTTCAACCTTTTGCCACATTTCAGGCTTCAAACAAAAAGATATAACATTTTTAATTTTTGCTGAAGAATCAACAACAAGTGGGTCACAATTGTGAAGTGGAACGAAATTTATTGGATCATTTAAACTTTTTTGTAATAATAAAACTGAAAAGTGGGGCGTGCAAAATTATTCGGCCCATTTACTTTCAGTTCAGAAAACTCACTCCAGAAGTTCATTGAGGATCTCTGAATGATCCAATGTCCTAAATGACTGATGAAGATAAATAGAATCCACCTGTGTGTAATCAAGTCTCCGTATAAATGCACCTGCTCTCTGATAGTCTCAGGGTTCTGCATCATGAAGACCAAGGAACACATCAGGCAGGTCCGTGATACTGTTGTGGAGAAGTTTTAAAGCCGGATTTGGATACCAAAGATTTCCCAAGCTTTAAACATCCCAAGGAGCACTGTGCAAGCGATCATATTGAAATGGAAGGAGTATCAGACCACTGCAAATCTACCAAGACCCGGCCGTCCCTCTAAACTTTCATCTCAAACAAGGAGAAGACTGATCAGAGATGAGGCCAAGAGGCCCATGATCACTCGGGATGAACTGCAGAGATCTACAGCTGAGGTGGGAGAGTCTGTCCATAGGACAACAATCAGTCCAACACTTCACAAATCTGGCCTTTATGGAAGAGTGGCAAGAAGAAAGCCATTTCTCAAAGATATCCATAAAAAGTCTCGTTTACAGTTTGCCACAAGCCACCTGGGAGACACCAAACATGTGGAAGAAGGTGCTCTGGTCAGATGAAACCAAAATCAAACTTTTTGGAAACAATGCAAAACGATATGTTTGGCGTAAAGCAACACAGCTCATCACCCTGAACACACCATCCCCACTGTCAAACATGGTGGGTGGCAGCATCATGGTTTGGGCCTGCTTTTCATCAGCAGGGACAGGGAAGATGGTTAAAATTGATGGGAAGATGGATGGAGCCAAATACAGGACCATTCTGGATGAAAACCTGTTGGAGTCTGCAAAAGACCTGAGACTAGGACGGAGATTTATCTTCCAACAAGACAATGATCCCAGACATAAAGCAAAATCTACAATGGAAATGGTCAAAAATAAACATATCCAGGTCTTAGAATGGCCAAGTCAAAGTCCAGACCTGAATCCAATTGAGAATATGTGGAAAGAGCTTGAAAACTGCTGTTCACAAACGCTCTCCATCCAACCTCAAAGAGCTCCTGCTGTTTTGCAAGGAAGAAGTGGCAAGAATTTCAGTCTCTAGATGTGCAAAACTGATAGAGACATACCCAAGTGACTTGCAGCTGTAATCGCAGCAAAAGGTGGCGCAACAAAGTATTAATGCAAGGGGCCGAATAATTTTGCACGCCCCACTTTCAGTTTTATTATTACAAAAAAAAGTTTAAATGATCCAATAAATTTAGTTCCACTTCACAATTGTGACCCACTTGTTGTTGATTCTTCACCAAAAATTTAAAATGTTATATCTTTTTGTTTGAAGCCTGAAATGTGGCAAAAGGTTGAAAAGTTCCAGGGGGCCGAATACTTTCGCAAGCACTGTAATGAGATCGGTACGTCATGCGCGGAGAAGCAGATCAAGCACATGAGAAGCGCTGCTGCACGACTGTGGCTTCAACATGTTTAGTTCCCCTTTAAATTCCAGTTTACTACCGCACATGAACTAAATGTTTGAAGTACAGGTTATTATATTATTATATTTTATTTCTAACTTGGGAGCTGAACATCTGGACTGTCTGCAATGTAGAATTTACAGATAATGTTCTCAAGATAGTGGTTGGAACGAGCCAAGTCCTTACAGTGGAGGAAAAATATTTGCATGGGACTTCTACACATGGCGTAAATGCCGTAACGGATCTGCATGTGGAAAAATCGCAGAATCTAACAAGTAACAGCAAAGTAGATGAGATTTTTAACAAATCCATCTACACGCTATGGAGAAAATCCACACATAACTTGACAGCAGTGTTCAATTTACGTTGCGGATCTCTGCCACAGATCCGTATGTTTGTCAATCCGCAAGAAACTTCCAGCATTTCTATACATTCCACAATAAATCCGCACCGTTTGTACAGATTTTCTGTTGCAGATCCACTGCTGCAGTTTAGGGTGCTGCCCACGTGTTCAGGTTTTTTATGCAGTTTTTAAAGCCAAAATCAGTAGTGGAGCATAAAAGGAGAGAAAGCATAAAGGGAAGATATTAGACCCCATTCACACATTCGGTCTGTGTGCTGTCCGTTCCATTGCCTGTTCATACAAAAATAGAACAAGTCCTACTCTTGTCTGTTTCGCGGACAGGAATAGGCATTTCTAAAAAAATGCTGGGATATGACAAAATACGGAACACATGCTGCTCCTTGTTTTTGCGGATCGATAACTTGCGTATGGTGAGCGGATGCAGTCGTGGAATGACCCTTTAAACTAACTTTTTCTCCGAATGTAGAATCGGATCACTAAATGAAAGGTATTATTACACTTAGCTGATTTAGTCCTACAAGGCATTGAGATTGATCAAACTGGTGTAAAGTAGAAACTGGCTTAGTAGCCCATAGCAGCCAATCAGATTCCACCTTTCATTTTCTAAAGGAGCTTGAAAAATGAAAGGTGGATCAGGTGGAATTGAGTATTTCTTACCAGAAACGACAATATAGCGCCACCTAGTGACTAAGATATAGAAAAGACAGACTACAGAGAAAAAAAGTCACATCACAAAATTAAAGGACTTTCTGCTTAACAAAAATGTCATTTTTTTTTCATTTTATTAATGTTAGAAGACACTGGAGAGCGCCCCTTTCAATAGACCCAAAATGACCCAAGAACATGAATTTGCTTTTGGTGATTTTTTACTGACTAAAAATAAATGCCAGTAAATGTGCTATTGGTTTTTTTTTTTGCCGCATTTTTGTTCTTCATACACATGTGATTGGTGTTTTTTTTCCCCCTTAGGGAAGGGAATGGAAAACCAACTAGAAAAAACATACCATTACTGCAACATACTGCAGACATCATGGACACAAAAAACACACCCCAACTGAAAAAACAGCACTGCCAAAAAATGCATGTGCGTCCTGCGTTTCCACGTTTCCACTGTCTGGAAAATAAAAACTCAGGCCTCATTCACATATCCGTGTTAGTTTGACGTCCGTGAAGGATCCCTGTTTGGTCCGTGTGTCCATGTCATCCGTATTCCACACTGCCCAGCTGAAAATTAATTTCCAGAGCATCTCCTACCTGTGGTCAGTGAAAAACGGTCGCAACACGGATACACAGAGGCCATCCGTGTTGTGTCCATGATTTTCACTGACCCATAGACTTCAATGGACATGTTTGGTCCACATCATGGATCAAAGTAAGGCATGCCTCCGTGATTTTTTTCACTGACCCACGATCAGTAAAAATTACTGATGTGTGAACAGACACATTGAAATCAATGGCTACGTGTGCTGTCTGTGAAAAATGCGGACAGTATACGTCCGTGAAAAACGGAAATGTGAACCAGGCCTTAGGCCTCATGCACACGAACGTGTGCTGGCCGTGCCCGTGCTGCGGGCTGCATACGGCGGGTCCGCAGTAAACGGGCACCGGCCGTGTGCAGCCCGCATCACGGACCCATTCACTTCAATGGGTCCGCGATCCGGGAGATGCGGAGCGGAGGCACGGATCGGAACACCACGGAAGCACTACGGTGTGCTTCCGTGGTGTTTCTGGCCGTGCCTCCGCACCGCAAAAAAGTAGCGCAAGCACTACTTTTTTGCGGTGCGGACCCTCGGATGCGGATCGCGGACCGATTCAAGTGAATGGGTCCGCGATCCGCATGCGGTGGCCTCACGGTCAGTTTGCGGACCGCAGCACGGGCATGGCCGGCACACGTTCGTGTGCATGAGGCCTTAGAATGATGTCACAAGCAACTTTTTATTGCAGTTTTTTGAGAAAAAAACTGAAGTGGGTCCAGCAGAGAGGAGAAGTATAAGACCTTCCTTTATATATCTCGTTCCTCTCCATCCCACCTCTGGTTTTAGCTCAAAAACTGCATAAAAAATGCCACAAAAACATGCTCATGTCACCAACTGTTTTCTTGCCTGCACATTAGCCCATAGTGTAAGCTGTCTGATACGTCTGGTTTAGTAAGTACTTGCATTGAAGCATCTTTCTTAAGAACTCGGCACTGTGTTGTTCCTCTGTTAGTCCTACTAGAAGTATATGAATGAACTGACTGCTGGGTGCTACCATTCCCCTTTTCAAAGGGGTGTGTTCCTATGCAGTGTAGCACTGTTCCCACTGATTGGACAATGTCAGACAGTACAAACACACCCTAAACTGTTAACACACAGCTGTCAATGTCTAGGAGGAATAACAGAGGAAACACAGAGTTATAAGAACAGCTGCTCCAGAATTTTTATTCCATGGGGAATACAAATATTTACTAAAAAAGACATAGAAAGGTGACAACTCCTCTTTAAAGGGGTTCTCCGAGAATTAAGAAAATGAAAATACTTAAAGAAGAACTCCCGACAAAAATTTTATTCCATGTCCTGCTAGAAATGTACATGATATAATCTGTAGTGAATGTCATTTTCTTACCAGTGTCTAAATTTTTGACTTATATCATCCTGAAGTTTCTTATCTGTGTCATGTGACCAGCAATTAGACCCACCAACTCACACATAGACTTATGTGTGGACAGGAAGTCTAATTCTCTATGTATTCCTATGAGACTGAAAGTGAGGCTCTCATAGGGATGAATACAGCAGTTACTGGCTTTCTGTCTTGGGTCAGTTGGAGGTCAGGGAGTTGGTCACATGACCCAGCTACAATAAGAAGAGAGGTTTTTACTCACAGAAACAGTCACTGATAAGAAAATGACAATCACCACAGATTATATCATGCACCTTTCTAACAGGTCAGAGAATAAACATTTTTGCGGGAGTTCTTCTTTAAATATTACTTTATAATAAATATATTCCCAAATTGGGTTCCCCGCCAGCGGCTCGAGGCTCAAGCAACCAATCAAGTAATTTTTTTTAAGATCTAAATCATAAAAACTTCACTAAGTTCTCGTTGGGTTGGTGTGGTAGCCCTTTCTGGGTCGTCCCTTTGACGAAGAGACACACTTATATGTACATAAAATGAAAGTTGGATATGTAGAGATTTGTACATGTATTTTAAATTACTTTGTTATCTGTTATTTACAAAAAAAAAAAAAAAAAAAATATATTCCCAAATAACTTTCATTAGTTATAATAGTTCATTTTGTCTGGGCAGCAATCAATAGGAGAAATCAACTGGCAGCCAGGCTATTAGTAGACACAGAACCTGTCCTAATCACACAGGGGGACAAGTTACTTCAGAGCAGTGAGGTAAAGAGCTGCCTCATCCTCCTCTCTGCTTGTCAGGTATTATGATCCTGAATACAAATGATAAGATCTTCATCTGAATCTCTGTAGGAATGGAGTTCATGAGGAGACATGAAGTACAGAGAGGATGGAAGGACAGACTGTGGTAATGGAGACTGCATACAAGTGCTGCTATTATCCACATCCCCACCTCCTCTCCTCATGAACTCCATTCCTACAGAGATTAAGCTGAAGATCTTATCAGCTGTATTCAGGATCATAATCCCTGACAAGCAGAGCAGAGAGGAGAAGGAGGCAGCTCTTTAACTTGTCCTCCTGTGTGATTAGGACAGGTTCTGTGTGTACTAATAGGACGGTGGCCATTTTATTTCTCCTATTCATTGCTCCACGGACAAAACGAGCCATTATAACTAATGAAAGATATTTGGGAATATATTTATAATAACATAATATTTAAGTATTTTCATTTACTTAATTCCTGGAGAACCCCTTTAAGGCCTGGGATACACTGCGACTTTCTGTAGCACGACTGACTGATTTTAACTATTGAATGATAGCTGCAGTCCACTGAATGCATCCATTTGGACTGCAGCTGTAGTTAAATAGTTAAAATCAGTCAGTCGTGCTACAGAAAGTCGCAGTGTAGCCTCACCCTAAACCTACCAGAGACATGAGATAGCGACCAGCCAGTTGTTCAGGTGACAGCTGTCACTGACTACCCCATGCTCATTGTTTGAACATAGGGAGGACACGATAAGCGGCTGCCAGACACCATTAGCACTGCTTATCTTCATGGAAAACATTCACTTGTGTAGACACACTTTCGGGGGTTGGCACTGCTCTTTTTCTTCTACACAGCTTACATATACTTGCGGAGTCTTTATGAGTAATGGCGGTGCTCAGCCAGCATAGTCCACTTAAAGAAGAACTCCCGCAAAATTTTTTATTCTCTGACCTGTTAGAAAGGTGCATGATATAATCTGTAGTGAATGTCATTTTCTTATCAGTGACTGTTTCTGTGAGTAAAAACCTCTCTTCTTATTGTAGCTGGGTCATGTGACCAACTCCCTGACCTCCAACTGACCCAGAACAGAAAGCCAGTAACTGCTCTATGCATTCCTATGGGAGCCTCACTTTCAGTCTCATAGGAATACATAGAGAATTAGACTTCCTGTCCACACATAAGTCTATGTGTGAGTTGGTGGGTCTAATTGCTGGTCACATGACACAGATAAGAAACTTCAGGATGATATAAGTCAAAAATTCAGACACTAGTAAGAAAATGACATTCACAACAGATTACATCATGTACATTTCTAGCAGGACATGGAATAAAATTTTTTGTTGGGAGTTCTTCTTTAATTGCGGCACTCACCCAAATATCTATGCAGCTTTTATTGTTACATATTCTTAAAAACAGTCATTGATGCGGGCCATACTCAGATACAGGTTACGGAGGGGCCAGATGAAGTGCGGATAGCGCAAAACGGCTGTCGCCGTAACCTGTATCTGAGTATTGGCTGTATCAATGTATGTTTTTAAGAATATGTAACAATAAAAGCTGCGAAGATATTTGGGTAAGTGCCGCAAGGCTTTTTTGACTTTTAAAATAAGTAGGAGCAATCTTCATGGAAAACATACGACTGGATAAATAGAAATTCAACATGACAGCCTGCAGATGTAAGAGGACTGTCTAGGAGTAGACACCGGCATTTAGATATTCACAGGACAGGCATTAAAGGGGTATTCCCATTTCAGACAATGGGGACATATAGCTAGGATATGCCCCAATTGTCTGATAGGTGCGGGTCCCAACTCTGGGACCTGCACTTACAACGCGAATGGAGTGGGGAAATGAACGGAGGGCGCACTGTGCATGCGCAGCCACCCACCAATCATTTCTATGGGGCTGCCGAAAATAGCCGAGCACTGGCTCTAGCGATATGCCTCCATTGTCTGAGATGGGAATACCCCTTTAAGGATCATGACGGCCGTTCCATGCATTGGGGACCGTAAATTGCAGTCCCCAATACATGGGCACCTTCCGTGCAGTTGCCACAGACGGATCCAGACCCATTCAACTTGAGTGGGTCCGTGATCCGCCTGCACCGCGATCATGTTCTATTTTTTTGCGGTGCGGAGGAACAGAAAGAAACCCCATGGAAGCACTCCGTAGAGGTTCAGTGCCTCTGTTCCACACCGCTCCGTCCAGATTGCGGACCCATTCAAGTGAATGGGTCGACATCTGTGATGCGGTGCTCAAATGGCCGGTGCCCGTATATTGCGGACCCGCTGTTTGCAGGCCACAATACTGGCTCGGCCCTTAGAGGGTTTTTAAGCACATTTGCTTTCATTTTTCTTAGAAAATACAAGGCAAGACGAAGTGTAATATAATGTCCACTAATGGTGGAAGGATATAAGAAGGATGTCTCCAGCTCCAGGAGGTAGACTTGTTTCTGAAGATTCTTGATGTATTCTGTCTCTATTAAGACACATGGATCCATTTTCCTAAAACAACAAACACAGAGGAATGATCAGGATTTTGGGGTTGTATGGATTGTTTCACGTGGACACACTAAGGCTAGGGACACACAGCGAAATGTGTTGCACGACGTCTTGTCACTGAAAAGTCGTGCAACATTTATAACGATAGTCAATGGTGTCACACTGCACCACGCTGCGACACGAGACACATCGCCATGTTGCCCTCGCCTAAGGCTACTTTCACACTTGCGTTCCGGTTTTCCGGTATTGAGATCCGGCAGAGGATCTCAATACAGGAAAAAATGGTTCAGTTTTGTCCCCATGCATTCTGAATGGAAAGAGATCTGTTCAGGATGCACAAAACCGCAGCAAGCTGTAATGTTGTGTCTGGTCATAAAAACTGAAAAAACGGATCCGGCACTGAAACCAATGTGAGTCAATGGTGACAGATCTGTTTTTTTAGGAGACTAAAAAATCGGATCTGTCACCCATTGACTTTCGATGTATTTAGTGCCTGATCTGTTTTTTTTAGTTCTGATATCACACAACTGAATCCTAACGGAACGGATGCCTCCTGATGTGCAAAATCAAAACGGATCCGCTTAATTCCGGTATTGAATAAATCACAGGGGCTGGTAAGTGGGACACCAGCAAATCCTGATAATGGGTGAGACGGATTTTTAATTCAAAAACACATCACAGGAATAATCCTACTCAAATGTATAATAAAATGTAACTTTTAATGATAATTATTAAAATCAAAATCACTCAAAAGAGGCATCAGCCAAAACAAAACCAAAAAACACTATATGCTTCTACAATACTGATCTCCAATCCGTAGTGGGTAGGGTTATGGGTAGCGTCAGGTAGATCAGAAAAAGTCACCCTAGCACTAACCCTGATGTAGAGAGCCCTACCTACAAACGGAATAGCCGCCCCGATAGGGGCGATCCCGTATCTCGTACCTCCTACTGCCCCTATTGAAGCCCTAGGAAAGTAAGACCGTCACCAACCTATTGCTATGTAGGCCACACCACACTCACTCAAGAATGGCCAAGAAAGGAAACATTATGTACAACTGTGGGTATGACAACAAGTGATGTCGACAAGGAGAGCGCAAGGAGACTGGGGTGCCACCTGCCAACCACAGAAGCTCTCCCAGGCGACCACTCGAATATCATATATTTAGCATCCAAAAGTGACTGTTCCACTACAAATTAGAAGTATCGATATGTATAGGATAACATAATGAAACAAACACTGCTAAAGCCTTAATACATCGGCTGATTGATATGTCCCGGTCCCGACGCGTTTCACCATTAGTTTTAGGCTCATCAGGGGACAGACCATCTAGGGTAAAATGACCCTTATATATAGCTCCAGATGTCAAAAGAAAAAAAGCAAAAAAGCAACAGACATGCAGATGATATGTTTATGGTCTAACAGTTCACTAAATACTACGCATATACATTGGTGCCACCTGTCTATAACCTTATAGGCTATTTAGGTACAGGTCACCAATGTTGCATGAATGCATCACTTTCAGAGGGGATGAAAATTTAACAAGATATATCATCACAAGTCAACACCGCACTCAAACAGTGCATAAGATCCAAGTATGTTGCATCAGTTATCATCCGTTTGAGCCATTTCCATATGAGATTCGTTTTTTAGAAGGGAAAAAAAGTACTGCATGCAGGACTTTTTTTCCCCATCTAAAAAACGGATCTCAGACGGAAATGGCTCAAACGGATGATAACTGATGCAACAGGATCCGTTTTTTTTTCTCTCTCTCTTCTTCTGACGGATCAGAAGAACGAAAAGCTAAACGGTGATGTGACTGCACCTTAATGGAAGTTTATTAACTAAGAGATTCATCAAGACTAATACAAGAGAAGGCAGAGACGTTACCCAAAGCAGCCAAAACCACCGCCACCTACATTTTCCAAAAGTCTCTTAGGGTACATTCCCATCTGCTCTACCTGATCCGGTAGTCTGTTCCGGCAGAGGAACAGACCACCAGATTTCACCGTATTCAGCAGGGATCCAGCCATTTTCCGGCATGAGTGCGAGATTTCGGCCAGACAAAAACAGGTGCATGCAGGTTTTTGTCCAGAAGAAACCCGCCACTCAAGCCGGAAACCTGCCAGGTCCCATTATAGTCAATGGGGTCCGGCACAGGATTTGGCTATGCCCAATTTGGTGGAATCTGGTACAAAAACACAATACTTGTGGCTTCCATTATTTGCACTTCACATCTGAAGAACTAACCTGGAGCTTGAAGTGTCCATAGAAGCAGATTTCAGACCCTTAATAGTAAGGGATTTCCTTAGTGTTTCTGGGGAAAATAAGAAATAGAGGGTCAATTATTATTAGATATACGCCAATTTTTGTTGGATTATTTATCATTTTCTACGCCTGTTTTAGGCTACTTTCACACTGGCGGCAGGCCTGATCCGGCAGGTCCCCACAGCGCCCTCTGCTGACGATTCCACCAGGCGCCCAGCAGAGGGCGCTGTGGGGAATCGTGACCTGTGTGAGCCGTCCTGACGCTCCGAAGACCTGCCGGGGAGCATGTAAGTATGTATGTGTGTTTGTATGTCTTTATGTGTGTGTATGTTTATGTGTATGTATATGTATGTATATGTATGTACTGTGTGACATGTGTGGGGCCGGAGCGCGGTTCCGGCTCCACACATGTCACTGCGGCAGGCCTGATCCGGCAGCACCCTTCACCTGCCGGATCAGGCCTGCCGCCAGTGTGAAAGTAGCCTTAGGAGTATAATGCGCCAGCGCAATGAGTGTCTAAAGCGCCAGTCTTAATAAATGACCCCAATAGTCTTTATCTGATGAGATCAAACACATAATAAATAAGCTGAATGCTCACCTCCTATTCCTCCTGACCCCCCAGAGAAGAGAAGAAGCCTCTGCCGGAGGTACAGGGCCGGCTCTAGCATAGTTAGAGATTGTCAGGTACTAGAGATGAGCGAGCATGCTCGAGTGCCATTTTTGCGTATTTGCATACGCATTTTAAAATTTGTTCGCTATTCATACGCATATTTTAATCTATACGCAAATGCGTACGAATAGCATAAAATTGTACGCTATTCATACGCTATTTGTACGCATTTGCGTATAGATTAAAATATGCGTATGAATAGCGTACAAATTTTAATATGCGTACGCAAATACGCAAAAATGGCACTCGAGCATGCTCGGCCGAGCATGCTTGCTCATCTCTATCAGGTACCATAGGATGTCTGATTTTTGTTTATATTAATCACAGCATAGCCCTTTTAAAGGGTTTCTGTCATCAGAATGAACCCCTTACACTGGCTGACATTAGCAATGTCCTAATGTCAGCAGACCCTAACTCTGCTATTTTTAGGTTTATTGATGCCCCCATTCCTTCAGAATTTTTGCTTTGGTTGTATGCAAATTAGCCTCTAGGAGCAGGGGGGGTGTTGCTCCTACCTAATTCCACGCCCCGTCATCCTTGATTGACAGGGCTAGCGTTCGTCTTCTCCTGCCAGCCCTGCGTGCCGGGTAAATCTCGCGCATGCGCTGTGTAGTTTACCCAGCACACAGGGCCAGCAGCAAGAGATGAACGCTAGCCTGGCCCTGTCAATCAAGGACAGCGGGGCGTGGAATGAGGTAGGAGAACGGAGCCTCTGGGAGCAGGAGCAACGTCCCCCTGCTCCTAGAGGCTAATTTGCATATAACCAAAGTAAAAATTCTGACGAAGCGGGGACATGAATAAAGCTTACAATACCAGATAGGGTCTGCTGACATTAGGACATTGCTAGTGTCAGCCAGTGTAAAGGGGTTAATTCTGATGACAGAAACCCTTTAAGTGTAGTAAGAGTGGTCACATAATTAAAAAAAATGCTTGTGAACAGATGTTTTTTTTTGCTTTTTTTTTTTTTTGTGGCGGCATTTTAAGTTTTGAGAGGAGCTCTCACCTCTCCTGACATGTCTGGTTTAATAACTACTTGCACCCCCTTTTAATAACTATTCTGGGGCATCTATTCTTATGACTCTGTGTTGGGCCATTGCTGTATTATTCCTGCATCAATTGCCAGCAGTCTGCAGTAAAGGTACAGCTGGGTGTTACCAGTAGCAGGTGTGAGTGACTGTATCCAATCAGTGCTGCTGGTGTCAGACTGTGCAAGGACACCCCCCAACTGGTAACGCCCATCTGTACCTTTATGGCAAGCTGCTGTCAATTCATAAACATCTAGTAGGCATACTAAAGGAATGATACAACACAGAGCCACAAGACTAGAGACTCCAGAATTGGTTTTACATGGGGGATTCTAGTAGTTACTAAGACAGACACAGGAGAGGTGACAGCTCTTCTTTAAAACAAAGACATGCAGTGACAGGTGCTAACACATCACTATATGAGCAAAAACTATCGTAGAAATTTATCAAAACTGGTGCAAAGGAAAAGTGGCTTAGTTGCCCATAGCAACCAATCAGATTCCACCATTTTTCAAAGGTGCGAGAAAAATGAAAGGTGGAATCTGATTGGTTGCTATGGGCAACTAAGCCAGTTTTCTTTTACACCAGTTTTTGACAAATCTCCCCACGTGTGGCGGAACTCTAATTATAAAGTTTTCTCTAGGTTCCCTATAATAACAATGCTGAAGAAAATCCATTGGGCAAGAGTTATAAAACTAATAAAATCTAAAGTTGGTAGGAGTTACCCCAGGCTACCAATCAGATTGCTGCTTGCATCTCCAATGTGTAATAAGAACTACAATCTGATTGGTTGCTATCTGCACTCCTCCAATCCTCCACTATTTCTTCTAATTCGCCCCCTGTCAGTAGAGCTGTCAGTCAGGACCTGTATGATCGACCACACGCACTCACCAGCCATTCCTGGCCCCAGTAGCCGCAGTCAGGTGCTCAGCTGTCAGACAAGAGAGCACGGGCTCGGCCGTCACCATAGCAGCATACACAAACGCCTCTACATCACTGCTGCTAGGTGGAGTCTGCATTGCGGCGGCCATTTTGGTTGTGGGCAAACGAAGCCCATAGCTGCAAGGATAGGGGCTGTGAGAGTGGTGCTTCTTAAAATGTTAACAAAGTTACCTCAAGTACTTTATAAATATTCCCTATAGGAGGGACTCACACGACTGTTTACAGTTACCGACAAACTCTGCACGTCCATGCTTGGCAGCCATTTTGTCGGAGTCCTTTCACTGGAACCTGGGTACATTGTTCAGCCCGTCATAATTCTCCGTGTTGGTTGGTGCAGAGAAGAAAAGCATAGTGTGGAGATTTTCTTTGACAAAAATACCCATGTGTATCCCTAGAGGGCAGCACTCTCATTAACAATGGCAGGCATGTATTGTCCTGTCTCTACATAGACCAGTGCAGTAAATAACGGAAAATAAAAAAGCCCCAATGATGTGTTAATGTAATATTAGACTAGTTATTAGAAAAAAGATCTGTGACCTTCAGCAAACTTAATATATAACATAGAAGTCCTTAAGAATCCATTGAATAATTGGTAAAACCTCATTCACATGCATTTATTGTGGATTACCATTTCCAAGAATAGATTATTGAATGGTTTATTGAAAATTATGTAAGACTAGCAGGAAACCAGAAAATACACGTTAACATGGCAAAAATCTTCAGCAGAAGCCATTACATGTGGACAAGGGCGGATTGGGAACTTAAATTGGCCCTGGAAAAATTACTAAAAGTGGCCCTATTTTGTAGTTGGATCCAAATTGATGGAAGGCAGGGCCACAAATACAAATATTTTGGCACATTATACAACCCCACAGAGCCAAATACCACAGTCCATCACA
The DNA here is from genome assembly GCA_900303285.1 of Rhinella marina. Classification (NCBI taxonomy): domain Eukaryota; kingdom Metazoa; phylum Chordata; class Amphibia; order Anura; family Bufonidae; genus Rhinella; species Rhinella marina. The sequence goes on from ONZH01017544.1 coordinate 14,223, forward strand.
AAATACTGCCAGCAGCAAAAAATACATCCCCAAAAACTTCCACTAGCCGGTCATAAGGAGGGCCCAGGCAGCCCCCTGGGCATCGGCCCACCGAGAAATTTCCCTGTAAGGTCTATGGCCAATCCGCCCCTGCATGCGGATCTGTTGCAGATTTTGTGTGGATTTGCGGTGGATTGCGGCCTTTGCATTGAAAATGGTGAAATCTGCAGAATAAATTGACATGCTGCAGATTTATATCTGTGTCACAGGTCGCATCATGGGGTTGCTCAGCTGGTATCCCAGGGGTTAGACCCCAGCCATCAAATATTAATGTCCTATCCTAAGGAGAAGCTCTTTAAAGGGGATCCCCGGAAATTAAGAAAACTAAAATCCTTAAAGGGATTTTACGAGTTATATATATTGATGACCTATCCTCAGTTCTGCTTTATGGATATGCACTTATGAAAAAATATATATATGTATCGCTGGTCCAAACTTTTTATTACTATTTTTTTATTATTAATATCAGATCGGCGGGAGTCCGACACCCGGCACCCCCGCCGATCAGCTGTTTGAAGAGGAGGCGCGCGCCGTGCCAGCGCTGCCTCCTCCTCATTGTTTACATGCTGCCCATAACAGGGTAGTGGTGAGTAGGTGTAATTACACCTCACCGCCCCATTCATTTCTATGGGAAGAATCGCTTCCATAGACTTGTATGGAAGCAGTTCTTCCCATAGAAATGAATGGGTCAATGAGGTGTAATTACACCTACTCACCACTACCCCCGTTATGGCCAGCATGTACAGTGAAGAGGAGGCAGCGCTGATAAGGCGTGCGCCTCCTCTTCAAACAGCTGATCGGCGGGGGTGCCAGGTGTCGGACCCCTGCCGATCTGATATTGATGACCTATCCTGAGGATAGGTCATCAATATATATAACTTGGAAAACCCTTTTAAATATTACTTTTTTATAAATATATTCCCAAATACCTTTCATTAGTTATAATGTCTTGCTTTGTCTGGGAATCAATCACTAGGAAAAATGAAATGGCCACTGTCCTATTAGTACATACAAAACCTGTCCTAATCACACAGCAGGACAAGTTACTTCAGAACACTGAGAGAAAGAGCTGCCTCATCCTCCTCTCTGCTCTGCTTGATCCTCAATACAGATGATAAGATCTTCAGCTGAATCTCTGTAGGAATGGAGTTCACGAGGAGACATGAAGGACAGAGAGGACGGACAGGACAGACTGTGGTAATGGAGACTGCACACAAGAGCTGCTGCTCATCAGCCACATCCCCCACCTCCTCTCTGTACTTCATGTCTCCTCATGAACTCCATTCCTATAGAGATCTGGCTGAAGATCATATCAGCTGTTTTCAGGATCATAATCCCTGACAAGCAGAACATAGATGAGGCTGAGGCAGCTTTTTACCTCAGTGTTGTGAAGTAACTTGTCCTGCTGTGTGATTAGGACAGGTTCTGTGTGCACTAATAGGACGGCGGCCATTTCATTTCTCCTAATGATTGCTCCCCAGACAAAACGAGCCATTATAACTAATGAAAGGTATTTGGGAATATATTTATAATAAAGTAATATTTAAGTATTTTAATTTTCTTAATTCCCGGAGAACCCCTTTAACCTCTTTGCGTCCCTTGACATAACAGAACGACAGTGGTGTGCAGCATGGGAATTGACATGTGGAGCAGAATTTTAATCCACAGAATGTGAATTTGTTCAGCGGATTTATATTGCGGATTTTACCATTTACAATGCACCGGGTGAAATCAGCAACACTTTTTTCCATCACGTGGACGCACCTTTAGGCTAAGGTGACATATGTCACTTGGCCAGTGATCCCGGTGCAGCACCACCTGGATGACAACTAATGTAAGTAATTGGGGTAGCGAGGACGAACTGTAAGTTGCCATGGACGGGACACAATACACATAAATACAAAGTGATGGATTTCTTTCAATTGTTGTGTTGTGATCGCTGATCAAAATGTAACCTGATTCATTGTCGTAAACTGCAATCTCGGCAGTGCTACACCACAGTGTATAATGTGATGGGAAAATGAATCCACCAGCAAAGGAGACAATATGGATAATAACAATACATTAGTGCCTCGTATTAACTTTCTCTACATGATAAATGCTATTTTCTGAAGTGAGACAACAGCTTTAACTCTAGGGCTACACAGCGGTTGGGCCACGACTAAATACTGTGGTGTATCACCGCCGGGATTGCAGTTTATGACAGTAATAATGATAAATGCCACTTGCTGGAGTCACACAACCTCTTTAAGAACCCCGTGCTCCTTAGTGTATTGTTGGCCAAGGGCGACGGGTTCAGCCAACCTTCTACGGCGATACAGCTGGATGCTTCGGCAGGGCAGAGGCATCTCCCTTCCCCGTTCCTTCCCCTTCCTCTGATAGGCTTCTGGCCTAGTGCCTATAGCCTATCAGAGGCCGATGCAGGCGTCACAATGACATCATCACGCTGCCTGAGCCAGGCAGCGTACAGTGTGGGACACAGGCCACTATGGGGGGTGGGGATGAGCACTATAGGGGCATTTTATACTGGCACACATTATAGGGGCATCTACTGGGACACTATATAGGAGTAGTTTATACCGGCACATTATGGAGGCAGCAACTGGGGACCTTATCTCAACTGGAGGCACTAAGAAAGGCTTTTTGTTGTACTGGCACAAGGATTATTACTACCAGGGGCATTATGATGAGCTTTATTACAACTGGGGGACCATGGCGAACATGAATACTAGTATAGGAACTATGGAAGCATTATTAAGTCTAGGGCACAGTGGGAACATTATTACTGTTGGGGGCACTATTACTGCTCAGTGCACTCTGGCAGAGAATTATTACTATTGGTGGGACTGTTCAGACCACTATTACTGTGGGGGCACAAAATCTAAGAAAAAAAAGGAATTTCAGCTCACCCACCGTCCTCCTTCAACGTGCACAGATCCCAGACCAGGAATCAATCAAAACAGTAGAAAAAATCCAGCAGCAGGCTTAGGATAAAATCCACTTTCTTTATTACTTCATTATAAAATCCATAGGCTGACCAGACAGGCAGGGTCTACGCGTTTCGACTGTACATCTTAATCATGACACAGGGGCACAGTATCAGTTTAGCACAATTATTTTGGGGTACATCCGACATCACAACTGATGCGCCGGATCTTTGAGAATGATCTCTATAGACAACTATGAGAAAATATCCCCTCCGGCATTTTCTGCTTCACACCAGAGGGGAACTGAACTGGATCACAACATATTGCCAGATGTCCAAAGTGAACGACCCCTTTTAACAGGAAATAGTGTTTGCAGATTTTACATTAGACGCCAGTATAATAACAGCAGGACGTTTATTAAAAACACCGACATATCAATTATGTCAACTTTTTTTGTATTAACATTTTCTGCCCAAGAGAACTATTAACATAGATGTCCCTTTATAATGAATAATAACATGAATATAGTTATGAAATTTCACATTAAGGAGGCTGAACTGAACTAGAAATTATAAAAAAGTATATAATGTGATAGAAATATTTGTAGTATTTTGGTATATCATCACTTTATATCTGCACCACACAAACAAAATGGACATGGCATTTTATATTTACTCAGGTCACGTCTTTTTCCTAAAGAATTTAAGGGACAAAAATGCTGACTGTTCCACGTCAATAATACCATGGATTTGTGGGCACTAGTCACCTATCATTCTTTAGGTCATAGAGCAAACCAGTCCTGGACAAGTTACATTTTAAAGGATTTTTCCAAAATTTTTATGCTGATGACCTATCCTCTGATTGGCGAGGGTCCCGGGTGTCGGATCCTCACCTATCAGACACTGATGACCTATCCTTAAAGAGTAACTAAACCTTTATGTTAACCTTAAAGGTTTTTTTTCATTATGGACAATGGGGGCATATCGCTTGGGGGCGATGTGCCCCCATTGTCTATGATGAGACAACCCCTTTAAACTTTTGTTCTCTCTAATGCTGTAATAAAACTATGTTTAATATAATTTATTATTGAATTTTCTATTTTACTACACTTTTTGCTACGGAGTACATTTTATCAACGGGGCTGCAGCAGCGCTGTGAGTACGGGCACATTGCTGCTCCTGCTCCCTGGACTATTACTAACTCTTGGCATAGCACATGGGTACTCTGTATGCAAAGAGATTATTTCAGGGTCCAGTAAATAGTACCTATATAAATCCCTAAGCCCTGGGCTCCCCCTAGTGGTGGCTGCAAACAGCCAGCTTTGAAATAGAAGGGAAGCAGAAGATTTCTCAGTGTGTTTTTACCAATGGTCTGGTGTAAATACATTGAGAAACATAGTGCTTAAAATGAACACCATATTTATCAAGCACTTATTCCGCTTTTTCCAACGTAGAGGTCAGATAAAGTGGGTGAGGTGGAGGGCGACTTTTGTCGTTCCAATTTTTTTTCATTATAATTTGTCAGAAATTTGGTGTACTTTGCTCTGCGTTGCCTGGGAATTATTGTTGCATGTTTAATTGGGAAATTGGGTGTCCCAGGGTGTCTTATAATAAGTTTTGCTATGGGGCCCCATCTGTGTACGCCCCTGATGCCAATGTTCGTTATTTCCTCTCTTATGCAATGCTAGAAGGGTGTTATATTATGTTTAAATGTGAAATGTATGTATGTAATGTATGACATGGTAAGTTCTTAAGAAAAAGAGCGCAATAAATTATGTCAGCGTCTCAGGGGCGATGCTCCGCTATAATACAGAGGGTCTCCAATTCCCCAAGATATTTTAAAATTCAATTATAAGAAATAATGACAAAAGTCAATTGCTGTCCCCCCCTGGAGTGTTCACTTAGGAGCCTGTGACTTTGCCGGAAGACATTGTAACTTGTGAATGACTGCCCCAAAAGATAGCATTGTTCCCCCTGCAAAATGGAAGTCATAGAAAACGTTAAGCAGCATAAGATGCAATATTACTGTTTCCTACGAGAAAGTCCTGGTGACAGCAAACCCTCCCCTGCATATTGTCTTACAATGATTCTCAGAGGATGACATATTCTTTGTAGCGGATAGTCAATAAAATCCATGTTTTTGACCAGTCGTTTTCACAGCCACATAGATTATTGCCATTAACTTTGATGATTTGTTACAGCAGAGCGGGGATCTCCCGCAGCGCTACAACTCCCAGCATACCCAGACAGACGTAAGCAGTTGTGGAGACCTACAGGTTGGAGACTACTGCAGTAGCTTCGGCTGCACATGCGGCATATTCTATTCATTTATTTCAGTAAATCGTTTAGGCCATGTGACATCAGAAGTGACGACTGCCGTGGAGTAGAGCTGGGCGATATGGCCAAAAAAAAAAAAATCTCGATTTTTTTAAAATTTTGGACGATTCACGATTTAAATCTCGATTTTCTTATGTTATTAAAAATATAAAAAAATAAATAAAAAAAGCCTACTGTGCCCTCATCAGACCTCACATCAGCCCACTGTGCCCTCATCAGACCTCACATCAGCCCACTGTGCCCCCATCAGACCTCAGATCAGCCCACTGTGCCCTCATCAGACCTCAGATCAGCCCATTATGCCCCATCAGACCCCACATCAGCCCATTGTGCCCCATCAGACCTCAGATCAGCCCACAGTGCCCCCATCAGACCTCAGATCAGCCCATTATGCCCCATCAGACCTCACATCAGCCCATTGTGCCCCATCAGACCCCACATCAGCCCATTGTGCCCCATTAGACCCCACATCAGCCCATTGTGCCCCATCAGACCCCACATCAGCCCACTGTGCCCTCATCAGACCTCACATCAGCCCACTGTGCCCTCATCAGACCTCACATCAGCCCACTGTGCCCCCATCAGACCTCAGATCAGGCCCACTGTGCCCTCATCAGACCTCAGATCAGCCCCACAGTGCCCCCATCAGACCTCAGATCAGCCCATTATGCCCCATCAGACCCCACATCAGCCCATTGTGCCCCATCAGACCCCACATCAGCCCATTGTGCCCCATCAGACCCCACATCAGCCCATTGTGCCCCATCAGACCCCACATCAGCCCATTGAGCCCACAGTAGTGCCCCCTTGAGACCTCAGATCAGCCCACAGTAGTGCCCCCTTGAGACCTCAGATTAGCCCACAGTAGTGCCCCTTCAGACCTCAGAACAGCCCACAGTAGTGCCCCCTTCAGCCCTCAGAACAGCCCACTAGGCCACCATAAGGATAAAATAAAAAAATCCCTTACCTGTCCTGCGCCACGGCTCCGCTCCAGGTCCGGCGCTCCTCAGTCTTCTTCTCCCGGCGCTGCACTGTCACCTGACTGCATGCAGCGTCAGGTCAGAGTGCGCGCACTACGTCCTGACGCTGTATGCGGTCAGGACAGTGCAGCGCAGCCCCGGAGAAGAAGAGGAGCGCCGGACACCGGAGCGGAGCCGCGGCGCAGGACAGGTGAGAGATTTTTTTTATTTTATCTGGCGGGTGCCATTTTAGGAAAATCGAGTTCACGATTTTCCTAAAAAATTAAATCGTGAGGCTTTCAATTGGCGAATTAATCGAATCAATTTGATTAATCGCCCAGCCCTACCGTGGAGCGATGTAAGTACAATCTGTGTGAGGGGCCCGGGCATTTAAGGCCTCATGCACACAACAGTATTTTTCATCCTTGTGCTATATGCATTTTTTTCGGATAGCACACAGGTTCATTCATGTCTATGAGGCCATGCACACATATCTGTAATTTTTTGAGGATCCTTGTGGCCGTTCTGCAAATTTTAGAGCACGTCCTACTCTGGTTTGCATTTCAGACAAGAATAGTTCTTTCTATGGATTGGAATGAGAGAAATCCCAAGTGCACATGTATCCATATTTCATACCTCCCAACTTTGTAAATTAACAAAGAGGGACACATTGCAAATTTGTTCAGCACTAGGCCACGCCTCTAACTCTGCCCAAAACATAACTATACACCTAATCCCACCCAGTCCCCTTACTGCCCAAATAGCAATTATACCCCAGTTATGTGCATCCATTATTATGCCCAGCTGTGCCCCAGTAATATGCCCAGCTGTGTCCCCAGTAATATGCCCACATTGTGCCCCCAGTAATATGCCAACATTGTGCCCCCCAGTAATATGCCCACATTGTGCCCCCAGTAATATGCCCATATTGTGCCCCTCACAGAAATTTAAAAAAATAAACACCACATACTCACCTTGTTCCTAGCAGCAGCAGCAGGACATTGGCTGTTCTAGTCTGTGAAGGAGGTGGAGCCGAGGCTGACTGCCAGCAAGCCCCACACCCCACACAGACCAAAGGTGTGGAGAGGGGGGAGAAATGATGAAGCAGGGAGTTGATGTCGGCGAGGGCTCTCTGCTTTATTATGGCAACTGTCTCTGCTTCCCATGGACGCAGGAACCACTGCCAGAAAACGGGGCATACCTCCCCTGTACTGGGTTGGGAGGTATGATATTTTACAGATATGTGGTTTAGAGACCGAAATACAGACATGGCTGTGTGTATGAAGAACAAAGCTGCCCGCTGAGTAATGCCAAGCTTTGTAGGACCTAGTCAATCTATATGGTAAACATGACAGTGATGAAAGTATAATATACTTTAGTACAAACGGAATTCTATTTATTATATAAAGAATAATAAGATGTAAGCATTTACACTGAAGGTGGATCTATAGGGTATTTATCCACACGTAGCAATAGTTTCACATACAATATACAACTATAATGTAAAGGGATAGATATAATGTATATATATATCTATAGAATTAATGTGCACATAGAACATTCTGCATTATAGACCTTGCCAGTCCTTCTCTGTCAGTAAGGGTCATTTGGTAACATGCTATCAGGATCATCAAATGCAGTCTATATTCTGAACATTTTTACAATGCAGTGGCTTTACATTCAATGCAGAGTTTGGCATACCGACAATTCGAAGTGATTGTAGTTGTAGTACTTGGTACACAAGACAGAGGTAGGTTACAAATATTAACAGAGTATTAGAAAATGCATATTCTAGTATAGAATGTGTCTTGGTCATGATGTATAAGAAGAGTAATTGTTTGCATATTGTGGGAAAGTTATCAGCTCTGCATCTATTTCTGATTTAGGCTTCATACACATGGCGCAGCCATAGACATGGCCTTTACAGCTGCTCATACAGTGCCCACAATGTACTCCAGAGCTGTGAGCACTCCTCTCCTGCTGTAAGGTGCCTCCATAAAACTCTGTGTTCTCCTCCAGGCAGAATAACTCCATAATACTAGATTATTATAAATTCCATATGACCCTGGGAGAAAAGATCAGGGCCTTTGTGAAAATAAATCCAGGTAAAGAACCTCTTTAAAGGGCTTTTCCGGGACTTAGAGATTGATGACCTATCCTCAGGACAGGTCATCAATGTCAGATTGTGGGGGGCTGACACCCTGCTGATTAGCTATTTCAAACATATTGATTTTCAAATCATATTGATTTGAACCTGACAAAGGGACCCGTTTAGCCCTGAAAGGCGTTGTTCTTATATCAATAAAGTTTTGAATGCATATCTCCTACCACTGATATGTGCAGCACCACCGGATCTTTTGACTGTCCTTGCTACTTTAAATTTGGCCTAGCCTTGGGTACCAGGCCCAGTGTGTGCAGTAGCCCGTGGTGGATATATTACAAAGCCCTTCAGAGGGTTGCTTTTCTCACACAGTCATTTCATGTGAGGACCCACTTAGCATGACATGGCACAGTTAACTGCGTTCCTCCCCATTTTCACCTCTCCTTGTCTTTATTGCATGTTTCAAACATCCACAGGTGCCAGAAACTGAAAAGTGGACGGAGCAGGAAGCAGAAGGCTCGGGCCATGGCGTAGTGATCTTGCTTCTAAAATGGGAGCTGAGTTGCAGTACGCCAGTGTCGAAAACTACTGCAATGGACTGAGCCTTCTGCTTCCGGCTCTGTCCACTGTATAGGCTGCTCTCAAAGCAGCTGTTCGGTAAGTGTCCTCTTTGATCTGATATGGATGTCCTATCCTGAAGAGCGTTATGGATTATGGAGATTAAGGATCTATGACGTATGGCTTCATTAAATTTAAGCCATATAAATCTATGGGCCCATCTTCATATGCTTCTGATTTCATACAGGAGCATACAAAGATTTTCGGAGTCATATGCCATCCATAAGAAAAACATTTGTGGCATGCTCTATTATGGAGGTAACTGCCCTACAACTGCATACAGACTTATAGCTTTCCCACCTAACACTTTAATGAAGCATGTCATATAGACTTGACAACTCTTGTTCAGGTGTAGAATGGATATCTGAGAACTGTATCAGATCTGATAAGGACAAAGCAATAAAACATTTCACAAAAATATCTTTCCAGCTATTCCCTGATGAGATCCAATCCTATGGTTACCACTATACATATGGCTTTTGCAAATCTGATTGCACCTATAAACTACATACAGACCAACCTCCATACAAAAATGCTAAATCTGGTCCCTCTTCTATTGTGTTACGCCACAACACCCCTACATGCTGGAGAGGAGGACTCGCTTCCACACAGTCTACCAACCTCTAAAAGGGCTGCAGGAGCCTTGGGCCACTTTTCTTCTATTTTGTTGGCGAATGCTCTGGTATCTATTGAGAGAAGAAGGCTTGCATAGGTTTATACCACCCATGAGGCACACTTTCTTCTTGGGTCCCATAGCAGCTGGTGGATCTGTTACTATCTTATAATAAGTAGCATAATTTATACTCGAGATTCAAGGGATATCTAACAATACAATGTCTAGTGCTGATACATAGTAAAATGGCTTTTCTGGTCTTTGATTCTTAAAGGGGTTGTCTGGACTAGGAGCCAATAACCCCAATTGTTGTAACCTGTAGCCAAATAAACAAAATCACCTGTCTGCAGTCCCGATCTTTACACTCTACTGCCCCATTCCTGGCAACTTCCTGTCCCTGCCGGCCAACCACTGGTCACAGTGGTCACATGTGCTAGAACGTCATGTCACTAAGACAGTCTAGCACTGCCACAGTAGTCACAGGATCAAGCCCTTTCTTGTCCAGCGGTCACCGGAAGTGGCCAAGAAAGGGGCAGGGGCATGGGAACGGCGGGCCTGCGGACAAGTTAGTTGGTTTTATTTTCCAATTGGACACAGGTTACGACCATAGGGTTTGTCGGCTCTTAGGCAAGACAACCCCTTTATAGTGGCCATACATTTCAGACAGTTGTCAGACGAAAAATCATTTGGCCCCCTGACTTCTCCCACACACATGCATGCTTAGCTTGGCCAAGCCTCTGGCAGCCCTCCCCTGAGAATAAATGCCCAACCCTTTCTGATATTCCTGATATGTGCTTCGGGGAAAAGTTGGGGGCCCTCATGCGCATTAGATGGTCGGCTGGACACGCTGAAATCGTCTGAAATTATTCTAATGTCTAAGGCTTCTTTCACATTAGCGTTAGCGTTGTCTGGCAAGCTGTTCCCCTGCCGGAACTAACGCATGTGCTGTGGCTGCATCTCTGACCCGTCCCCATTATAGTGAATGGGGCAGGAGCAGACTTCCGACAGCACATGTGTGCAGGGGCGGTCTTGGGCACCACGCATCCTATGCATTTGCATAGGGCCCCCGACGTCCAAGGGGGCCCCCACGCTCCGTTCTTGTGCCGGTGCCCAAGACCGCCCGCCCAGCTGTCACTTACTGCATTTGTCCGAATGCGTACGCACTTTATAAATTAGTACGCTAATGCGTACTAATTTATAAAATGCGTACGCATTAGTGTACATACTAAAATATATGCGTATGAATTAGCGTGCAGATTTGAAAAAGCGCACGCAAATTCCACCCGAGCATGCTCGGCCAAGCATGCTCGCTCATCTCTAGTCCCAGTCTTTGATGTGGGGGGGGGGGCGTGTCATCAGAGGGCGTGTCATCAGGGGCGTGACGCATCATTGGGGGGGCCCCCGGACATACCTTCGCTTAGGGCCCCAGAAATGCCAAGACCGCCCCTGCATGTGTGCAAGCATAAGTACGGATCCGGCAAGCTGCTCCCCTGCTGGAACAGCCTGCCGGTCAATCCTAACGCTAATGTGAAAAAAGCCTAAGGCCACCTTTAGGGCCGCCCGTTCTGTGCATTGGGGGACCACAAATTGCAATCCCCAATGCATGGCCACTGTCTGTGTGGCTCGTGCAGACGGATGCAGATCCATTCAACTGGAATGGGTATGTCATCCGTCCGCACCGCAAAAATATAGGCATAGATTGAAATGCCACGGAAGGACTCTGTAGTGCTTCTGTGGCCTTCTGTTCCATGCCTCTGCACCGTATCATCTCCATTGCAGACCCAATGTTCGGGTTTACGCTGAATTGCGTTACCACGGAATATAACACAATACAAGGATGGAATGCATAATGGTTTGCATTATGCATTTGGTGATAATAGACGTCTATGGCCAGCATAACGGATCCGTCCAATTTCCGTTATGCATTCCGTCCTTGAATTGCGCTATGTTCTGTGTTAACGGAATCCATAAAGTAATTCAGTATAAACCCAAACTTCAAAAACTGAAGTTCGCTCATCTCTAATGTTAACATATATGCAGTTATTAAGAGCAATACATGAAAGGGATGTATGGTGTGTTACTTCAAGGAATATGGAGGAATTTCTATAGTAACATAAATTTCTCACACGAGTCTCGTAAGATGACGATATTAATAATAAAAGACCCCTGGGAACTTGATAAATACAGATTTCTCCAATGCCGATGAGATGGTTTTATCATGTAACATGTAGCATTAAATGTTCATTTGCATAGTTATATTACATCTATTAATCCTTTCATTTAATTTGCATTTTGATTAATTTTACTTTCAAGCTTATGGTGGTTATGGGGTTAATAACATGCTGCAAGGAGCACACACACAGTTACTCTGACAGCCGTTTTGATCAGTGAACTGTTTCATTTCTCATTGCTATGAGAAATTAAAGGAGATTGGGCAAATATCCGCTCGCCCATGTTGTTATATTTGAAAGTAACTAAAAATAATGAGTTGCAAAAGTGTAAGAAATGTAAAAAATACAATATATATATATTCAATAATGTGTGGAAAACAATATAGGCAAAACATGTAGTGAAGGAAAGTGTACAGCGCATGCGTGGTGTGGTCTCCATTCACTTCTATGAGCGAGCATGCTCCACTCACCTGTATGGGAGTTCTGGAAACAGCTGAGCTGGCACTCATAGAAGTGAATGGTGGGTGGCTACTCTTGTGCGGTCAGCCCTTGTTCACTTTGGGGGCCCTGTTCTAGAAAAAGGTGCAGGTCCCAGGGTGGGATTCACACCTATCAGACACTGGAAGTAGAGATGAGTGAATTAAACTTTGTTACGGAGCGCTCGGTACTGTATTAGAATGTATTGGCTCAGATTACTTTGCAAAGTCTTGTGAGACTTTGGTACCACTCAGAACCGAAACCGAGTTCAGGAAAAGGTTTTTAACAGTAGAAATTAATTTCTGAAGTTATTACCTGAAGTCTCATGAGACTTCGCAAAGTAATAACTTCGGCTCATCTGAGCCAATACATTCTAATACTTACAGAACGCTCGCTACGTACAGTATTCTAACAAAGTTTTATGCGAATCCCTAACTGGTAGCATACCCTAGAGATATGCCACCAATATGTCAGATAGGCCAACCCCTTTAAGGGGACACTGTGTCCCATAGGGGTGTTGTGAGCCTGCGAAAGAGCTCTTCATTGTCATGGATGGGTGGGGTTCCAGAGGTCAGATCCTCATCATAAGTGATCCTACTGATATGCCATCATTTTATATAATGGGTATACCTCTTTAATGTAATGTAGTAATAAAATAAATTTCTCCAACTATCATGTTCTGCTGATTGAGGTTTGAAAAAAAACAAAAAAACATACATTACTGCACTATTACATTACTAGTTTGAACCATTTCATTGCTAGATTTTGCTCACTAGTAGCACAAAGTAAGCCCAGATGGTTTGCTCTGTTTCACCCATAGTAGATGTTGAAGGTTTTTTTGGGGGGGAGTTCGAGACTGAAGAGCTAGGACTGATCGGTGGGGGTATAAATCCCGGCACCCCCCTGACTACCTGTTTGAAGAGTCCACGGCACTCCGGTAAGTCCTACGGCTTCCTAAAAGCTTACTAAGCACTGCACCATTCATTGTATAGTGGCTGTGCCTGGTACTGCAGCTCAGGCCCTTTGACTTGAATGGGACTGAGCCTCCATGTGGCCAATAAATGTGACGTTACCATCCTAGGAAAAGGCCCAGTGCTGACCAGAATGCTGTGGCCTGTTCAAACAGCTGACTGGCAGGGATGCCGGGAGTAGGACCCCCAACAATCGGATACTGATGACCTATCCTGAGAATTGGTCATCAAAACTTACTTAAAAATGGCTTTAGTAAAAACTGCACCTAGCTAAATGCAAGAAGGCGCACCAAAGGAGGCACCTTAGGGTGTAGTCACCCGTTCAGGTTTTCTGATGCAGTTTTCGAAGCCAAACTCAGGAGTGGATCATAAAAGGAGAGAAAGTATTGAATGTGTGTCTGTACCCTCAATGTCATAAAGCGCGTAGACAATTTCAATGTGACTTGGGTGGAGTTTTAACGATAAGTACCAATAAACTGAATATAATAGGGTGCAAAATACCATTTTTCGCCCTATATGATGCACCTCCCCCCAAAGTGGGCAAAAAATCTCAGTACATCTTATGGGGCGAGTACTAATGAGCGCTTCCATTATGGAAGCACTCATTAGTACAGGAGGACTGGGAAGCGGTGAATGCAGCGCTCTCCGGCCTCTGTACTCACCGCTTCCTGGTCTTCTCTTGCAGGTTTCTCACGCTGTGCTGTGACCTGCGCGCAGTGTGTGGATGTCGGCACTCTGTGACCTCATGCTGTGTGGAGTCAGTTAATAGCACAGAGCGACAGGAAGACTAAGAAGAGCGCTGAATGCACATTGTGTCTCTAATCTGAAGTCTGTAAGGGGGTCTTATGCACATTCGGACTCTGATCTGAGGTCTGAATGGTGTTCATATTCACACTGGGGGTCTGATCTGAGGACTGAATGGGGATCATATTCACACTGGGGGTCTGATCTGAGGTCTGATTGGGGGTCTTATTGACATTGTGGGTGTGATTAACATTGGGGGTCTGATTGGGGCTCTGAGCTGAGGTCTGATGCTCTGAGCTGAGGTTTTTCTTATTTTTCTCCTCTAAAACCATAGGTGCGTCTTATGGGCAGGTGCATCTTATAGGGTGAAAAATATGGTAAGCACTGCCAATATGATCCATGGTTGGCATCATATATGAACTGACTATTGTCCAGATCATGTTTCACACGTCACTCACACACTTATGTGTGGATGGTATTCTTGTGTGTAGATAAGAGGATGGAGGCATGAGCGACAATTACAAGAGTCCACATCAAATACTCATTAAAGAAACAGGTTACGGGATTTACGGTTCCACAGACAACACTAACACTGTCTATATGTAAGTTCACCGACAATAAAGGTACTAAATCCACCGAATGGACTGGGATTTTGAATAGCGAATCATAAGAAGCTGATGTGGGGATAAATGAAAGTGCAACCAGACATTCACTTTACATTATGGCCACAGATCTGTATGAAATACTTTATATATTGTTCACAGTATAAAACTAATATGGATATGTTACGTACACATATGGAAGGAATATATGGAAGGCAGATCCAATTATTAGACCATGAAGAATGGAATACGTGAAGCAGTTTGCATCATATATCAGTGTTGGCACTATTAGCTATTAGGCTACCAGTTCAGTTATCAAAATCACCACCTTCAATGGGGGTAGGTGATATGTCCACTATAAAAATGTAAAATCATATGAAAAGTGTCACTGTGAAAGAAAGTGCAGTAGGCCTTGACCAATGAAGAACACAAGGCCTCATCATATCTGCTCTACTGAAAGTGCCTCACATCTAACATGGATAACAGTACAAGTCAATACTATCAGTGTGACTTATAGCTTATAGAAAACAGTCCATAAGAAGAGAAAAAAGAGCACTTATGGAAGAATGGTGGTCACAAGGTAAGTACACATGGGCATGCCAAGTACCATCATCGTGAACATTCATAGCACAGAATGGCACGACCTGAGGATATGCTGAAGACCCACATTTCAGTACATTGTCTTTTTTGTATATTCTGGCCCACGCTTTCTCTTCTTTAACTAAAACCAGAAGATGAACGTCTTGAGTCATTCTGCACAAGACTGGCCCTTCTCTTTTTGCTTGGCGTGTCTTCCCATCTTCATAGATACTCATTACTTAGAGAACATTTTTTGTCTTTTACATCGACGATGAATTGTGATGGTGGTTTTATAAATCAATATGCTTCCAGTACCATTTTCTTTTAGTTAGAAATGTGTGAAAGGAAGGTCTGTAAATCTGTAGAAAAGATCATGCAATCAGGGAATGAACACCCCGTAGTGTTATCGACACGTCACCTCTATAAGAACCCATATATTCCCTGATGATTCAGTGGAGCTCAAATCCTTAGCTCCACTGTGGATGAGCGTAATCTAGACCATGTTCATTAAGTCGTGAGTGCAGTCCATTCATGTGTAGTGTATGATGCAGAGGAGGCCGGAGAGGCTTTCAGTCAGGAAATCTCTGACAAGCTTTCTTCCAGCGGCAGGCCGTGCACCACTTGTCTCTGTTCTCCATTCCATACACTTTGCGGCATTTCTTGCCTTCACCACGTGGTTTTCTGCTAGGGAAATGAGAGAACATTTTATTTCAAGATGATTCTGTTACTCACACATGACTGCTTTATCTTGGCCCTAGGGGACATTCAGTGAGCAAAGGAGCTCATGGCTAGGACCTCTAGGACCCCCTATCAATCCGTAGAACAAAGGGAATGAGATCCCCTTGTTTTTTTCTTCTACACAAAAGGTGTCCAGAAACAGCACTTTGACTGGGAAAAACTGTGAAGGTGCCACCTCACGTAACTAGCCTAGCGGCTCCATCAATCTGAGCATCAGCGGAGGTCCATGAAGTGGAACCCCCCACACATCAGACAGTGATGCCATATCCTAGGAATATGCCATCAGTTTCTGTGGTTGGAAAACACATTTTGGTCTGCTCATCAATCAGTATTACATCACTACTGTTCTATCTCCAAGGATATGCCACCAGTTTATGGTTACTATTTGGTCTAAAAGTGGCCAAAAGTATTAGACTAAGTGTGACCGTATTCGTTTTGCAAGTCACAGATATGCAAAATACGAATGCAGTCCAGGTGCCTCACTGAAAAAATGCCTATTCTTGTTCATAAAAAGGACAAAAACAGGACAATGTTCTATAATTTGCGGCTTGGCCACACTTATGCATAAAGCACATAGATGCCACGGAACAGGCATACAGATGTACTGTGTACTGTCCACGTTTTTTGCAGCATTGTAGAAATGAATGGGTTCGCGTGTGATCCAACAAAAATTCATATGACCGCACTCTAGGGGCTCATGACCTGCATTTTTTGTGGTTCAGATGTGGACCCATTTTCTTTTTGGGGCCGCAAAAAAAATGCAGACAGTACACACTACATCCATGTTTTGGGGATCTGCAATCTGCGGACTGGAAAACATGGTCACGGTCATGTGCACGAGTCCTAACACTGATATTGGAAGGCTGGCTGACTATCTAATGTGTATTTGAAGATCAACTAATGTTTGGCCTGTTTTGCAGATGACAAGGATCGGGTATGTCAAAACTCAACACGCCTGATCCTTTTTTCACAATGGCGGCAAACTGCTTACTCCCTTCTCTGCGATGAAACTACATGCAAGCTTGGCCGAAACAAGTATTCATGTGTATGGGGGGGGGGAGGAATGGCTGTCAGTTGAACAAGTGTTCGGGCAACAGCCAGTGAATGTGTATGGCCATCCTAAGGCCCCTTTCACTGAACTCCCGGCACTGAACGGGGGTTACATAGCATTATACTGATTTATGATGCTATGTAACCCTTACAGTTCTGGAATGTGTTGGATAATGCTGACAATGTTATCCAACACATTCCAGAACTGTAAGGGTTACACAGCATCATAAATCAGTATAATGCTATGTAACCCCGTTCAGTGCCGGGTGTTCAGTACAGGGCACACGATGCGGGAGACGCGGGAGAGAAAGGGGCCTAAAAGTTATTAATACCTGTGCTTATTCCTTACCTTGTTACCACACCCGCTCTGGGAGGAGAGGATCTCACTGTATGGACTGACGGTATATATTCCTCAGAATTAGTATTGCAAGGAAGACAAACCTGAAAAACATTGAAGAAAACACAAGTTTGCATTAATACCAATGGTCCTTATAAAACAACCATATTAAAGGGGTTATGCCATGAAAAATGTAAATTAAATATCAAAGATCATAAAGTAAATGACAACCTCTTTCTAACAAAGCTAGAACCAGCCCTGTACCTCACATGGATCCAGAGATCTCCACATTCATTGCTCTACTAGATTTATATCGAGCTGGCGGCTCAAGGGGAGTGTCTTTTCTGCTACAGCTCAGGAGGTTAGTTCTTTCTGATGCAGCTCTCCCTATCACAGCTGCAGATGAAAAATGAAACTGAGCATGAGCGACCATTTCAGTGACCCGGACAAAGAAATAAGGAGGTGGCGCTATACAGATAGATTTAATTGAATAACTCAGTGGCTATACTAAATTTTAATTACATGTAATTACAAAAGTATTCAGATCCAGGTGCTGGTTTGAAAACTAGAATATTTTTCGTGGGACAACCCCTTTAAGGTGACTCCAGTGAAAACTGGCGTACTCTAATGCTGTCAAGAGGACATTAAATTGTATTGTGAAGTCCATGTGCAGCTTAACTATTGGAGGCAAAAAACGGAAGGCAGCATGAAGAGGTATACAAAGATTGTAGATGTATATATGCTTCATCTAATACAAACATTCTTCTAGACCAGGCGGAATTATGGAATATGGGATTAAAGGGAACCTGTCACTAGATTTCGGGACACTAATCAACCAGCATGGCGTTATGCAGGGTTAGAAGGCTCAATCCCAGCTACATAATGACTACATAATGCTGGTGTGTTAGTGGCCCCAAACCTAAGGACAGGTTTCCATTAAAGTACCTTTGTAGCTGTTAAAGGGCACTACACAGAGAATCTGAGAATCTGTAGGCAGAATATACAGCTCTGGAATATAACTAAAGGCAGGTTAAGATGGGCCGATGGAACAGCATTTGGCTAATCGTTCAGTGAAGGAGACCGCAAAACACAGCGCAGTCGTGTCAATGCACCCTAACTCTGACTTATGTAAACCTATTTTCTAACAAGGGCTAGGGAAGCCTTCCATTTAAGCCATTCCTGGTTTCACTAAATGACGCCCCATTGTCAAGCTGGAAACCCAAAACAGGTGTGTGAGGCGCCGTACCCATTTTGGTGCAATGACTTTATAAATAGGTCTAAAACAGGGGCATAACTACCATAGTGGCAGACCATGCGACTGCTATGGGGCCCAGGGCAAGAGGGGGCCCAGTCTTAGTTGGGATTATCTCCTGTTCTACTGGAGGTGAAAACTTGGCCAGGACTCTACCCTCTAAAGGAACAACTTTTAGCAACAAGGCAGTGGAAAAATGGCCCAAGGGTCATTGGAAAGGGTTTAGGCAGAAACCCTTCTGTCCTGTGTCGGGGGCCTGGTTTGATCCTCGCTATGGGGCCCTTACTTCTCTATGTACACCACTGGTCTAAAACCAAATTTTACCACAAGCTCTCGGAGCAATCACATTAGTAAATCTGCCCCGTTGTCTCTAATAAAAAGTGGTGGTTTGGCTGGTGGTGGCTTGAGAAATCATTCTAAATATCTGATGGACCTTTACATCATGTCAATCATCATTGATCCTTATGGTTTTTGTATTGTACATTTCAGATGATGATTTTTATGGGCGCCTGACCAATGGTAAACCATAGTTAGATTTTTTTTACCAGCCCTTGCAGAAAAACACATCACAACAATTATTGTTAAAGGGGTATTCTACTCAGTTGGGGTCCCACTGCTGAGATCCCCACCGATCACGAGAACGGGGGCCCGTATCCCCTGTAGGCAGTCTGCTGCTCTTCTGAAATGATAGTGGCCGGGGGTCCGCCACCAATCTGATAGTTATCGCCTAGCTCTATCTGCAGTTGCAGAGAGAGCAGAGCCTCTAGGTGTAACGACAACGCCCCTGTTGCTCCTAGAGGCTCATTTGCATATATTAAAACATCATTTTTCTCAGCAATGCGGGCACATATGAACATGGGACCAACACAGATGTCTTCAGCTGCCAAGTGCACATGTAACAGGTCAGCCAGTGTCATAGGTACAAATTCAATATTTCCAGGAAAAACCCTTGCCTTTAAATTGTGAACAAATTCCAAAAATCCTACAAATACATTCATGGCATGGTAACTGCAAAAATACTTATCTTCAGGCTAGTCTAGAATATCTTCCAGACTGTTATTATTATATATTAGACCCACATATCTTTTTTTTGTTTTAATTGGCAAATTCTTTGTTGAAGCTGGTGTACACGGGGCTCAACAGCTGTGAACTAAACTACGGAGTAAATGTAGTATAATGACAACCCCGATTGTCTTCTCCACAAAGTCACCAATTATATTCATGAAATATCTAATTAGCAATTCAGAGACTCAACCAAGTGACTAGTTAATAACTACTGTGGCACAGCAGCTGTGCTTTCATTGCCACATCTAGTTTTACAACGGGTTACAATGACTTAAAAAGACTGACAACAAAAAATATATAGGAAAATCTCACTGGGATGACCACCCAAATGTTACAGGCAATGGTTCTGGAACCACTGTGCCAACTAACCCTAAGGGCATTATTCTGGAGCCTCCCCAGAATTCACCCTTTAATCCCTGTACAGGGATGTGGACTTCATTGTGAGTTAGCAACCAGACGGCAACCTACTAGAATAGTCCCGCTGTATTTGGCAACTGACACTGATGGGTCAGAAACACTACTGCAAAACACCAGAGGCACAGGCAAATCCAAGGCAAACACGTGATATGGGCAAGAGACAAAACACAGAGCACTGGCAGAATGGACAGACTTCAGGAACCCATAGGGCTCATGCAGATCCACAAAACACGGCCATGTGCATTCGGAACAGCCGACCCATAATAACACAGACCTATCCTTGTCCATAATGTGGACAATAATAGGACATGTTCTATTTTTTTGCGGAACAGACATGCGGGCATACGGATACGGAATGCACACAGAGTCATTTTTCTTTGTTTGCGACCCCATTGAAGCGAATGGCTCCTCATATGAGCCGCATAAAAAATGGAATGGACACGGACAAAAAATAAGTTTGTGTGCATGAGCCCATAGCAATACATGTGCAGTAACTTAGCAAGATGGACTTCAGGAACCTATTCAGACATAGCGGATACTGGACTGCAGTGGTCAAGACGTCTAGTCAAAGGATGCACAAGACTCTCATGCTGTTGCTTAAAGTGGTTGTCTCGCAAAAAAATATTCTACACTTTTCAAACCAGCACCTGCATCTGAATACTTTTGTAATTGCATGTAATTAAAAATTTAGCAGAGCCATTGAGTTATTTAATAAAATGTATCCGTATAGCGCCACCTGCTGTTTGTTCTTTTTCTTTGTCCAGCTGAGATGGCCGCACATGCTCAGTTTCATCCCTCAACTGCCTCCTGAGCTGTGATAGGGAGGGCATGGACACACCTCCTGAGCTGTGATAGGGAGAGCATGGACACGCCTCCTGAGCTGTGATAGGGAGAGCAGGGACACACCTCCTGAGCTGTGATAGGGAGAGCATGGACACACCTCCTGAGCTGTGATAGGGAGAGCAGGGACACACCTCCTGAGCTGTGATAGGGAGAGCATTGACACGTCACCTTAGCTGCAGCAGAAAAGACACTCCCCTTTAGCTGCCAGCCATATAAATCTAGCAGAGCAATGAATGTGGAGAGATCTCTGGATCCATGTGAGGTACCGGGTTGGTTCTAGCTTTGTTAGAAAGAGACTGTCATGTATATATGATTTTGATTTTTTACATTAATCATGGGATAACCCCTTTAAGGACACAGGTCAGACATAGCGGTACAGGACTCTAGCAGAGCACATACAATCCATGACAAAGTCAAGCAAACAGAGTACATAGAATGCATAGAACAGACACAGGGTAAAGCAAAAAACACTATGTCAGAACAATCCAGACACAAACTTGAGATAAAAACACAGGGCACAGACAGACTCCAAACAGATCAAAGCAAGACATGATGTGCAACCAGGGCAGGTGACAGAACTCAAGAGAAATATATTACTCTGACACAGAACTCAGGAGCATACATAGCAGATGCACATTCCCACTGCCAGGGAATGATTAAGGCTAGGACTATACAGCGACACTGGTTGCAGCCAGGATTGCAAAGCAGCAGTGATCCCATTGAAATGAATATGAGTCACAAAAAATCCAGCAGTATTGGATTTTTTGCGCTTGTGCTGCAATCCCATTCATTTCTATGGGATCACCTGTGACCAGTATTACTATGTAGCCCTATCCTAACCCTCACAATAAAGAACTGAGAAGGAATACAAGCACATTAGCACTATTCACACCAAAAGTAACTGACCCCAGGATACATGGAGCAGTAGCAACATGAACCGCCATAGAACACTATGGCTCCAATTCAAACCCACATGCAGTCGATGCTGGCGCGCATGGTACAACCAGTATGGTACAATGGCAACAATTGAAACTCCACTGCAACACAAAAATAGCTCCTTGAAGTGGTCTTCTTGAGGGGTGGTCTTCTCAAAGAAGATGTTCAGTATGCAGTGTTCCAATAAGACCAAGTCCTCAGTGAAGGATAGCACAAGCCATACATGGTTCCTAGTTTATGTTAATTACTTCACCTCCAGAGTGAAATCAAATGCAGTGGGTTAAACATTTTGGAACATTCACCTTTACATGTTTGTGCTAGATTTTCTGTATTATTTGTTGGTAAAACTTGTGAATCTGATATGTAATGGACAGATGCAACCATGTTGCAAAGTTTTTATTGTTATGTAGGGAAAAATGGTGGAAAAGAGCTGTTTTCTTAAAAAGGTGTCACTGTATGTCACACAGTGTAAGGCAGGCGTCCCCAAACTGCGGCCCCAAACTACAACTCCCACCATGCCCTGCTGTAGACTGATAGCTGTAGGCCATCCGGGCATGCTGGGAGTTGTAGTTTTGCAACATCTGGAGGGCCGAAGTTTGGAGATGTCTGGTGTAAGGCTTCATGAACACGACTGTATGTATTTTGCCATCTGCAAACTGCGGATCCACAAAATACGGATACTGTATGTGCTGGACAAATAGTCAATGGGTCTGCAGTCCACATATTGCAGTCAAGTATCGAACATGTCCTACCTTTTTGTAGAACGGACATACAATGTGGAAAGCACACTGATTATCTGTGGGATTTCTACATCCGTAAGTCCGTTCCACAGACTGAAAGGATATGTCCGCAAAATGCAGACCATGGACCCATTGAAGTCAATATCTTTTTCCACAGATATGGTTGTGTACATGAGGCCTAAGGCAGGGATCTCAAACTTGTGGCCCTCCAGCTGTTGCAAAACTACAACTCCCAGCAGCATAGCTGTAGGCTCTCCTGGCATGATGGAAGTTGTAGTTTTACAACAGCTGTAGGGCCACGAGTTTGAGATCTCTGGCCTAAGGCTTACCACTGAGCATTCCTTTTTGACAGCACAATCAAAGGGAAATTAGCTTTAGGGTGGTTTCATGTAGCATTTCAGAAAAATGCAGCGTTTTTTGTCTTTCAGCCAAAGCCAGAAGTGGATTCAAAAGTAATGGGAAAAGTAATGCCAAAACAACTGAGTGCAGCGGTCATCATCAGCTATTACTACCAGGGGATGTCCTGACCATCAGACGTGGTCTCATGCCCTAACAGAACACCCCTAGAAAAGGGGTGGTCTTCATGGGATAACTCATTTAAAATTGGCATTTGGGGACACTAATCTGTTTTGAAAATCATAGATAGCCATAGGTCAGAAGTAAAAATTCACCGCTAAATGTTGCACGACCACAACTGATGAACTGCAAGGTGGTCTGTAACCATAGAAACAAGCAGTGTATAATGTGATGGAAAAATGAATCCAGTCAGGAAAGAAAGCAATATGGACAATAACAATACATTAGTAAGTGGCTTGTATTAACTTTCTCTACATGATAAATGCCATTTGCTGAAGTAGGATAACCCATTTAAATGATGAGAAATAAACTGTTCCTTTTCCATTGCTCTGTGTAAATGGACTGTAAATATAAACCTATTTATGATTTTAGTATCTTAGTATATAAAGGCACTAGTGTAAGTAATGTTATCAGATACAAGGAGGTACTTGTCCTGTGGTTTACAATTCTACTAGAATTCCCGATACAGCCCGTGATCAATACAATACTTCACAATGGGAGCCAATATACTGTATAACTCAGGATAATCACATGTGCTTCAGCTGGAGAGCTCATGCATTGTGCCTGAAGATGAAAGTCTTCTGTGTTACATGAATATTTATATCACTCATTAAAGGTATCTTGAGGGAGCAGACTGGATACACATGCTACCGCCACTAAGCCATCTTGATCCTGAAGTGATCATGGGAAGGATCATATGAAGACTGCGTACATACATACACCAGCCTCGGAGGTGACGTAGTCTGCTCTGTGCTCCACACCGCAGTCCTAGTGACCAGCAGCAGGTCCCACCTTCATGCACATGGCATTCATGCCAAATACCATTCCTTCCATGCAATGATGGCTTATAATTGAAAGGACTGTACTGATACATGGTACTGTAAGGGCTCATTCAGACAGTCATATGAATGAGTCTGCATCTGTTCCGCAGTTTTGCGGAACGGGTGTGGACCTATTCATTTCAATGGGGCTGCAAAAGATGCGGACAGCACACGGTGTACTGTCCGCATCCGTGGTTCCGCTCCGTAGCTCAGCGAAGAAGATTCTCTTATGGTTGCGAACATGTGCGGTCCGCAAAGCACTACGGCCGTCTGAATGGGCCCTAAATGTCTACTGTGAATTTGCCATAGACAGAACCATGTGTATTATTTAAATTATCTGTTATCTGAAATTTCAAAGCAAGTTATCTGTCTGGAAGAAGGGCGATCAACAAAATCATAATACCTCCATCCTATATTTTAATGACAATCGTACACAGTATGGAATATTTCTTGTTACTCTAAAGGGGTTGTCGAGAGGGGAAAGTAATTTCCATGGGGCTGGGCATAGTCTTAAACATAAACCCTCACCTGTCCAAAGTGTTCCAGGTCCAACTCCAGTCCCCTCAACATGTACATCACGGCTGCGAGTGATCGGTGGTCACATGCCAATCTTGATGTACAACCGCTAAGGCCACTGACTGGCCCGCAGCAGTGGTGTGTGTGGATGTCACACCTGGTCCAGTAGGGACTGGACATGGCAGAGAAGGAAGCGTGGCGCTGGGTTTGGAACAATTTGAACGGGCGAGAAATTTTTTTTTATAATTCTGCAAATGACTTTTGTCTCTCGGACAACCCTTTTAAGGCTACTTTCACACTTGCGTTGTTAATTCCGATATTGAGATCCGGCAGAGGATCTCAATACCGGAATTAAACAGATCCGTTTTGATTTTACACATCATGATGCATGGATTCGTCACTAAACACATTGATCCGTCATCATTGACTTGCATTGTTTTCAGTGCCGGATCTGTTTCTTTACGTTATTATGACCAACGTAAATGGAATGCTGACAGAATGGAAGATATCCTGATGCATCCTGACTGAATCTCTTTCCATTTACAATGCATGAGGACTAAACGGAAACGTTTTTTTCCGATATTGAGATCCTCTGGCGGATCTCAATAAAACAACGCAAGTGATACAAACAAGTGATAATGTAGATAATGTGTGTGTTTCGCAGGCACAGGAAAAAATGATAGGGCACAATGTAAAATGAACAGGATTGCCTCAATGTCTACATTTTACCCTATTGTCTAAATCATGTTTTTGCAAACATATTTTGAAATAATTTTTGGTAATTTTTTTTTTTTGCATGTTTATTCTCCATGTCACTATCAATCTCAAAAATAAACCTGAGCCTAATCATACACTGACACTGTCTTTACGTTACAGATCTTTTTGTTCAGCAGTCATCATATTATCTTTGCTCAGGCAGGATTACAATGACAGATAACTCTGTATAGATAACACAATAGGTTATTAGGTGAATCTCTGTATAGATTCACAAGCTCATATCCTCACCTCCCTGCACAATGACCTCTGCACAGGTCACAAAGCTTGTCTAGAACACCTTCCCAAAGATATCAATGAGTTGTCTCCTGTCTGCAGTTTCCTATGGGCCATGTGCTGCTACAAAGCAAAATTCTGAATGCTGCTAACAGCAACTGCTAAGATTTCCACACCTAATAGAGTTAACAAAATCTACAATCAGAAAATAAAAAGAGATTACAAAAAAAATTATAGAAAAATAGAATATGTATCAGTACCTGGTTTTCATTAGTAAAAAAAATATAGGTAATACATTCCCTTTAAAGGGGTTCTCCAAGTTAAATTTATTGATGACCTATCCGCCGTACCAGCGCTGCCTTCTCTTCACTGTTTACATGCTGGCCGTAACAGGGGTAGTGGTGAGTAGGTGTAGTTACACCTAACCGCCCCATTCATTTCAATGGGAAGAATCGCTCCCATAGATTTGCATGGGAGTGATCCTTCCCATTGAAATGAATGGGGCGGTGAGGTGTAATTACGCCTGCTCACCGCTACTCATGTTACGGCCAGCATGTAAACAGTGAAGAGAAGGCAGCGCTGGTTAGGCGCGCGCCTCCTCTTCAAACAGCTGATCGGCTGGGGTGCCAGGTGTCGGACCTCCGCTGATCTGATATTGATAACCTATCCTGAGGATAGGTCAACAATAAATTTAACTTGGAGAACCCCTTTAACTAGCTAAACCATACAAGATGCAAAAATGACAGCTAAAAGCATGATGACCTTGTTTTCCTCCCCTGCTTAGTTCCTTCAAAGTTCCTGACCTTCAGAGGTGCTTCTTCATGGACTTGTGGGTCTCAATGATCTTCAACTTCAAAGTGAAGAGAGACCACTTGGTCATCCCTAGACTTTGAAGCCCTTTCCTTGTGATGCAGTGATGGGCCCTTTCCTTGAGGTGATGAACTCGCCTGTCCTGAATTCAGTGCAAAGTGGTTAAGTAAGTCTTTGGTGACTGAGAATTAAAAAGTAATAATGGAAATAACGTTGTCATACAGACCAAAACTAAACTGTTCCATCGAGCGAAACTTCTGGACAACAGTACAATAATAACCTAAGTAATGACTGACCTCCAGATTCATACTCTGAAAGGTGTCTTATTTGGCCCACATTCCATGATTACTGAATGTTAATTACAGAGACAAACTCATAGATTTTATTTAGAATATTTCTATAAGTAACCCTGATGTTAGGAGATCAGAAGTGAGAGCAGAAGCTAAAAATTGTTACGCTTATGTTACTTACCAAAAATTTCGAGTCATTCTGTGGTGAGCAATTTTTGAAAATTAGAATTAAAAAATGACAACGAATATATCTACCTTTCATGTTGTTGAGTTTCTCTATAACATCTGCTAAAGGTTGAAGAGGACACATAGCTTGACATGTCTAAAACGTTAGGTGATCCATGATGGGATGTGAACGTGGGATGTACCCATCAACAATTCTGAGATCTTATTTTATATATCCAACTGCTGTTCCAGCCTCAGTGTGACACAGATCATGGCGTTTCCACCTCATATATAACTATCAATGTATAGACACAGGAAAATACAATGGGACACTGAAGCAGAAGACATGAAGCCTATCCAAATGTGGTTGTAATTCTATGGCTTGTCCAAATATGAAATGATGAACAATGTTCTGGATATTCTTTAGTTGGTAGAAGAAAAAGAACACATCGAAAATTGAAAATAATAATATACAAAAAACTTCATGGGGTATTTAGGACTTACTTATTAAAGACCTATCCTTAGGAAAGGTCATGAATATCAGACTGGCAGGGGTCCGACTCACGGCACTCCAGACAGTCAGCTGTTTTCTGAAGCCCCTGAAACTAGAGACTGGAACTACCCAGCTCCTGATCCAATATTGATGACCTATCTTGAAGGGAACCTGTCACCTCGGACAAACCCTATAAAGTACAGTAATACATGCACAGAACACCTACCGTTGACTCCAGATAAGTAAATTGTATGCCGATACTCACCCCTGTTCCATTGTTGTGCAACTACAAACCAGCAGTGGAATGCATAGAGAAGACTTCTCCTGGAGTCCTCTCAATTATGTGTGCATGCATAGGAGTCCTCTCAATACATTCCACGGCTGGGTTACAGCTATACAGCAGGGAAATGGGTGTATCGACAATTACAGACCTGGAGTCACTGGTAGGTGTTTTATACATGTATCACTGTACTTATTAGGGCTTCCCGGAGGTGACACATTCCCCTTAAAGGGATTATCCAGGATTTTGATATTGATGTCCTTTCCTCAGGATAGGTCATAAATATCACACCGGTGGGGGGCTGGATTCCTGGCGCCTTACCAAGCACAGCACCGTACAATATATAGCGCCTGGGCTTGGTATTGCAGCTCAGCCCCATTGATTTGAATGGGACTGAGCTGCAGCCAGGCCATGTGACCGATGTACGATGACATCACTGTCCTCGAAAAAGGTCTAAGCGAGTTGGACCCCCGTCAAAGAGATACTGTTGATTTATCCTGCGGATAGGTCACCAATATCAGTTCCTGGAGAACCCCTTTAAGGGTAGGTCCTCAATAAGTAAGCCCTGAACAATCATTTTAAATAGCCTTTTTTGATGCTTGATGCAGACTGGAGGCTTTTTCTGGTCCACATGACAATTCCTGTCCTGTTTCACAAAAATGTAAGGACATGCCCTGTTGACAATATATACATACAATTACAGGAGGAATAATAAAGGAACAGCACAATGCAGACTTCTAAGAAAAGACGCACCAGAATTGCTGTTTTTTTCTCAAATCCAAGTACCTACTAAAATAGACCTGTCCGGAGAGCAGATAAGTCCTCTACTGTATATAATATTCTATCAAATGCCAAGTTATATTTCAAATATTCTACAACCTGATCTACACATCATGTGAATGGTGGGGGCAGGGACATATCATCTACAAAGCAATCATTTCCTCTACTACAATGGTCCACGTATCATATCCCTGGGGTTTACCTGGTAAGCATGATCGGATTGTAATAGGTAGAAGGTGTTGGGGGCAGATCTGCTCAGACGGCCATTCAGTTTGGTCTCTGTTTTGCTATACACAGAGTCACAACTTCCATTACTTGGAAAAAGTACTGTAGCGGGAGGTGATGCGAAAGACGGAGATACTGACGAGAGGCTACACAGTCCTTCAGTGTCATTGTTGAGCCTGATCTCTGTATAGTAAAAGTCTTCTTCTCCATCACAGTCATCTGATTCCCCAGTACGCCTGTGGAAAGAAATACGTATGAGAATGTCTCAAACACATCTATGCATTAAGGAAGAACCAGCCACCTGCCATCCTTCATAGCACAAGTATAGCCTCTTTGAGACGATCACCCTAAATTGCAGTGAAAGTGAATCTTTTAGAGGGGTGTTCCAATCTAAGGAGTGGGCCAAAATATTGTTATATCGTTATTTTCCTTATCTCTCTGTCCACAACAGTCACATCACTGAGGTGGACACACATGCTCAGTTCCATCCTTCAACTGCCACCAGCCGGATTTACTGTTAGAAGATGTGACAGTTAGGCCCCATTCACACGACCGCGTGAATGGGGCCGTATCTATTCCGCAATATTGCGGAATAGAAGCGGCCCCATTCACCTCTATGGGAGCGGGGAGCCGCCGCATGGAGCTAGCTCTGTGCCGCGGCTCATATGAAGCATGTCCTATACTTGTCCGCATGTACGGACAAGTATAGGCATTTTGAATGGGGTGCCCGGCCGGAATAACCGGACCCGCAATAATACGGCCGTCTGAATGGGGCCTTACAGGGAGAGACCTGAAGCAGAATTGACATGAGAACAAATGATTTCTGATTGACCGGAAACAATCAAGCATGTCTATAAGGCATGTCATCACTTCTAGTCTGATACATACTGTAAGTGGCGGGGACGAGGGCCGCAGCACTAAAACGGGGACACTGAATAGGTGAGTGCCTTTTTGTGTGTTTTGACCTCTGTCAAACCAGCCTCTAAATTCCACTGAATGTTGGACAATCTCTTCAACAGGACAAGGGTCATGCCAAGATGCAGAATAACTTTAAAAATGGCACTATGATACAAATGTGCCCATATTCAGAAAGGCACTGTCATTGGATGGCACCTTTCCAACAAGTTAGTTTCTTCAAACAAGTCTGTTCTTCTGAACAAGCATGACTTCCATTATTATTGTGGTTAGGCTCACAAGTTTGCACTAATATATCAACCTTTTTGCAAATGTGCCGATACAAAAAACTTTTTAAATGAATTCTTGGTTGTAAGATTAAGATGCTCTGCAAGCAACTATATATATATATATGTGTGTAATGGCTGACTGGAGGGTGTTTGAATTTTGGGTTCTTCACTAACTCCAAGCATGATGAGAATCTTGGTACAGTGTAGGTCATCCTGCTTCTGAAGCACCACTCCTATCCAGCTATAGGAACTGTAACCCAGCACCATTCACTTGAATATAAGTGGAGTAATATTTGCAATTCAAGGCAAAGCTCCTGGTCAGAAGTCATGTACCAGAATAGGTCACTGCCCAGTCTGATTTGGTGAGGGCACCAATAGTCAATGGGCACCAACAATTATACTACTGGCACCACTGAAATTACACAGTATTTGATTTACAGTAATCATGTCTTTAGAATCATCCCTCCTGCACATGGGAGTCTCAGTACCTACATTAATACCACTTATCATGGTCGCTGGGAACCAGTGATTACAAAGAACATCAGAGTGAATTACCCAAGATGAATGTTCCTGATGTGCTTCTTGATTCCTGCTGCAGTGCTCAGTATTTTCCCACACTTCTTCCAAAGACATTTGAACATCACTTTCATTGAGTTCTACAGATAAATAGCGCACAAGACGACTGATTATTACAACAAGAAATAGTACAAATATGAGAAAAATGGGTTTATAGAAAATATAGACTATGATATATACTATATCAGAAAGATAGTGTTAGCTGAACCCGTTATCGGCTGTTTACATAGTTTACAGGCAACTAAACATTGCTCATAAAGGGAGACTACATGTACATAAAATCAACATGTCGTAATATCAACGTAGTAAAAATACACAATATATGTGCGCCACAAGGCGTCCACAAACCTCAGTAGGTGGACATTCCCAGTAAGTGGGTTAACCCAATTTACACATGTATTTCTGACAGGTTATTAAAATAAGGGTGGATAGTAAGACCTCTCTAGTTTTCCATGTCTGACCTGCTAGAGCTGTCCCATCCATCCCAACATCTAAGAGCAACACAGTTCAGTTGCGAGAGCATAAAGTCACAGGGACTGTTTGTTGGGGGTTTATCT
>ONZH01017544.1:50000-159830 GCA_900303285.1 Rhinella marina
CAGCTCTGCAAGGCACCACTGATCCACCATGCTACCCATGATGATAGACCTGCCTGGGCTGATCGCCCTGCCCACATCATTCCCCCCCTTTCATAGCACAAGTACAAGTCTGTGTTGCAAGAGACAAGCGAGTAAGAGTAAAAATCATTTGCACTATTAAAAATAATATCCACATGTGTATTTTCATAGACTAAGAAGGATATACAATGGGGCCACAAGTCTGAACACATAACAGCAAAATTTTTTGCGAAAATGGCGTTTAAAAAAGTCACAAACCCAGTGTTTTGGCTTATAGATATGATAAATCTCCCCTTTGAGTGTTTTAGGGCCTCTTGCACCCCCAGTCCCCAGTGTGAATGGAGCAATAGTACATTCTTGTGATGAGTGGAGGTTCTAGTGATTTAATCCTCAGCAAATATATGTTTATCACTAGAGATGAGCGAATGATCTAAAATTTGCTTCGCCGAATATTCGTCGAAGTTTTCACAAGATTCAAATGAATACAAATCTATTCGACGAAGCGGCGTACAAATTATACCTTATTATGTGGTGTTTTGCGAACATTTGCACACTAATAATGAACGTACACTTGTTAAAGGTACGCAACTTATGTGAACACGTACGCATGATCATACAAAAGTGCATATGAATCCTTAGCGTACTATTGTTTTTTTCCAGTTCTGAGGGGGGCATATCTATACTTTCCCTGCTCTTGCGGAGGGCGGAACGTCATTTTCCTGCCGAACGCAGAATGCGTAAATTTACTTACGTTTCATATGTATCTTACGTATAGTTAGCGGTCAAATTTTTGCGTACGTTTACGAATAATACGAAGTGAATCTGACAAAATTCGGTTTTCGCTTCAGAGAAGAAAATTTCCAAGATTCGATACGAATCTACGAAGCGGCGAATAGATTCGCTCATCTCTATTTATCACCTATCCTTTGGTCACATGTTCTGCGTCAAACCAATGTTGACGCAATGAGACCTGGCACCTGCGCTGGCAAGACAGTGATGGAGCCAGAACCTAGCAGCGAGGATCAGGTATGATTACCACCGCGGTGCAGCCACACTGTGCGATCTGTAAAAAACACCATGAGGGCTAATGCAACCGAGTGTGTGTGCCCCGTGCATGGGCACCGTCCATGTGCACACTGATTGTGGATGTGGACCCACTGACTTGAGTGGGTCCGCGACCTGCAAGAGGCAGTCCACACCGTAAAAAAATAGGACATGTTCTATTTTTTTGCGTTGCGGAGACATGGACTGAAATCTCACAGAAGAGCTTCGTAATGCTTCCGTTCTGTGCCTCTGCTCCATATCTTGACCCAAGTCAATGGGATACGGAGTGCACACAGCCGGTGCCTGTATTTTGTGGATCTGCTGGTTGCGGTCCCCAATATGGGCATGGGACACACACATGTGCATGAGCACTAAAGGTGATGCGGCTACTAGAGATGAGCATGCTCGGGAGCAATTTTCGAGTAGTAGCGTACGCATCTTCTAATCTGTACGCTAATGCGTACGCATCTTGTAATTTGTACGCATTAGCGTACAAATTTATAAGATGCTTACGCATTAGTGTACAGATTAGAAGATGCGCATGCATTAGCGTACAGATTATAAAATGCGTACGCTACTACTCGAAAATTGCTCCCGAGCATGCTCGCTAATCTCTAGTGGCTACATGTGCTGTTTTTTAGATGTAGTTTTTTAAACGATCCACTTTTTTAAGAGTGGATCATAAAAAGAGAAAAAGCATGAAGGACAGATACTACTACTTCTCTTTTTTGAATTCACTTCTGGTTTGAGCTTTAAAAAAATGCATAAAAAACATGAAGGCGTCACCGTATCCTAATAATTGCAATTAATATTGGTCAATCGGTTGGTCAAAGTCTAATTAAATCCATGAATGTTGTTGGACCTGTAATGAATTGTAAAAAGCTTGTCCGGGACACTAATGACATTATTTGTCAAGCAGCAGCCCCGGTGCCTTCACCTCCTCCTATCTGGCTTTCATTATTAATACAGCAGTAAGAGCAGCCGACGGCAGAAGCACACCCATCATCCTATATCTCTTCCTACAGCCACCACAGTGAGATAACATTATAGTTTTATATCTCAATTTCTGGGACCAACTACAAAGATGTCTCATCCTCTCTCACATTGTTATTATTCAGCATGCCAATCTTCCCTTCCAGAGATGAGAAGCACAACTCTGTGTTGCAGGAGACAAGAATAAAAATCATCCGCACTATTAAAAATAATATCCAGATGTATATTTTCATAGACTATGAATGATACACAATGGGTGCCACAAGTCTGAATACATTTCATATATAGATGTAACATGTAGCTTCTTCTCTAGTGCACTCCCTGTCAGTACAAGCATGGAGATGACAGAAGTCTGTATTCAAAACCTTGGGGGAATCTTTCTGGATTCATTACATAACACCATCTTTGCTCATGGACTTTCATTGAAGCGTTTTTTTAACATTTGTATATTGTTCTGACACTTCAAAAAGCCTTTTAACAGTTGTGTCAGTCATGATGCATAAAACTCTTTCTTCATTTTGTATGAAAAATCAGATATGTATGACAGTAAATCTGACTTCTATTGTCTCGATGTAAAGGGCATCTGTCAGCAGTTTTGTACCTATGACACTGGCTGACCTGTTACATGTGCACTTGTCAGCTGAAGACATCTGTGTTGGTCCCATGTTCATATTTGCCCACATTGCTGAGAAAAATGATGTTTTAATATATGCAAATGAGTCTGTAGGAGCAACGGGTCAATTGATAAAGGGGCGTGCACTTAGGCAGGGGGGCGAGCCTCGGAGCCGGGAGGGCGGTGAAGAAGCAGTGCTCGGAAGGAAAGAGCCCGCCCCCCGGTGCTCCGAAGGCTCATTAGCATAATTTTTAAAGTTAAGATTTCTCCACAACCGCTGCGTTCTACTCTGCAATACAGGTATGTGGATTCATCGGAAAACTGCGCCTATTAACCTATGTATTAATATACATAGGTTACAACATGGTGACAGAGCCTTTTTAAGGTGCCAGTCATGTGGTTACGTGTAGTGCACCGTGTTGGCTCATCCGAAGTCGATTCGCTCATCCCTAATCATGGGATAACCCCTTTAAGTCTGTACTTTTTTTCTCAGATTGAGCACCTTATTACGTATTCGTTACCTAAGAAGTTTACTGTAGAAGAGATACAGATATTTTTTGGCATTTTGTGCGCTGGACTATAAATTGGATTATATGTAGTAATATCCCTGGAGAAGACAGGGTACTTCTGAGTAACTGATAACGGAGCTTCTGTACAGCTCTGTAAGTAAATTGAAGAAATATGTCACAGAAGATGGAGTGCCAGCTCTTCAAACATAAGTGGAATTTCACTGTCACCCAATTGGCGCTTCTCATTTCGTCTAGAAGACGTCATACCATTACAAGGCTACACCGCGACCGACTATCCTCTCTGGGATTAAAGCCGATTTGTCACTTTAACATTATCTGACATAAAATACCGAGAGTGGCGATCATAGATCACTTCTGCCATGTTCTAGCACTTTATATATTTTCTATATGTACTTAGCTTCACATTTATCCCATACCTAGTAGTAGTAATAAAGGATTATGTGCAGGATTTCTGATTGAAAGATATTTTACCTGCCATGCCAGCTCCTTACACAGAGTGATAGGGCCCCATAGCTATAATCCAAATGTCCCCCCAGTCTCCCCACTAATAGTGCTTCGTGCCACTGCACATCCTTTCTGGGACCAGAGTGCCTGTAGCGCGTTGGTTTCTTCAGCTGCATTTCTATCCTACGTAGGAGAGGCTGGCGTCATGTCTGCTAACATTACTGTGACTTTACAGAGGGAGGATCTGGTGCCAGGCACAGCCACCTGTGTTGTGACCCCCTGAGGAGCTGGTGCAGAGGATAGGAGTGGTAGTGGTCCTGATGGGATGTCGTGTCACGGTATACTCCTTCGAGCTGTTGCTTCCTGGGGATCGTGCAGTGGAAAGGTGATTTGAAGAATTAGGCCAAAAGTAAATGTATAACAGTCTCTTGTTACTTAAAAAATAGAACTTGTGGCACAGCAGTATTAATTACAAAGTGCAGATTCTGGCACCAGATGAGGAAGTATGGTGGCTGGTTGGATGGTAATTTAAAAGCACTTGTAGGCACTTGTGGATATACATGTCTGTGTCCACTATAAGATTCAGGTTTGATGTTAGTCTGGCCTAGTGGTGGTTTAGGTGATGGGTGTCTTGAGTTGTAGTCCCTCACCTTGCAGCGGTGTCTGGAATTTCGCTGATCACCCTGCTGGCTAGACATACTGAAGCTTCCTGGAGGCAATGTTCTTGATGCTGATGGTTTCTCTGGAATGTTGGTCTCACAGGAGAATTAGATCTGGTTCCTAGGAGTAACTCTGACATGTGCTTCCTCTCCCTTCTCTCTATGGACTGGAATTCCCCCTGCTGGCAGGAAGCAGGACCAGTCCATATCTATCGGGAGGGGTGGAAAATGGTGTTTAGCCTTGTCCCTGTCAACCATACCTGCCATAGATGGCCAAAGCATGAAAATACATGACAATACATAATAAACATTTGCAGATACCCCAGGTTTGGGTTACTGCACATGTAGATGCACTGTTCTGCCTGGATAGTTCAGCTCAGTACAGACATAGACATTTCTGCACATGATAACATATTTTTGTCAGATAAAAGTTTTTTTTTCCAATTTTTAACTTTTTTCCCCGTTTTTTCCTCTCATGGGAGGACCATAGAAATGCTGGATCACTTACATAAAATACTGCATTGCTTCTGTATTGCAGATTATTATGCCTGTCAGTGTAATGCTTACTGGCATCCTAGAAGGCTCTGTTTCTGGTAGGGCTTAATAGGTGTCCTAGCTGCTGGACACCCAACTGGCATCAGATGTTGCCAAGGGTTAATGGGTTAATTTCTATACAGGGGATTTGGAACTCTGCAAGCCGCTGTCACATGGACTGTGTTTCATGGACTGCACATTGATTAGAGAATGGGATGCAATGTCTCCCCACAGAAGTGGATGAGGATCACGACATCAGTGCTGTGATTACCATATGTTTTAACTATGGCAGGACAAGTTGCTATCAGTGGGGTTCCATCGAATCTATCCTTTTCTTTGGCTTTTAAGCTTCCTTGGTCAGCTTTCATCTTCTGATGACATTTCTGCTGGTTCTAGCCTTCACAGCGTGTCTTCATTTCCTAAGAATTATCAGTCATTCATCCCATGCTGCACATTTAGACAATACGTACCGCTTTCATCCATCCGTTACTATATGATATCATCCTTAGAGTTTAATGCCCAGTATAATATGCAGGCTGTCCCCTTCCCATTATTATACATTTATGCCGAATAGATAATGATGACAGGAACACGTATTGGTGTAATATTCATTTGGTAAGTGTTCCTGATGAGATTAATAATGACTGATTTTTGTATTATATTCCGGTTATATGTGGCATTAGCGCACACACAATATATTATAACTGTTCAACTGGTGAGTTGAATGGAGCCATCGCCCATGGAAGTGTATGGCGCCTTATTGTGCCCCCATATGCCTCTGATTTCATTTACAGCAGTGAGCCACATGTGGCTTGCGCCCCTTTGCTGTGTGGCTCGCCATGGTAATCCTCTTTTACGACCACATATCCTGGCAGTTGACATTGTTGCAGACCTATCCTAGATTTACCACCAAACAGTGCCAATTTGGATGGTATAATACTAGTGTTACATTTCACACTGAAATATTTATCAGCAAATGTCAGCAATTTCATGTTTTTCGTTTCTCCACATTCACAATTTCTCTATTTTTCTGAATTGGCTGTTGCTCTGGACCATCGCTGAAATTAAGACATGGTTCACAGCATACAAAGGTTGAGAACCTCTGATTTGGAGGAATAAAGACTTTTGGGGGAGAGTTATCAAACTGTAAAGTAGAATTGGCTTAGTTGCCCATAGCAACCAATCAGATTTCCCCTTTCATTTTTCACAGCTCCTTTGGAAAATGAAAGGTGGAATCTGATTGGTTGCTATGGACAACTAAGCCAGTTCTACGTTACACCAGTTTGATTTCCCCTTTTGTCTGTGATTTTTCATATCAATACAATAGAAAAAAAAGTAACACATGCTCCATCAGAGGTGTGTAGCTCCATCCAGCCTCCTGCATGCAGCTTGGCCATGGCCATGGGGCCGTAAACCGATGCCAATACAACTGGAGGTGATCATCCTTTTTGTTGCCCAAAGGAACCAATCACAGCACAGCTTTCATTTTGTATTCTGCTCCTGAAAAAATGAAATCTGTGATTGGTTGCTATTGACAACAAAGGAAGTTTTCCATTCAGACAGTTTTGTTTACATCTGCATTGGAGGCTCCATTAGGACTCCATCACAGATTCTGCCAAAAAATACAGGAGAAAATAGTGCAACATCCTGTTCTTTTTTTATCCGGTAAAATGGTGGTTTTTCTAATGGAAACCAAATCCCATTCTAGTCAATGGGGTCCATCAGGTGCTATTTGTTTCTATTATTTGAAGGAAACAACACATATTATTTTTGTTATTCTACTCCTATAATGGAAAAGAGAAACAGAAATAAAAACTCCAGAGTGAACAGAGCTTTCTCCCTCCACTGGAAAGGAGGATCTGTGCCTCTCTTCCTCTGTCTAAAGCCTGTTAGCACGGCCCCCACTGGCCCCAACTCTCCTCCTCTCCACTGGCTGGCTCAGGAGGTTTGCTTCAACCTGGAATATCTCAAACTGTATTGCAGCTAAAGAGATGACCCAGGTCCTGTTCTAATGGGACAATTTTGTCTGAAAGGGGACTTTTTCAAAAATTCTGTATTCATAGAACCCAACAATTATTTGAGAATTTTTTTTACATTATTTTTATTTCAGCAGTAATATACCATTTAAAATTAAATGCAAATATAGTCCTTCTGTAAGTAGCACGAGAGAGAAAAGTGGTAGTGAAGTTGTAGTATTTGTAGTATATATGGATGACAGTACAATATCTCTATTGTTCTATTGTAAAATTATATCCAAAAAAAAACACTTAACCATTTTTTTGTACAAAAAAAAAAAAATCACATACAGGTTGTTGATATGTGATAAAAAATGTTATGGTAGTGCTCCTTGAAAGCTAATACCTGTCTATATCACTTCAGATCTGATTTCTTAAGGGTATGTTTCAGGCTGTATGGTGGCTTAGATTCTTAGCAAGACGTGGCTCATATCTCTAGCCGCTATACAGCCTGAGATAGACCTGTGAGTATCAAGGAGGTATCTCACACCTCCTTGGCTATTGAAAATGACCTGCATATAATGTAACCGGTCCCAATAAAATACCGACACTGATCTCATTCTGGTAATACTCGCTAGGACAATGGTCTACCAGCCTGGTGGCAACCCTACCTGGCGCCTGAAAATCACT
The DNA here is from genome assembly GCA_900303285.1 of Rhinella marina. Classification (NCBI taxonomy): domain Eukaryota; kingdom Metazoa; phylum Chordata; class Amphibia; order Anura; family Bufonidae; genus Rhinella; species Rhinella marina. The sequence goes on from ONZH01017544.1 coordinate 57,481, forward strand.
AGTGTTGGTCACTTGGTGTCTCTCTTTTGTTTAACTTGCTAATCACTGATTGATGTCAAGTGTAATCCATCTCAAGCAGCATAGACATTGAGACAGATTACTGGAAGTGGGGGGGTGTTTTAGCAGCCTCTTTACACGGGCCGAATGAACAGCCAATTATTAGGTACAAACCGTTCATTTTTGGTAATGGCCTACAATAATTAAACAGAGGGAAAGCTGTATTTACATGCAGTAGTCATTTCTTCTGTATGGGGATGAATGATTACCAGTGTGATCGCTCATCACCTTAGAGTCATTGTTTCTGGACAGTTGTTTCTAGTTACACAGGATGATCTGCTGCCCAGAAACAATGATTCTGGTGGCTGCACCATGCTTACACCTGATGAAAGAGTGTTTGCCCTGTTATTGGGTGATCAGTAGCACCTTTACACAGACGAATTATCAGGAACGAGCGTTTCTACGAATGTATGCTCCTGATAATCATCCTATGTAAAAGGGCCTTAAAGATGACCTTTCACCGCTTCTGACATGTCTTTTTTAATATCTTCATGCATTTCCCATGTAATAACAATTCTGGTGCATGTATTCTTATGACTCTATGTTGTGCCATTCCTATGTTATTTCTACTGAAAGTAAATGAATTGTCAGCAGCTTGCAGTAAAGGTACAGCTGGGTGTTACCATATGGGGATGTGTCCCACTTCTTGGTCTGTACAGATCACTTTACTGCAGTTACCTGCTTATCTACAGTGCCTACAAGTAGTATTCAACCCCCTGCAGATTTAGCTGGTTTGATAAGATGCAAATAAGTTAGAGCCTTCAAACTTCAAACAAGAGCAGGATTTATTAACAGATGCATAAATCTTACAAACCAAAAAGTTATGTTGCTCAGTTAAATTTTAATAAATTTTAAACATAAAAGTGTGGGTCAATTATTATTCAACCCCTCAAACCACCAGAATTCTGTTTGGTTCCCCTAAAGTATTAAGAAGTAGTTCAGGCACAAAGAACAATGAGCTTCACATGTTTGGATTAATTATCTGTTTTTCCAGCCTTTTCTGACTATTTAAGACCCTCCCCAAACTTGTGAACAGCACTCATACATGGTCAACATGGGAAAGACAAAGGAGCATTCCAAGGCCATCAGAGACAAGATCGTGGAGGGTCACAAGGCTGGCAAGGGGTACAAAACCCTTTCCAAGGAGTTGGGTCTACCTGTCTCCACTGTTGGGAGCATCATCCGGAAGTGGAAGGCTTATGGAACTACTGTTAGCCTTCCACGGCCTGGACAGCCTTTGAAAGTTTCCTCCCGTGCCGAGGCCAGGCTTGTCCGAAGAGTCAAGGCTAACCCGAGGACAACAAGGAAGGAGCTCCGGGAAGATCTCATGGCAGTGGGGACATTGGTTTCAGTCAATACCATAAGTAACGTACTCCACCGCAATGGTCTCCGTTCCAGACGAGCCCGTAAGGTACCTTTACTTTCAAAGCGTCATGTCAAGGCTCGTTTACAGTTTGCTCATGATCACTTGGAGGACTCTGAGACAGACTGGTTCAAGGTTCTCTGGTCTGATGAGACCAAGATCGAGATCTTTGGTGCCAACCACACACGTGACGTTTGGAGACTGGATGGCACTGCATACGACCCCAAGAATACCATCCCTACAGTCAAGCATGGTGGTGGCAGCATCATGCTGTGGGGCTGCTTCTCAGCCAAGGGGCCTGGCCATCTGGTCCGCATCCATGGGAAGATGGATAGCACGGCCTACCTGGAGATTTTGGCCAAGAACCTCCGCTCCTCCATCAAGGATCTTAAGATGGGTCGTCATTTCATCTTCCAACAAGACAACGACCCAAAGCACACAGCCAAGAAAACCAAGGCCTGGTTCAAGAGGGAAAAAATCAAGGTGTTGCAGTGGCCTAGTCAGTCTCCTGACCTTAACCCAATTGAAAACTTGTGGAAGGAGCTCAAGATTAAAGTCCACATGAGACACCCAAAGAACCTAGATAACTTGGAGAAGATCTGCATGGAGGAGTGGGCCAAGATAACTCCAGAGACCTGTGCCGGCCTGATCAGGTCTTATAAAAGACGATTATTAGCTGTAATTGCAAACAAGGGTTATTCCACAAAATATTAAACCTAGGGGTTGAATAATAATTGACCCACACTTTTATGTTTAAAATTTATTAAAATTTAACGGAGCAACATAACTTTTTGGTTTGTAAGATTTATGCATCTGTTAATAAATCCTGCTCTTGTTTGAAGTTTGAAGGCTCTAACTTATTTGCATCTTATCAAACCAGCTAAATCTGCAGGGGGTTGAATACTACTTGTAGGCACTGTATACACAGAGGTGATATAATTGCAGTCAGGATTAGAATGAGAGAAAAGCTTAGAAATCGTACCAGCTCCCTCCTGACCTCTGCACAGGTCACAAAGCATGCCTAGAAATCTGTCCCATAGAAGTCAAGGAGGTCCCCTCCTGACCATCAGATGTTCTTGAAACCCCCATATAAGTTACTGGAGCATGCTGGAATTTGTAATTTCACAACAGCTGCAGTGCTGGACGTTGCCATCCCCTGTCAGAGGTCTTGCTACTGCTGTCCTCTGGAGAACCAGGGAACTCTGTTTAGGAAGAACACTGAGGAACTTGATGTTTCTAGTCATGTGATGATGCTAATTGGAACCAGAGAAAAAAAACAGATCTCATGTTGGATATTTACCTAAACTGAATGGGAATTCTACATGTTTGGATGGTTCAGTACTGTGAATTGTGACATTCAGTCTGCAGTACCCCAGAGCAAGGGGGTCTCTGCAAATAGTTCATTTCTTTATGTTATAGAATCTAATGTTATGTCATGCTATGTATTGCTTCCAGTATAACCATGTATGGATGGTGCAGTCAGGGTTAACAATCCTGGCTTATCCTTTGTAGGAGGTTAGGTGTGGACTGGCTCCATCCGTAGCTCTAGAAAGTGATACAGGGAATTTGGAAGAGAGAGGAAGCTGTGACTTGTGCTCCCTCTACTAAGGTCCAAAAAAGCTACAAAGATCTCTGCAGAGGGGAAAAGGCAAAGGAGAGCATGGCCATAGACCTTACAGGGACATTTCTGGGTTGGCTGACGCCCAGGGGGCCCTCTGAGCCCTCCTCATGGCTGATGTTTTGGGGGATGTATTTTGTGCTGCTGGCAGTATTTTGTGATGGACTGTTGTATTTGGCTTTGTTGGGATGGTACAATGTGCCACAATATGGTATTGCTGGCTATGCCTACTTGTATTGACCATGCCTTCCATCAACTTGGACGCCACTACAAAGCGGGACCACTTTTAGTATTTTTTTCCAGGGCCACTTTAAGTTTCCAGTCCGTCCCTGAAGGGGAGAACTAGAGAACTTAGAATCTGCATGACCAAGCATTGGAGTCAGTAAGGTTACCTGCTACCAAAAGCTACTAAGACTTTACTGCAGTGAAGGACACTGTTAAGATACCCTTCACAGCTTGACATGACCTGGCCAGTCGTATCTCTAAAAACCTGTATACCTCAGTGGACATTACAGCCACCACTGAAAGAGTATGATTGCCCTCCATGGATTCTGCAGGAAGAGACTTGAGACAGACAGAGTGAGAAGAGGGCCAAATCTGCCATCCTTGCTTAAATCCATACAACGCTATCTAGGAGAGATCTACATTGTGTAGTTAGAACTGTGTTTTCCTATTGCTAGATGTATTACAACTTCTATTTTGAACTTCAGTAAAGAGAGGGATTTATTCTGCTCCACTGGCCTGGTTTTCTAACTCTTGCACCATACGCCGGCCATTGCACTCTACACGCCCTGCTTTGCTCCCATACAAATGCTCAATATCATGGGCATCCTGGCTTCCAACAACAGCGTATTCCCAGGGGGTAGAAAGGGTGCACCCCCTTAGAGAGAAAAAGTGTGAGAAAAGACATTGTGATTGACTGTAACAGTCAGAGCCAGTACCACTCGTGTCCTCCGCTCCTGCTCCTCCTGGGATGCCGCAAATCTTCACCAAGAAAAAGCAACTAGTCAGATAAAAATATAGTGGGACATTTTAATCCTAAAATGACACCTTCTTCCAAATGAAGAACTACTCAAATGCGAATGTCCCGTTTTTTAGGAGGTCTGGTGAGACTCAGAGTTGGAGATAATTTTTTTCTAGGGTACCAGTTATGGTTTGTGCCCTGCCCGGGAGCTCTCTGCACACATGCCCTACTATGGTGAGTCTGGTAGTAATGGTGGTGGGACAAGAAGGACTATGACCACACAGGTAGACGTTATGACTGATGTAGCCTACCAGGACTGCTGCTTTTTTGCCTTTCTTGACCACCACCAGTCCAGTCACTTGCATTGCACCTATTTATCAAATGAATGTAAAGTAGTACACTGCCTATAGGACAAAAAAGGTTAACTATAGAAGTAAGGTTGGAGCTTTAGGTCAGGAATGCTAGGCCATCATATAATATCTGGCAATAACTTTTCAGATTTATAGTTTTATCAATAAGCGTTCAACATTTTTCTGTTTTCACAGGGCTAAAAAATTAAGAGCTGCAAGTTTCAAGCACGCTGAAATACGCTCATGTCGCCTCTAGAGGATGCAATCTGCTTCATGTATAATTCATCAGCAGCTCTGTGTCTGCAAGAGGTTAGCAGAGCCGAATGGACTAGGGATCGAAATACGAGTGCTAATGATAGATGGGGTGGTTCTCAGCACTTTCACAACCATTATTTATGGGTGATGCCGAATGTTCTGCTGGTGGCCACTCTCAAGATAATCAATTACCATCAGCCTCTTTCATGGTACCTACAAAAGCTATGGTTTCGTGATGTATATGTTTAAGTTAACTGACCTCAGATTGGAAACCCAACAGCCTGGATACAAATATCACTCAAGAGATCTAAAGGTCTCCACTGTCACTTCCATACATACTACACTACACAAATCCTCTAGGGCATTGCAACTTGTATAGTTGTCTTTGTGTTCAATATATGCTGTATAACTTGTCTAATGCTTGTTGTCAATAAATGGAGACAATATTTTTACATTCGGAAGCTGAGATCCTATCCTGATATTGTGTTATGCACATTTATTACAGTATGTGTCTAGTCTTTTTATATTTATATTAAAAACTACTAAAAAGAAATATTAAAAACGTAAAAGTGCACATTACAATACAATGGTCATATAAAGGCATAAGCATGTGAATAGGGCCTAATGCCCTATAGTGGAGCTATGCTTTTCCTGACAAGTTCGCCAACAGATTAAGTCAGTTACTAGGGGCCCCAGGAGCAGAATACTCCTTCACCAGCGTATAGAGGACCCTTCTAACACTGATGGATTGGCCCAAATGGGCAACCACTTAAAAGACAATATGTAACAGCCACTAGTTGACAGCCATTAAAATGGATTGACCGATTAGACATGATAGGGTATAATTGTCTGATTGGCAGGGAACCAACTGCTGGGGCTCTGCTGATCATGAGAATTGGGCCCTGTGTTCCTCGACCTGAATGGAGCGACGGTCATGCATGCACGATGCCGCTCCACTCAACTCTATGGCACTGCCAGAAATAGCACTCTGAAAGCATAGTTGACCCTTGCGCCATTCAAAAAGGGGTACATAGGGCCCCCAGTAGTCTAATCCCCCCCCCCACTGTCAATCAGATACTTATCACCTATTTTCTGGATTGTGTTTGTAATGGTGCAACCCATTTAAATAATATCTATATAAAAACAGCATTAAAGGGGCATCCAACCCCTATAATAATCCCACAATGCCCGGGCACCTTATACAAGTTATACTTACCCTGCTTGGTACCTGTGTCGCTTCTGATGCCCACATGGCAGCCGCTGCATCTCCCCGTCGCGTGGATGAAAACATCCAGCATCGGGGGGTTGCCAACAGCAAGCAGCGACGGGGATAAGCCTCTCTAGCATCATGAGTAACGCTAGGGAGGTTTGTCCCCGTCGCGGCCTGCTATTGCCTGTCCCCTCCCCTGCCGCAGCGGTATCAGGAGCGACGCAGGTGCCGGGGAGTGAGGAAAACTGTATGAGGTGCCTGGGCATTTTGGGGGGTAGAATAGGGGTTGTATACCCTTTTAATGCGTTTTTTGTATAGATATTACTTAAAAAGGTTGCACCATTACAAACATTTATTGCCTATCCACAGGATTGGGAAGTATCTGATTGGCGGGGGTGGCGTGGGAGGGGGGGGATGTTTAGACTGCTGGGGTGTCGGAACATCAGTGATGGGGGATAGGTGGGGGTGAGTAATGCTTCTTTGTTCTTTACAAGTTTTGGTCTCTTCTGTCTTTTAGAAAAAAATCTCACCAAAACTTTCATTTTCCCTAAGGAAAGGAAGAACCTTCAGCTGGCCCAATCCATAGACACGAATATGGATACTGCCCCAGGTCAAGTAAAGTCTATGGCCTCGGGTTTCCGTAAGTGTATATTGGGACACTATTGTAATGTCTGTGATTTCAGGAGGCGGCTTACTGAGATTCTGCTCAAATAATTCTGACATGCTCCATATGTATGGCGATTTATATTGATTTCCAGCATCCGATGTAGCCTTCACACTTAGAGAGCTCCAAGTCAACACTGGTGAGCTGAATTATGCATACTTTGAGCATTTGTAGCCACCAAATGTCATAAAAATGTAAACTCAAGACAACTGAATAGCGCTGAACCATTTTTAGATTTTTAGGTTCCAAAGACAGAATGTTTCGCTTTAGACACAAAGGTGGAGGAAAAATGTCAGTGCGTCTTATAAAGCAAATACTAGTGAGCACTTCCATTATAAAAGCACTAAGTAGTATGCAGTAGGTGCCGGGACTGAGGTGCTGCAAGCGGTCAGTCAGGTAACAGTGCAACACGGGTCCAGAAAAGATCAGGGAGCAAAGAATGCAGAATGCAGACCAATGGGCCTGGAAAGTAGCAGCAGAGCAAGAGAGGTGAGTGGATTTATTTAAGGTCTGATCGGAGGTCTGATACAGGGGTCTAGCCTGGAGGATTGATAAGGGGATCTGACATGGAGGTCTCATACGGGGGTCTGATTTGATGCCCTGATATGAGGGTATAATCTGAGGATCTGATATGGGGGTCTGATCTGATGTCCTGATATGGGGGTCTTATCTGATGTCCTGATATGGGGGTCTGATCTGGGGCCTGATCTGATGTCCTGATATGGGGGCCTGATCTGAGGATCTGATATGAGGGTGATGTGAGGTCCTGATATGGGTCTCTAATCTGAGGATCTGATATGGGGGTCTGATCTGATGTCCTGATATGGGGGTCTTATCTGATGTCCTGATATGGGGGTCTGATCTGATGTCCTGATATGGGGGCCTGATCTGAGGATCTGATATGAAGGTGATGTGAGGTCCTGATATGGGTCTCTAATCTGAGCCTCTGATATGGCGGTCTGATTTGAGGATCTGATATGGGGGTCTGATGAAAAATATTTTTTTCTTCATTTCCTCCTCTAAAACAGTCTTATTATCAGGTGAGTCTTATAAAGCGAAAAATATGGTATACAAGATTTAAAAACCCTACTGTTGTCCTGGATCATTAGCTGAAGTCTAGGTTAGAGGGGTGCTGTAATGAAATGAGTACAGGTATGTTTTGTTTTTTTATTTATTCGGAAAGTTGTAATTAGAGCAATTCATAAAAACAGTTATAGCATTCAAAACGTGAGAGCTATAACACATATCTTCCTGGTCCAAACTTCAGGGACACTTTTATTCCTCTTAAATTGAGATTGCAGGATAATTATTTTTTTACATATAGGGCAGAATAGGTTAAATTAAAAAAAAGAAGCATTACTGACCTCACGATCCCAACACTTAACATGTACCTAACGTTTTGAACAACATCCTAAATGCCATAAAATTCATTTTTGTAGTATACTTTATTTTTTCCTGTTTTACTTACAGAATAGGCATGTGAAGTTCAGGTGTCTATAGCATTTTGGAATCCGTACACTCGTACACGGCTGACATGTGACAGGTCTAACTGGTGTACGGATTCTACTGTTGGGCCACAGGGAGGGATGTACAGCCAGGAGCACACATCACTGCTCCTGCCTGTGCGAGCGCCACTCTGCTCAAGCCTGACATAGCACGTCGGAAGTGCAGGATCATACAGGAGCAGTGATATGCTATGCAGAGTTTCTCCCAGCCTCATTCTTGCATTGCATATCGGTACAGTTTCTCCTGCACCAAAGTGCTAGGCAGAGCTTTGTAATATTCCAGAGGCAGCTTTAAGAATTGGATAACACAAGGCAGAGCTGTGCTACTGCATGTCACAGTGCGATAACATTGACTATCATTATAAAAAATCTTGAGCAACTTTTCTATGACAAGAAGTCATGTGACAAATATTGCCATATTTTGCGACCCGCAAAAAATACAGATAACATCCGTGCGCATTCTGTATTTTGTGGAACAGAACAGCTGGCCCCTAATAGAACAGTACTATCCTTGTCCATAATGAGGACAATAATAGGACATATTCTGTTTTTTTGCAGAACGGACATATGGAAACAGAATGCACACGGATTAACTTCCGTTTTTTTGTGGACCCATTGAAATGAATGCAGGGGCATAGCTAAAGGCTCATGGGCCCTGGTGCAAGAGTTCAGCTTGGGCCCCCTTCCCTTAGTGCTCTGTGTGTCTTCTTATGCGGAACAAGGGTCTTTGGGCCCCCTCAGGGTCCTGGGCCCGGTAGCGACTGCTACCTCTGCACCCCCTATAGCTACGCCCCTGAATGAATGGTTACGCATACTGTCCGGAAAAAAAAACCGAACGGACGCAGAAAGAAAACACGTTCGTGTGCATGAGCCCTTACACATACTTAGCCTTCTTGCAGATCACTGCCACATCCAAGTGGTGGAAAGGGAGCCGTTCTGAGCAGAGGACATGCTTACTGCCTGAGATGTTCATTGCACTCCCTCTGCCTTCCTCTTCTGTCTGGATCAAGTTACAACAGCCGATAAGAAACTCCAGTTGTTGTAACTTTCTGCCAAAAGAGGGAGGTAGACGGCAGGACTTCCAGAGAGCCACATCCTGCACCTTCCTCAAGTGTCTTGGTTACTCCTTGTATCCTGGTAGGACATCCATATTTTGACAATACAGTTGACTTCAAAAAGACATGAAAAATAGTTTTTCCAAACAATATGGCAATATCCACTGAGCAACCTTAATAACCATCTCTGCGTCCTCACTGGATGCTGCTGCAGAGCATTTTCTCTGATTAAGCTTTAGTCTAAGGCATTGCAGATGAAAGAAATAGTTGGAATAAGTACTTCAGACACATTTTATATCACACTGGTCTTTAATTCTTTCTATAAATTATGAAAAATTCAATAGATTCGCAGACAGAAGATTATAGATTTAAAGGTTGGAATATGGAAGCCCTATTAAAGCTGCCCCCAGATAATTCGCCCATGAACAGAGTAACGGTTTATCAGTAAATCACACATACAGTTTATAATTAAAGTAAATTACCATTTAAATGACACTTTTGACAAAATGGTTTAGAATTTCTTTTTTTATGGTCCTTTTCCATGGCTTAATTTAGAAAAGCTGTTAATCTCAATCTCCAAAGATGCCGAGCAAAGGTATTACAAGCTTGAACACTTTCACTTTCTGACAACGATAGGACTCTGTATCTCTGTGAATGAAAATGATGTATAGCTTGTTCTAGCGATATTCATAAAATGGTAATTTTTTAAAAAAATGTAGCGTTAATACAGGGACCCTTAACCACTTCCAGTCTGCCCATTGACTATAAACGTCCTGGTAGTGGATCTCTATCTCTGAATGGACGTTTTAAAACGTCCTTGAGCTTTGCCCCCTCTGTGCAGCACCTGTACATAGAAGCTCCATGACTCAGCTGCCTCCTGACAGCCAAGAACATGGAGCTTTAACCTGAGACCTTTTTTCCTGGCCTCCAGGCTTTTGATCACTCTGACAAGCTGTCAAAGCGATCACAAATGCTTGTACTATCTCCCTCTCATTACTGACGGTCACAGAGCAGTTTACAACTACATATGGGGTGTTTCTGCAAACTTCAGAATCGGGAAAATAAATATTCAGGTTTGATTTGCGGTTTACCCTTGCTATCTTATAGGAAAAAATTAATTAAAAATTGAAAATCTGCAAAAAAAATATATTTTTAAATTTCACCTTCCTTCTGTTTTAATTCTTGTGGGAAATCTAAAGGGTTAACAAACTTTTTAAAAATCAGTTTTGAATAGTTTGAGGGGTGTAGTTTCTAAAATGGGGTCATTTATGGGTGGTTTCTATTATGTAAGCCCACAAACTGACTTCAGAACTGAACTGGTCCTTAAAAAAGTTGATTTTGCAAATTTGAAAAAATAGCGTCTAAAATTCTAAACCTTCTACTGTCCTAAAAAAATAAAATGACACTACCAAAATGAACATAAAGTAGACATATGGGGAATGTAAATTGAAAATTATTTTATGGGGTATCACTATCTGTCTAAAAAGCAGAGAGATTCAAATTTAGAAAACAGTGAATTTTTTCAAATTTTCGTTAACTTGTGGATTTTTTTATAAATAAAATTAAAACATATCGACTCAAATTTACCATTAACTTGAAGTACAATGTGTCATGAGAAAACACTCTCAGAATCACTTGGATAAGTAAAAGCGTTCCAAAGTTATTACCACATGAAATGACACATGTCAAATTAGCAAAATTAGGCCTGGTCAGGAAGGGGGTAAATGGCCCAGATCTGAAGTGGTTAATTAAAGGGGCTCTCCATGAATATACAAATACTGGTGAAACGACAGGTTTAGTGCTCATACTTGCATACATACCTCTATGAAAGTAAGGACATCAAGTGTTGATTCCAGGGACTGTACCTGCAGGGGGCACTGTGATCGGTTTGTATCTACCTCATCTATGGTATAGATCTAGGGAGACTGCTGGCTGGCATAGAGAGCATTTCAGACCATGCAATGCTCTTCGATGCTAGAGAGGCTCATCCCCATCTGCCATTGGCTGCCAGAGGATAGGTCATCAGTTTACACAGTTCACACAAGAATCGGGGAATTAAGAAAATGAGAATACTTAAATATTACCTTATTATAAATATATTCCCAAATATCTTTCATTAGTTATAATGGCTCCTAGTCCTAATCACACAGAAGGGCAAGTTACTTCAGAAGCTGCCTCAGACTCCTCTCTTCTCTGCTTGTCAGGGATTATATTCCTGAATACAAATGATAAGATCTTCAGCTGAATCTCTGTAGGAATGGAGTTCATGAGGAGACATGAAGTACACAGAGGACGGACAGGACAGACTATGGAAATGGAGACTGCATACAAACACTGCTGCTCATCAGCTATATACCCAGCCTCCTCTCTGTACTTCATGTCTTCTCATGAACTCCATTCCTACAGAGATTCAGCTGAAGATATTATCAGCTGTATTCAGGACCATGATCCCTGACAGGTAGAGCAGAGAGGAGGATGAGGCAGCTCTTTACCTCAGTGATGTGAAGTAACTTGTCCTGCTGTGTTATTAGGACTAGGAGCCATTATAACTAATGAAAGGTATTTGGGTATATATTTATTTTCAAGCCATAACTTTATTATATTTTATCATTCTTGAGGGCTTATTTTTTTACCTGGACAAGTTGTACTTTCTAATGGCAACATTTAACATTGCATACGATGTAGTGGGAAGCTGGAAAAAAAAATCGTGTGGAATTGAAAAAAAAATACAACTCTGCCATGGTTTTATAGGTTTCATTTACAGGGTACCATATGCTGTAAATCTGACCTGTTAATGTCATTCTGCAGATCAGTATGATCATAGCTATAGCACATTTTTATAGTTTTTCTTGTGTTTTAATAAAAAAAATAAAAACTTATATTTATGTCTATGGAGCTGTGTAAGGAGTCATATTCTGCAGGGTTATCTGTATTTTTCATCGATATCATTAGGGGCTGTGTATGACTTTTTGATCACTATTTATTCAATTTTTTTGGAATGTAAAGTGACCAAAAATGGTAAATCAGCCATCTGATCGATGGGGTTCCAGGTCCCAGCACCGCCACTGATCAGCTGTTTGAAGAGACCTCGGCACTTGTGTGTGCACTGCGGCCATAAATTCTATAGGTGCTGTGCTTGGTATGGAAGCCTAGTCCTATTCACTTGAATGAGACTGAGCTGCACATAAGCCCTGTGACCGATGACCGTGACATCACAGGCCTAGGAAGAGACCAGAGCCCTGAGCACTATTCAAACAGTGAGTGCTAGGTCCAGGAGCTAGAATCCCACCAATCAATACTGATGATCTATCCTAAGGATAGACTTCTTACAGTCTTCTTAAAACTCCTCCCTTATGAAAAAAGGGTCTAGCTCCTGAGATGTGATGATATGTGATGATGTGATGATATATATATTGTTACCAGTCAGATAATACAAGCAGTTTCAGTAGAATCTCGTTGTAATTGTGATGAAATACTTCATGTGGGTAATCATTGGTTCTTACAGGAGAATTATTCTGCAAGGGCTCATGACAAACCACTCCAGCAAAAGGACATGAGCAGAGCTTATGTAACGCCGCTTATCTCTGTAACATCAACAGGTTCAGACTTCAGAGTAAGGATCTGAGCGTCTGTACGAACGATCCAAATTGCGGCAGCTAAACGACTGGACAGAGCATCTAAAAAATGGTAGATCTTGTATGGTGTTTCCAATATGCAGTGATATGTGCCTACCAAAAGCGCTCCAAGGAAGGACAACTGCTGAACCAGTAACAGGGCCATGGGCACCCAAAGCTCACTGGTGATAGTGGAGAGTGCAGGCTAGTTTATCTGATTTAATCTCACAGAGAAGCTACTGTAGCACCAAAAAAGCTGAAAAAATTCTACAAGTTATCACAGAAAGATGTCAGAACACACATAGCATCACAGCTTGTTGTATATAACGTTTTAGCGCAGAACATTTAGAGTGCCCATGTTGACCCCTGTCCTCTACTGAAAGGCCTAGAATGTGCATGTGAGCATTAGAACTGAACCATTGAGCAATAGAAGTTGGTCTGGTGTGATGAATCACATTTTTTTTTATATCATTTGGATGGCCAGGTGTGTGCTTCGCTTACCTGGAGAAGAGATGGCACCAGGATGCACCGTGGGAAGAAGGCAATCAATCGGAGGAAGTATGATGCTCTGGGCAATGTTTTGGTGGGAAACCTTGGGTCCTGGCATTCATATGGATGTTACTATGACATATACTACCAATACATTGTACAAATCAAGCACACCCCTCTTCATGGCAGCAGTATTACCTAATGGCAGTAGTGTCTTACAGTAAGATAATGTGCCCTGCCACACTGTGAAAAATGTTCAGGAATGGTTTTGGGAACATGATGGAAACATGACGTAAAGTTCAAGCTGTTGACTTGGCCTCCAAATTCCCAAGACCTCAATCTGATGAAGCATCTGTGGGATTTGTGGGTAAAATAAGCCCGATCAATAGAGGCCAAACCTCACAACTTACAGAACGTAAAGGACCTGCTCCTAATGTCAGATAACACAGGACGCCACCAGAGGTGTTAGAGAGTCCATTCCTCAACAGCGTCAGAGCTGTTTTGACATCATAACGGGGATCTACAGAGAAACCTGCTAGGCAGGTGGTTTTAACTTTATGGTCAGTGTATTTGTATATATACTTTGTAAAATCTACTAGTACAGGCTCCAGCTTAATTCATACCTTGCTTGTGGGACATCAATGTTGGACGAGACAACCTTTCTTTTCTGCTCCAGTAAGCAGATGGATCTTGTGCATTCCTGTCCCAGTTCCTGTTCAGAGTCCACATTCCTCAAGGCCATGGATGAAGTCTTCTTCCAGTCTGCAGGGTGGTCACTGAACTCACATGTCATGCAACTTTGTCTGATATCAGCCGGTTGTTCTTTAGGTTGCCAGTGCGATTTCACACGTGTTCCCTGCATGAAGGACAATGACACAAGTAAGATCACACCACACCACTTTTGAAGAAGACAACAAAACGTAGACATTTAATTTCACGCTGAAAGTTAGTCACCTTTGACTTGATCAGTATTTAGTTTCAAAGATAGTTCAGTAAAACACAGGGGAGGCTCGCTGATCCATCAGGGAGCTCATCTAATTTAGCTGAGAATGGTAACCTGCAGCTTGCTATGTATTGTGATGCAAGAAATGAACTGCAGAAGCCAAAACAGAGCAACTTTTTTAATTAAAAAAATGCAGATATTTTGTTATCCCGTTATACAGCCAATGCATTAAAACATGCCCAAAGGTGCCCTGTGTGCTGTGGACTCATGTCTCTCCATTCATTTATGTCATACATTGTAAATTGTATCCACACGATGCTGTTTATTAATAACTTTCAAAATAAAATAAAAACTATGATAAAAAACAAAACATGCCCAAAAGTGTCCACAAACCGGCACTGGCTCCCTGCTCCTTCTCCTCCAGGCCTGCAATGCTCCACTGGGCTCCCTCGATGTAGACATCCGGTTTGACATTGCCCCAGCCAATAAATACCAGCAGGGGAGATTGGATCCTCTTATGTCATGTGACCATTTGTCATGATGTAAGGGGATACAGTCACCACCGCGGTCAATGATTGGCTGCAGCAATGTCAAACCGAATGCTGACATCGAGAGAGCCCAGTGGAGCATCGCAGGCTGATAGGAAAAAGAGCGGGAAGCAGGTACTGTAAGTCATCTTTCCTTTACAGGTCTTTCACAACCTCTTTAAGGACAAAGAAAGCGTTCGCGTTCTTTACTCCCTGCCTTCCCAAAGCCATAACTTTTTTATTTTTCCATTCTCATAGCTGTATGAGGGCTTGTTTTTTGGTGTGACAAGTTGGTCTTTCTAATGGCATCCTCTTATGTTGCATATGATGTAGTGGGTAGCTGGGAAAAAATTCCAAATAGGGTTGCAATTCCGGCACAGTTTTATGGGTTTCGTTTTTACAGCATTCCAATTCTAAAGGTCAGTACGATTACAGCAATGCCATATTTATATAGTTTTTCTTCTGTTTTAATACTTAACCGCTTCATTACCAGAGTGTTTATCCCCCTTCCTTACCAGGCCAATTTTTCAGTTGTAGCAATGCGCCTATGTAACTGCAAATAACTGATTAAATTCTGAGCCAACCTACATGTATTATTTTTCACGGGACACCTTAGACCTTTCTTTTGTTCCATTAGATGATAGATATAGTATTTAAAAAAAATATTTAAGGAAAAACTGTGAAAATTATGAAAAAAAATTATATTTTTATAAGTTGCAATATATTCAAATGAGCTTCTAGGAGTGATGACGTTTTCACTGCCTGGCCCTGTCAATCAAAGTGCAGAGGGCGTGGCAGTTGCAGAGAGAGCAGAGCCTCTAGGTGTACTGGTAATGCCCCCGTTGCTCCTAGAGGCTCATTTGCATATATTAAAACATCATTTTTCTCAGTAATGCGGGCACATATGAACATGGGACCAACTTCAGCTGCCAAGTGCACATGTAACAGGTCAGACAGTTTCATAGGTACAAATCTGCTGACAGATGTCCTTTAAGGGTAAATGCACACGATCAGGATTGCGTGAGGATTTTCCACATATTTGCGTGCGGAAAATCCGCAACGTGGGTCATGTACATTGTATTCTATGAGAATTTGAAATTTTCATGCACACAAAGCAGATTTGTTCTGCTCAGATTTTGACCTATGGTGTGGATTTTAAAATCCACAGCATGTCAAATTATTTTTCCTGACCGGATTTTCTCCATTTTCTTCCATTCACTCAACGGGGAGAGGAAAATCCGTACGTAAATCCGAACCAGTTGATACGGATTGACCGAATGGATTTGCCTGCGAACACCTGCGGATTTCAGTGTGGATTGTCAGGACATAAATCCCTAAGGGTCCACTCACACACAGTGGATTTTATTGAAGATATTTCCAGGACTGAGAATCAGTTCCATTCACTTGAATAGGATTGAAGAACATGGATTTCTGCAAGCCCCATTTAGCTGAATGGAAGTGATTTTCAGTTGCAGAAATTTCTACAACAAAATTGGCAGTGTTTGAGCACTTCCTTATTGCTCATGCACACAACCATTTTTATTTTTCGGTCCTAAAAAAAAACGAACAAACACAGACAAAAAATAAGTTTGTGCCCTTATACTGATGACCTATTCTCAGGATAGGATTGGTCCAACTTCTGTCACCCCCACCGATCAGGTGTGTGAAGAAACTGGCGAGTGCCGCTGCCCCTTCTGAGGCCAGTGACGTCATGTTCATCACTCACATGGCCTAGGTTCAGCTCAGTCCCATTCAAGTGAATGGGAATACCAAGCACAGCCGCTGTACAATGGACGGCACGGCCTCTTCAAAAAGCTGCCAGGAGTCAGACCCTCACCGATCAGATACTAATGACCTTACTAAAGGTCCTTTAAACCCTTTAATAATGGAAAAATGCATCAGTTACACAATCTGTACCAGCCAGGAAAAAAAATCTACCTCAGTGTCTAAGGTGTGAACAGGGCCTTACATAAAGGAAACAGAAAAACAGGACCAATTATTCTATAATGAAATTCAGTAACAGTTTATGATAGAAAACGCTGCCTGGTTCTGAGACAATATTGCAGAATGCGAGCTCAGCAGTAACAGAAAATGACTTTATAATGAAATCCTGTGCTGTGCGGATCTGTGAGATGGTATCACACATAATGGGCTGACATACACCAGCTCGTCCGTACAGTGCATGACATCAAGACCCCAGCAACACCCCATAGTATTGTAGCCTGATATTATACAGTTGTTCAGGGAGGTTAGATTATAGGGTAGAGAGAAACCAGACAGATGGAAATCTATTAGGGCTCATGCACACAGCCATAGCCGTTTTTGTGGATCCGCAAAACACAGATTCCAGTCATGTGCATTCCGCATTTTGCGTAACGGAAAGTTTGACCCTCTATAGAGCTGTTCTATTCTTGTCTGTGATATGGACAAGAATAGGACATGTTCTATTTTTTTTGCAGGGCCGTGGAACAGACATACAGATGTGGACAGCATTCAGTGTGGCCCCACTGAAGTGAATGGGGTCTGCATCCGACCTAGAAAAAATGAGGATCAGATGTGGACAAAAACATTGGTTGGGTGCTTAAGCCCTTAATCAGACTGAAAGAGGGGCAATATGAGTAAAGAGTAGGAACTGATTGGCCCTATAGGGAAGTAGTCAGGGCCACCCAAGCTGTCCTGATGGTTGCCGACCGCAGGTACCATCCTGAAGTCAACTGTATTACTATCCTCATGACTGTGATACAGTTGAATACAGTTGTGGCAAGGGGCGGCAGTATTTTGTGCTGCACTATGGTATTGCTGGCCCTGACTACTCCTGTTGTCCCTGCCTACTTTAGTTGGTCCGTCTTCTATCAATTTGGACCCGCCTACAACATGGGGCCACATTTAAGTTTTTTTCCAGGGCCACTTTAAGTTTCAATCCGCCCTTGGTAAAGAGGGACAGGAAGTGCACAGTATTACCAGTATTACTAGCATATGGTAGGTTGGTAGGTGGTGGCTGTTAGGCTGGGGTCCAAGATACTACTTTATATACGCATGTGATCACTTATTTCCTTTTGTGCAGAGGTCTTGCATCCATAAAACTTAAAATTCAAATAAATCTTCACATAGGAGGCAATTTAATATCACCTCTGCTCTGTGAGTGCCAATTGCAAAGAGTAAAATTAATGTAAAATATTAATTTTTTTGCAGAACAAATTGCATTTTCTAATGTTACTATTTAATATTGCATATGATGTAGTGGGAAGCTGGAAAAAAATTCCAAACAAGTGAAATTGGAAAACAAAAATGCAATTCCTCCACACCTTGATAGGTTTCGTTTTTACTGTCTGTTTTTTCTGTAGGCAGTAAAACTGACCTGCCCCCTTAATACTCAACGTCAGTACGATTACAGCAATACCACACATATAGTTTTTTTTGTGGGGTTTTCCAGGAGTTATTCACTACCAAAAATAAACCCTTAAAATCATCAATCTTTATTGATATACATATTAAAATAACCCCTCTTCACCTGGTTTGTCTATAATAATTCCAAATCAGTACAAAATACAAAACTCTCTGAACAAACAGTCCTGAAAGACCTCTCTAAGGCTGGCGGGTACTATCTAATACAAAGGAGTTGTCGATAGCAACAGCAACAAAGTGTGTCTGGCCCTGATATGGCCCTATGCTATCCTCAGCCCAGGGACGTCTCATAAAGGTAGAGACTCCCTGTCCTCGAACCTCTCCTGAAGCCACCCTGCACGGCCCTAGTGAATTCTTATTCCCAAAAATCCTCAACGTGTTTCCCCCACAATGGGTTCCTCAGAAGCTGATAATGGGATACAAATCAGTTCACCTATTGAAAATATACCAACTCAATAATGGATAATATTAGGGATAAATAGTGTAATATATCTGGCAGATAAATACGGAGCAGGAGGGGGAGCGAGCAACTACTGGTAATAGGGCAAAGGATACACCATAACCAGGGGCGTAGCTAAAGGCTCATGGGCCCTGGTGCAAGGGTTCAGCTTGGGCCCCCCTTCCCTCAGTGCTTTGTGGCCATGGGCAGGGAAACACATAGCCTTTGTGCTGTCTGAGGCACAAATTGAAATAGCACCTCCCGCCCCCTGCCAAATTCTTGACCTAACCCCTTCCCTCCAGCCAGAGGTGTAACTTGACCAGTATGCACTTTCTATAATACCAGTGTCGTCTAATGCTCCACAAGGGCCCCCTCAGGCTCCTGGGCCCGGTAGCGACTGCTACCTCTGCACCCCCTATAGCTACGCCCATGACCATAACAGGAGACCATGCTTCACAGTGACTGAATGATGGCTCAGATGTGTACTCCCATATGGCGCTCTATCGCCTCCATCACCGCAACTATTACCAGTTTTTACTATAGTTTTTAATTATACCATTTTGGAGTGTGTAAGACTTTTTGATCACTTTTTGTTTAAATTTTTTGGGAAGTGAAGCTGCAAATCGATTTTTTTTTCATTCATCATGTGAGATAAATACGTTTACAAAATAAATATCCAACTTCCCATAAAAAAGTAATGATCTTTATTTGTTTAGAAAGTATTGAAAACTCCATATGACACAGTACAGACACACTGCATCAACGTCTACATGTTTCGGATCTTCAAATATGACCCTTACTAATAACTTTCATATTTTAATAGTTTGAGCATTTTGGGATGCGGCGGTTCATATGATCTTTATTCTATTATTATTTATTTTTATTATGGGGAAGGAGGCAAGTTGATTTTTTTTCTTTCATATTTTTAAAAACTTTTTTTGTTCTTCTTTTCAAGGCCCCACTAGAGGATTTAATACATTTCATAGATAAATTCTGTATATTTTATTGCAGCATTGCCACCTGCAAGTCTTCATTGAAATATACCTGTAATAGGCCTATTAGCCTCGTACAGGCTCCAGCCTATTACCACCAATGAACAGCTTCCCCAATCTCGGCGCAGGGAAGTTGTTCGGACACAGCATAGAGTCATCAGTATACAGTGAGAGGCAGCTGTTACTGTGAACAGTTAAGCAAGTTGAAGGTGAAATGATCTCCAAAAGGCATAAAGTTATAGATGACACATTTTCTTTCTATTTTGAGAAAAAAACAATTTTTTATTTTCATCTTTTACATTTAAAAAATAACAAAAAAGGGCCCAAAGCAAAACTGTGGGCACCATGCATGGTAAGTACCTAGTAGCAACCCCTTTGGCAAGTACAGTATCACAGCTTGTAAACGCTTTTTGTAGCCGGCCAAGAATCTTTCAATTCTTGTTTGAGGGATTTTCATCCACTCTTCCTTGCATAGGAAAGGTCATCAGTATTAAAATCTCAGAAAACCCTTTTAAGGATACTTTCACATTAGCAGCAGCACGGATCCGGCGGGTGAAGGTGCCACCGGATCCGTGCTGCCGCAGATGCGCTCCGGCCCCACACGTGTCAGACAGTGTTATACACACATACACATACATACATACACATATATACTTACATAGGCCCGGACAGCAGGAGGAGGACGGCGCAGAACAGGAGGAGGACGGCGCACACAAGGCTAAGTTTACCCACAGCGCCACCTGCTGGAGGGAGGGAAAATTGCAGGGAGATGGATCTGGAATGACCCCCCATTGAAAGTCAATGGAGGACGGATCCGTTTACCATTGTGTCACACCAAACGGATCCGTCCCCATTGACTTGCATTGGGGGTCATACCGGATCCGTCTTGGTGCGGATGCCTGGACCGGAGAGCAAACCGCAGCATGTTGCGGTTTGCTCTCCGGTCTGAAGACGGAACGGAATGCTTTTAGGAGCATTCTGTTGTCTTCAGTTCAGTTTTGTCCCCCATTGACAATGAATGGGGACAAAACTGAAGCGTTTTATTCCGGTATTGAGCCCCTATGACGGAGCTCAATACCGGAATTCAAAAACGCTAATGTGAAAGTAGGTTAGAAACTGGTATGCTTACCAGATAGGGCAGCCCCTACAGTTGCCAGCACTTTTTTTTCTAAAATACCCCTCCGTTCCGGCGCTGTTTTTGCGCCCAGTATGTTAATTTAGAATACCCGTACAGGGAGGAGGAGACCACCCTGTTTCTCAAAGGGAGTCTCCATCTCCTTGGTTGTAGTGCAATCCAATCGCAGCAGAGTGTCACAGCCAGGGAGAAGAAACAGCTCACCTTCCCCCTGGCTGTGACGCTCTCCGCTGCGATTGGACTGCGCTACAGCTAGAGAGAAGGAGACGCCCATTGAGAAACAGGGCCGTCTCCTCCTCCCTGTACTGAAATTAACATACTGGATGTAAAAAACAGCATAGGACACAGTGCCGGAACGGAGGGGTATTTTAGAAAAAAAGAGTGCTGGCAACTGTAGGGGCCACCCTATCTGGTCAGCATACCAAGTTCTAACATATAAACCTATGAAAGGTCTTTTGGTGATCATTTCATCTTCAACTTGCTTAACTATTCACAGTAACAGTCATTTTTTCCAGGGGTGCCCAAACTTTTGCATGCCGCTATAGATGCCACTGGTAGAATGCAAGTAGTTACTAAAACAGACATGCACGGAAAAGTTACAGGTCCTCTTTATTACAGAAAGTATCCCATTTTGGAAATCTCAGTCTCTCTTAGTGAACCTAACACCTTGGGTGTGATCTTCTGGAAGAGTATGAGAAGTGTGATTTTTATGTGTTACAATTACACAATTTGATCACATCATTAAAATAATCATCCCTCACAAAACGCTGTTACATAACTCATTACAATCTGCTTCCAACTAGAGAAAGTGTAAAGTAAATGGTGTAAAATGTAGACAGACTAAAGAAAGTTTAAAATAAAGCCTTTAGGTGTTAATCACTGGTGGACTAAAGTTGTGATGTTGAGGGTTTCCATATTTTAGTCACACAACTTTTTTTCATATACGCATTGGATTACCCTCAATTTTCTTGGATTTTTGCAGAGGATTTGTAGTTTACCATGCTGTGGATCAGACTGCGGATTGGCCCCCTTCAGGAGGCTGCATGTGGATAACCGCTCCAGTACCCATGAGGAAACTATACTAAGAAGGGAATACACTGTGCATGGAAAATTCTGCATTGTATAAAGTAAGGTGCGGATTTCCAATTAAAAACAATGGGAGGTGATTTTGTAAGCGGATTCCATGCAGATTCAATGTGGAATACACACATGGAAAAAATGCTGCGTGAACATACCCTAAGGGTATATACATTTGGAGTTTTAAAGGGGTTGTCCAAGATAATTCAAAATCTCAGGGAAACCACCCAATTGCCTATAATAAAAAAACATCTTACATTCACCCCTTTCTCCACCTTTGAATACATTTCTTTTTTAATCTAATTAGGTTCAAACCTCTGTGCTAATGAATTTGTTTTTCTGTTGCAAAGCTCCGAATCCGCTGCATAGAGATTCAATAAAAACACAACATTTTGGATTCCTACAGCCACCACTAGGGGGAGCTTAGGAGTTTACTGCATACTATCATACATTTTGAATTCATGAATTCATAAGTCATTCATTTATTTATTTTTCAAAAACGTCCAAGCGGGTGTGCGGAAACGACATCCCGTTGTTTGCAACGGGGAGGCCGCGGTTTATAGCTGCGTCTGCGCCAAGACGGGATAGGTCTTTTCTTGAGCTGGTTGTCGCAACAAACCACAGGTGTGTGAACAGCAGCGCAGTCTCAAACTGAAAACATTGCTCAGAATCCTTGCCAAATTCAGCTGCCAAAAAACTTGGTGTGAACTGCTTGTTAGGAAAGCTGATCAATATCAGCTTGGTGGGGTTCCAACTTCCTTCACTATCACGATCAGCTGACTGAAGGGGCCTCATTGGCATGGCTCGTCTCCATTGTTTAATAGGCACAGTGCTATCAATCTAGCAGTGGCTGTGCTTGGTATTGCAGCTCAGTCTCTTTCATGTGAATGCAACTGAACTGCAGACAGCTGCACAGGGCAGTCGCTGCCATGTCTATGGCTCTGTGTCTGCTATACAATGAAGGAGAGGGGTCACTTGTTGGAGCGCCATAATCCCTTCATGAATGGGGGTGCCAGGAGCCGGATCCCCACCAGACTGATATTGGTTGCTTATACTGAAGAGATATAGATCAGCTTAAGTTATACAATAGCATGATAGAAGAAGTGCCCATGTTGAGGATAAGATGTGTAAAAAATATATTACAGCTAATTTGACAAATATGTCGCGATCTAGTTTGCTCAATACAATTGGGAGGATTTTGCTCTAACACATATAGATATCAATTTCTATTTGGTCGCCATTATATTATTATTCTCATATTGTACAGTTTCAGTGACAAATTCTCTTCTCATCTTACACCATTCTGCATTTCAGATTTAGCAGTTTATTAACCAAGGTCTATTTTTTTTTTAAAAAGTGAGAAAAATTCAGTCGCCTGGTGCCAATAATATATTTTCCACATAACTAACAAGTCAGAAAAATAATATATATAATGATTTTGATTTGAAGAGCCACATCTATGTGCTGAGCATCTGTGATTGTGTCTTCGGCTCAGCATGGAAGAAAACCCATGACAGCTCATTTGCTTGCATAATGGTTAGCGGTGTCAGGACCCATTACGTGCAGCACGGGGTAAACATATGATGAATTATGGAATTCATGTCACCACGTATCTGAAATGATACATTCCTTATTATTTCTGCACTTTTTTTTACATTATCACATATAAAAGGGAGATATACTGTGAATATGGGGTTACTGCATTAGGCTGGTCGATCCGCCTGTTTCTACTTGCATCATCAGAAAATGACCTATTGTTTTCTAACTATTTTATACTGATGACCTATCCTCAGGATGGGCCAACAGTATGTCATCATTGGGGGTCCGATACCTGGGACCCCAGCAAATCAGCTGTTTAAGAAGGCTGCTGTGCTCTTGTGAGCACCCCAGCCTTCTCGTGGCTTACCCTAGGCCAGTGACATCACAATCATCAGTCACATGACCTAGGTGCAGGTCACCCCCATTTATGTGAATTGCCCTGGGCTGCGATACCAAATACAGACACTATTCAATGTACGGCCCTGTGCTTAGTGAGCTGTGAGGAGGCAGCAGAGTACGTCAAAGGTCAAACTGCATTGTAAAACCACCTCATATAGTCCAATAAATGATATACAGTACCTTTATTAACATTTTGACAATTCAGTCCCAACTAGGTTTGCCACCTTTCCCAACAAAAAATATCGGTGAAGTTAAGCCACACCCAAAGGGGGCGTGGCTTAATACTGGGTGTTAAGTCGCTATTATACTGTGGCTCCCAGTAATATTAATGCCCCCATTGGTGCCACCCAGAATTAATAATGCCCCCAGTAATAGTAATGACCCCATTAGCACCCCCCAGAATTAAAACTGTCCACATTAGTGCATCCAAGTAAGAATAATGCCCCCATTAGTGCACACCAGAATTAATGCACCCCAGTAAGAATAATGCCTCCCATTTGTTCCCCCAGGAAGAATAATGCCCCCATTTGTGCCCCCAGGAAGAATAATGCCTCCATTTGTGCCCCCAGGAAGAATAATGCCTCCATTAGTGCGCCCCAGTATGAATAATGCCCCTCATTTGTGCCCCCAGTTAGAATAATGCCCCCATTAGTGCCCCCAGTTAGAATAGTGCCCCCATTAGTGCCCCCAGTTAGAATAATGCCCCCCATTAGAGCCACCAGTTAGAATAATGCCCCCCATTAGTGCCCTACTTAAGAATAAATCCCCCATTAGTGCCCCTTTGCTTCTGCAAAAAAAAAAAAAACACTCGCCTCCTCCATTGGCTTACGTCGCCGTGAGCGCTCACAGCTGACCGGAAGCTCAGGACAGGACCTGCACTTCAGAGCAATGATGTCTTGCAGGTCCTGTCCTGAGCTTCCAGTCAGCAGTGCTAGCAAATGGAGGAGGTGCTTTTTTTTTTCCTTGTAGGAAAATGGAAAAAAATACCATCACCATTGAACACACCCACTATCATATACGTCAACGACACCTCTGCTCTTCATCTGTTCTCTCTCAGTACTCCTGCTACATTGAGGGTAACGCCTCTGTATAGATAACGCAGGATCCACCATTCACAATAGGTGTTGTAGGTCACAGCTCACCTCCTCCTCCCTGCACAATGACCTCTGCACAGGTCACAGGGCATGCCCACAACACTGTACTACAGAAATCAATGAACACCTCCTGTCTATTCTGTCCTATGGTCCATGTGGCTGCTGTAAAGCATACAGTGTGGAAAAAAAGTATTTAGTCAGCCACCAATTGTGCAAGTTCTCCCACTTAAAAAGATGAGAGAGGCCTGTAATTGACATCATAGGTAGACCTCAACTATGAGAGAGAAAATGAGAAAACAAATCCAGAAAATCACATTGTCTGATTTTTAAAGAATTTAAGAATTTAGGTTTTCTATGGGGTTGTGATCTGGAGACTGGCTAGGCCACTCCAGGACTTTGAAATGCTTCTTACGAAGCCACTCCTTCGTTGCCCTGGCGGTGTGCTTGGAATCATTGTCATGCTGAAAGACCCAGCCACATTTCATCTTCAATGCCCTTGCTGATGGAAGGAGGTTTGCACTCAAAATCTCACGATACATGGCCCCATTCATTCTTTCATGTACACGGATCAGTCGTCCTGGTCCCTTTGCAGAGAAACAGCCCCAAAGCATGATGTTGCCACCCCCATGTTTCACAGTATGTATGGTGTTCTTTGGATGCAACTCAGCATTCACTCTCCTCCAAACACGACGAGTTGTGTTTCTACCAAACAGTTCTACTTTGGTTTCATCTGACCATATGACATTCTCCCAATACTCTTCTGGAACATCCAAATGCTCTCTAGCAAACTTCAGACGGGCCCAGATATGTACTGGCTTAAGCAGGGGGACACGTCTGGCACTGCAGGTTCTGAGTCCCTGGCAGCATAGTGTGTTACTGATGGTAGCCTTTGTTATGTTGGTCCCAGCTTTCTGCAGGTCATTCACTAGGTCCCCCCCTGTGGTTCTGGGATTTTTAAGAAGTTACAGGTATGTGAGAGCCAGAAATCTTACCTGTTTGTAGGTGACCAAATACTTATTTTCCACCATAATTTGCAAATAAATTCTTTAAAAATCAGACAATGTGATTTTCTGGATTTGTTTTCTCATTTTGTCTCTCATAGTTGAGGTCTACCTATGATGTCAATTACAGGCCTCTCTCATCTTTTTAAGTGGGACAACTTGCACAATTGGTGGCTGACTAAATACTTTTTTTCCCCCACTGTATCTCTAAATGCTGTTCACAACAGCACAGGCAAGATGGATGCCGCCCTAATCATGTACACAAAATAGAATCTTAAAAATCTCATACAAACGATACATTCCCTTTATGGCTATGCCTTTCTGTCAGCTTTATTTTATAGTTCACATACAGAAAGTTTATCTTTCTACAATACATTGCATTATGTAGTAATAATAGTCCAGAGCAGAAATCACAATTCTTTTGTTGTCCATGCTTTACACAGATGCATCCCTAAAGCTGACATGGGAGCTGCATATGCCCATTTTCCTTCAGTAATAAATATGCTGATCAATGCATACAACCAACATGGTCCATAACTTGAAGAGGTGATTGGCCTTGTGGTTGGGAGGGAATGGAGATATAATACAGTGGAGGAGTTACTGTTTCCTGTTCTTCCTTTATAATGACTGGTGTAATTTTATTTAGCGTGATTATGCGGCTAACACCTCGGGCAACAGTACATGGCCTAATTCAAAGAATCTCTGTACTCGCTGGACTGGAGTCAGAAGAAGCTGTTAATCCAGAGATTATCTCAAAGTGTAGCCCAATTCCCAAATTTATCAATTAGTAGTAGATTGTAGATAGCAGTGACTAATCACATAACAAAAAATCATCTGGGTAATGTAGGCCTGAAGACCAATATAAGATAGATAGATAGATAGATAGATAGATAGATAGATAGATAGATAGATAGATATAGATGATAGAGAGATAGATAAATAGATAGATAGATAGATAATACATAGAGATAGATGATAGATACTGTAGATAGATAATAGAGACAGATAGATAGACATATATCTCTTAATAATATAAAAATATAATATAATAATATAATAATAATATATAATATAATATAATAATATAAAAATGAGTTTCTGTCTGTCTGTCTGTTCTCTATGCGCGACCAAACTACTGGACCGATTTTCACCAAATTCGGCACACAGGTACATCAGGTGTCCGGGAAGGTTTTAGACCAGGTCTCATCTCTCTAGGATGTACCGTTCCCGAGATATTCCCAAAATATGATCTCCATTAGCCAACATTACAACTGGGAACTTTGGTTTTAAACTCCAACTGCCATTCTCTGCAAAGCCACACAGGGAGGGCAGGTTTCCATAACAACCAGGTAATTATCAGCAGCTGAGGATCTCATCCATTTCTATTTACTGACACTGTTAAAGGTATTCCGGTTACCATAAATATAACTTATGTTTTTTTCTATTACTACAGTTCAGTAGTAATAAAAGAAGTACTTAAAACCCCCGCCCCAGGTCTCACTAAGCCACACCCCAACTCTGTCAGGCCACACCCCCTTTCACTACGCAGCCAACAGGGATTGAAAAAATAAAGGTAAAAATCAACTTCTGTCAGCTGCAGGGATGGGTGGGAGGTTGACTTTCTTTCTGCAACAACACACACAAACATTAAATGAAATAGATTAAATACACCCATGTGAAGCGTCTTGCTAATCCACGCCCCCGACTCTGTCAGGTTACGCCCCCTCCCACTCTGCAGCCAATGGGGATTGAAAAAATGAAGGTAAAAACTTCTGTTTGCTGCAGGGGTGGGAGGGTGAATTTCTCTCTGCAACGACACACAAAAATTTTAGATAAAATAGACTAATTATAGACTACAACTGTTCGAATCGTCTTGCTAAGTCACGCCCCCAACTCTGTCAGTCCACGCCCCCTCTCACTCTGCAGCCATTCTGCAACGACACACAGAAACATTAAATGAAATAGATTAAATCAAAAATTTTAGATAAAATAGACTAATTATAGACTACAACTGTTCGAATCGTCTTGCTAAGTCACGCCCCCAACTGTGTCAGGTCACGCCCCCTCCTACTCCGCAGCCAACAGGGATTGAAAAAATGAAGGGAAAAATAAACTTCTGTCAGCTGCAGGGGTGGGAGGGTGAATTTCTCTCTGCAATGACACACAAAATTTTAGATGAAATAGACTAATTTCAGACTACAACCGTTCGAAGCATCTTGATAATCCACACCCCCAACTCTGCCAGGCCACGCCCCCTCCCACTCCGTAGGCAACGGGGATTGAAAAAAATCAGCTGCAGGGGTGGGAGGGTGAATTTCTCTCTGCAATGACACACAAAAATCGTAGATGAAATTGACTAATTTTAGACTACGACCATTCAGTACTAAAAAAGATGTTTTTTTCCACTGCTACCCATTGCGGGTCCCCATAAATTACCATGTCATCGACCTGTAATTCATGCCACTCTGACCCCCGCCCCAGATCTCGCGAAACCACGCTCCGACTCTGTCAGGCCACACCCCCTCCCACTCCGCAGCCAACGGGGATTGAAAAAATGAAGGTAAAAATCAACTTCTGTCAGCTGCAGGGGCGGGAGGGAGGTTGGATTTCTTTCTGCAACAACATACAGAAACATTAAATGAAATAGATTAAATATACCCGTGCAAAGCAATGTTTTCTTCCACTGTTACCCATGGCGTGTCCTCATAAATTACCATGGCATCGACCTGTAATTCTGGCCACCATCAAAAGAAGGACTTAAAACCCCGCCCCAGGTCTTGCAACGTCACGCCCCCGACTCAGTCAGGCCATGACCCCTCCCACTCCACAGCCAATGGAGATTGAACAATTGAAGGTAAAAATCAACATCTGTCAGCTGCAGGGATGGGAGGGAGGATGACTTTCTCTCTGCAACGACACACAGAAACATTAAATGAAATAGATTAAATATACCCGCGCAAAGCAATGTTTTCTTCCACTGCTACCCATTGTGTTTCTTCAAATTACCATGGCATTAACCTATAATTCAGGCCACCCTGAAATGAAGGACTTAAACCCCCCCCGTGTCCCATTAAACCACACCCCCTCCCACTCCGCAGCCAATAGGGATTGAAAAAATGAAGGTAAAAATCACCTCCTGTCAGCTGCATTGACTTTCTCTCTGCAACGACACACAGAAACATTAAATGAAATAGATGAAATATACCCAGGCGAAGCCGGGTCTTTCTGCTAGTAATAGATAGATAGATAGATAGATAGATAGATAGATAGATAGATAGATAGATATATAATACATAGATAGATAGATATAGATTAGATTTTGGTAGATAGATTAGATAGATAAATATTTGTTAGGTAGATGAAGATATATCGATATACATAGATAGATTAGATAGATAGATAGATAGATAGATAGATAGATAGATAGATAATTGCAAAAAACGGACAGCACCTCCTACAGGTGAGAGTCAGGTGCAAGCTACCTGCTGGCTAATTAAATACTAAACAGAAAATGGCAGCAGCACTAGATATGCCATGACACATAAAATGAACATGAAATGAACATATGAAGAAGTAAAAAAGCATAACTTGGGGTCATCCACCAACGATCAAGGTGGCTTCCAATCGGATGAGTCCTACACTAACACTGACCTGCATCCTACAAAAACCCCTACACTCCTAGCTTCTGACCAGGTATGGTGTTCTCCTGATATGGGCCTGCCGGTCTGTGTAGGATGCAGGTCAGTGTTAGTGTAGGACTCATCCGATTGGAAGCCACCTTGATCGTTGGTGGATGAGCCCGACATATTTATGATCATTTATATGCGCTAAGAGCTTCCACTTTATATACTACATAGCAGTTATGCTTTTTTACTTCTTCATATGTTCATTTCATGTTCATTTTATGTGTCATGGCTTATCTAGTGAGATAGATAGATAGATAGATAGATAGATTAGATAGATAGATTAGATAGATAGATAGATTAGATAGATTAGATAGATTAGATAGATTAGATAGATTAGATAGATTAGATAGATATGAGATCATCATTCCCCATCATTCTACATTCAACATCCCATAATGACAAAGTGAAAACAGAGTGTTTAGGTGAAGCACCTTTGGCGGTGATTACAGCCTTCAGTCTTCTTGGGTATGAGGCCACAAGATTTGAACACCTAGATTTGGGTTTTTTTCCGCCATTCTTCTCTGCAGATCCTCTCAAGCCCTGACAGGCTGGATGGGGACTGTCGTGGACAGACATTTTGGGGTCTCTCAGAGTTGTCCCTAAGCCACTCCTGTGTTGTCTTGGCTGTGTGCTTAGGGTTATTGTCTTGTTGGGAGGTGAACCTTCAGCTCAGTCTTGAGGTCTACATCACTCTGGATTAGGTTTTGATTATGAATATCTTTGTTCTATTCAGCTTTCCCTCAACCCTGACCAGTCTCCTAAAGAACACCCCCACAGTAGGATGCTCTGCTGGATTTCAAAACCTGACCAACACGATTCCGTTCTGATTACACATCAGGATGCAAGCGGTTGTGCGAAATTTATATGGAGCAAACCGGATCCCTCACTAAATACATTGAAAGTCAATGGGTGATGGATCCGTTTTTTAGGATCCTAAAAAAAGTAATCCGTCACCGTTGACTTACATTGTTTCTATTGACGGATCCGGTTTGTTCCGTTTCGATGACTGGACACAAAACCGCAGATTGCATAGTTTTATGTCCAGTCACATAATGGAATGCTGACCGAACGGAAGACTGAACAGATCTCTTTCCATTCAGAACGGATGGGGACAAAACAGAACTGTTTTGGGCCGGTTTTGAGATCCTCTGCCAAAATGCATATGTGAAAGCAGCCTTAGACAGGTCCATACAACCGTACTCCCCGGTCTCTGACATATGGATTCAGTTGTCTGATGCTGGAAATTCTATCAGGCACAACCGGAAGCCCCAGGCAAGCTGCAGCAGCCAACAGAAAACTGCGGGAGAGCAAGCAGAAGTGTAGGGAAAACACCAGGCTCAAGAAGAGACAGGCCTCAATGGGATGGTGAACAGCCACTGGCAGCCGCTCCATCCGTTTCCTACACGTATATACTGTATGTCATGTCACTGTATATAAGGTCATTGTATAATACTGTTGAGGGGCCCTGACAATAAAATCTTTTGCTCTTCCTCCTGGGTGGGCCCCTTCTGAGTTCGGGCCCCAAAGCAGCCACTTTCCCTGCTTCCCCTATAAGTACACCCCTGATGCCGGAGATTTTTTGTTTTTGCGTTTTCGCTTTGCATTGCCTACCTTCCCAGAGCCATAACTTTTTTTTTTCCTTTCACATAGCTGTATGATGGCTTGTTTTTTGCGGGACAAGTTGTACTTTCCAAAGCCACCATTTAATATTGCATATGATGTAGTGGGATGGGGGAAAAAAATTCCAAATGGGGTGAAATTGGAAAAAAAAAAGCAATTCCGTTACATTTTTACAGGTTTTTTATTTACGAAGTTCAATGTGCGATAAAACTGACCAGTTACTTTCATTCTACAGGTTAATACGAGTCCAGCGAAACCTTATATGTATAGTTTTTCTTGCATTTTGATAATGATAAAATAATTTTAAAAAAGTTTGAAAAAAAATCAGTTTTATTTTGTTTATCACTATATTCTGACCCCTATAACTTTTTGGTATTTATGTGTACGAAGCTGTGTGGGGCTCATTTGTTGTGGGCGATCAGTACTTTTCATTGATACCATTCTGGGTTGTGTATGACTTTTTGATTACTTACAAATTTTTTGTAGAAAATAAAGCAACCAAAAAACTGCAAACTGGCCATTTTGACGCTTTTTTCCGTTTCGGCATTTGCCGTATGGGGAAGATATTTTTTTATACTATGGGCATTTTCGCACGTGGCGATACCCGTGATGTGTATTTTTTTTAATTTTTTTAGTTCTTTTATTTTTATTTTGGGGAAAGGAGGATAATTTGAATTTTTATGTTTTTTTTTTTTATTTATTTTTTAAGAAACTTTATATTTTTTTTTACACTTTTTGTAGTTCCCATAGGGAACTATAACAAGCAATCATTATATTGCTATTCTCATAGACCCCAATGCAATAGCAGAAAATTACTAGTTTCCTATGGAGCCCTATTACAGACTGACTGTGCAGCGGCTTCTGAAGGGCAAAATGTCTGCGACCGGCATTACCGCTGGCACTCCGCAACTATGGCGCCCGCCCCGCTCAGATGCGGGCACCATCTTTAAATACCCGGCCAGCGCCGTACTAGTACGGCACTGGTCGGGAAGGGGTTAATGGTCATACTGGTAGTCTCAGTTCATCAAAAAGTGATGGTAAACTCTTGTTTTGTCAGCTTGTTCCATCAACGGGAAAGTGACAGTTTTAAGATGAGTTTCTAAGGCTTGTTTCACACTTGCGTCTGTTGCTGGAATACGGTCTGGCCCCATTAACTATAATGAGGTCTGGTGGTGTTCCGGGAAACATACCAAGAAACGGACGGATAAATACTGATGCGTTTTTTTTGTCCGGCAGATTCCCGCCATTCTATTCTATGCAGGCAGTGTGGAAAAGGCCTAAGAAGCTGATTCAAAAGCGACGACCTATATGGCTGTGGTCACAAAACAGAAAAGGGCTATTGTACTGTGCAAAGGTTTTAGGCAGGTGTGGAAAAATGCTACACAGTAAGAATGCTTTCAGAAGTAGAAGTGTTAATACTTTATTTTTATCATTTTTTAAAGTACAAACAATGAACAAAAGAGAAATCTAAATCAAATCAATATTTTCTGTGATCACCCATTGCCTTCAAAACAGCATCAGTTCTTCAGCAAAACCACAGCTTTACAAACCCTGCTGCAGGTGAGGGACTACAGCTCAGACACCCATCACCTAGACCTCTTCCAGGCCAAACATCAAGCCTGCATCATTCCGTGGACACCTGTATCCATAAGTGCCTGCAAGTGTCATTTACCCTGCTCCCAGGTGCAGCATCAGACTGGAGCAAGGGAGCCTCAACACATACACCTGCCTCTGCCTCCTTCCCCCACTTTGTACTAACCTCATGGGGGGGGGGACTGTGGAGGACTTTGTTTGTCCTCCGTAGTGGCTAGAATGGAGTTGCTTGAAGGAGGTCTGTGACATCACTGGTCACATGCTTCTTCATGGTCACATGACCAATCCCGACTGTAGGACCTTGCTGAAGGAGGAGGGGCTGCCTTCCTGGAGGACACAGAGCTTCATGGGGATCAGGTAGGGGCAGCAAATGGAACTCATACTGTATATGAGGGGGCAGGTAGAGTACTCAGGGGCAGTGGGGTTCAAGTGGAGTGGAGTTTGGGGCAATTACAGGGGTTTATAGTACAGATATGGGTGTATTCTGGGGGACTTTATGGGGTGTAAATCTGTGAGGGGGCTTATGGTGTATTCTGGGGGCCATGGGGGATTTGAGGGGGGGAAATCTGTGAGGGGGGGCATGTGGTGTATTCTGGGGACATGGGGCAGATCTGAGGGGGGCTTTATGGGGTGTAAATCTGTGAGGGGGGGGGCATGTGGTGTATTCCAGGGGACAGAGCAGGAGAGGGCTCCAGCATAATGGGGACCGGACGGATCCGTTATGCAGGCTATAGGCTTCTTTTATGACAGAATAAATAACAGAATGTCTCCAAAGGCATTCCGTTATGCATTCCTTCATAGAATTGCGTTATGGTCCATGGTAACAGAATCCATATAGCAATTCACTTTTTACCTCAACCTGAGGAGGCTGTATTTAGAGGGTGATGTACCGTAATTTACATGGGACTGTACATTGGAATAGGTCATGGGGGGGTTGGAATAGGTCATGGGGGGGGGGGGGGGCCCCGTACAAAATTTGCTGTGGGGCCCAGTCAGTTGTAGCTACGCCACTGCTGCTCACCCACTGATTCGCAGTTCTGCAGTACTCTATTACTCTGTACAGTTACTCTGTACTGTTCTGCAGTGCTCTGGTACTACACAGTGTAGTGGATGGAGTTGCCTCACTGAAGTAAATGGGTGCAGTAACCAGATCCATCCACTACACAATGGACAAAGCTGTGTAGTTCCACAGTTGACTTACGGTGCTGGAGCGGCCTGGAAACAGCTAATCGGTGGGGTGCAGGATGTCGGATCCCCGTCAATCAGACATCGTTGGCCTATCCTGAGGATAGGTCATCACTTAATAAAAGCTGGGCAGTCCCATTAACTTTTTGGTTAGCTATTACCTCTGCCAGCAGAATATAGGGTATCACTTGTAAAATTTTGGGCAACCCCTTTAACCTCTTCCAGACCTCTGTCCTACATGTACAGCAGAAGTCGAGTCTTTAAAAATGGCACCCGCTCCTGACTAAAGCGGGCACCATAGCTGCCTGGGTTTGCTGTTTTAAACAGCAGACACCTGGGGCTTATATCTGCGATCAACATTAATGCAGATCTCAGACATTTAACCCCTGGGATGTTGTGGTCCTCACCCTGCCATTCTTTACGTCACAGGCCGTTGTTAGGCACTATTATTTTTGGAGCTCAATGTATCTGGCAGTACAGTTATCGGGGGTGCTGTCTGTGTGGCACTTTTTGGGAGGGTAAACTATAGTTCTGACACAATTATTTCTGAAGTATTGTATTTGGGAGCACAGTGCGATACAGCAGGTATAGTAAAAAAGTTGATGGGGCAGGAACTAGCACAAAATTAGGGATATCAGCAGGATGGGGCATTTGTGTAGGTTAGGAAAAGGAAACAGAACTCACGGCTGGAAGAATTCCATGGTCTGTGGAGAATTGGTATCTACCACCATCCCAGCACTATATGGTGGTAAAATTGGTCTTTGTACAGTGGATTTTATTTAGCATGGTGGTATTATAAGGATGAGCGAACCCAAACTACACCGGGTTCAGGTTCGGTGTTCTGGTGGGTTAAGAATTCTGTTATAGGTTCGGTTATAACAGAATATAATGGAATTCATAGATGGAATGCGAAACAGAAACCTTTAAGAGGCATTCAATTTTGATCTGTCATAATAGAAGTCTATGGGTATGAATAACGGATCCGTCTGGTTTCCATTATGCAGGATGGAAAACAAAGTCCTGAATAATGAAAACCAGACGAATCCGTTATGCTTGGCCATAGACTTCTGTTATGATGGATCAAAACCGAATGCCTCTTAAAGGTTTCTTTTTCGCATTTAATCACGAATTCCATTATAACCGAACCTATAACAGAATTCCTGACCCACCAGAACACCGAACCTGAACCCGATGCAGTTTGGGTTCCCTCAACCCTATTCAGATACTACTGATTAGATTTTGTAAAATGGTCATGGTGTGGCGGTATTATTTGGGCTTTGACCAGTAGTATTGGTAATATACATCTTTGTATAGTGACTGTGACTGCAGGGTATAGCATGTGGCTGTGTTGTTGGTACGATGGAACCAAACACAATTCTGACGGGGGCCACACTGCCGAAAACTGTCCCTGATTATGGAGACACTGTAATGTTGGCTCGTCCTGTTATGAGGGCACAGTGGTTGGCCATGTCGTGGACATTCTCTTACAGGGGTACAGACTGGCACTCTTATTGGCACTGTGACGTTCACTGTTATGAAGATACTTTTCGGGGGAATTATTGGCTTTGTGCCGCCAGTGAATGTCATTTTGCTATAAATCAACAAGTAAAATGTGTTACTTTTGTAATTTACTTTCTGTTACCAAAATGCTCCAGTGGTGAGATTCTCGTTACTTAATAATAATCTTTATTTATATGGCGCCACCATATTCCGCAGCGCTTCACAATTCAGAGGGTTCGTCACAAAATGACAGGGTAGTAAACAGCTGAACCACTAGAAGTGAGGGCCCTGCTCACAAGAGCTTACAATCTATGAGGGAATGGGGGTGACACAAAAGGAAACATTACTTCAAAAGGTAAAGTTACATGATTATAATGGCGGCCCTGGTGTTTAATCCACACCTCCGCTTCTGAAGTGGTCACACGTGCTCTGCTACATCCTTCAGCAATATCTATTGTTAGAAGCTGTGACAGTTACAGGGAGAGGGCTGCAGCAGAAAGGACACACCTGAGGTGTGATAGGGAGAGGGCTGCAGCAGAAGGGCACACCCTGAGCGGTGATAAAGAGCTACAGCAGAAAGGACACACCCCCTGAACTGTGATAGGGAGAGGGCTGCAGCAGAAGGGCACACCCTGAGCTGTGATAGAGAAAGAGCTCCAGCAGAAAGGACACACCCCCTGAACTGTGATAGGGAGAGAGCTGCAGTAGAAGGGCACACCCTGAACTGTGATAGAGAAACAGCTATGGCAGAAAGGACACACCCCCTGAACTGTGATAGGGAGAGAGCTACAGCAGAAAGGACACATCCCTTGAGCTGTGATAGGGAGAGAGCTGCATCAGAAAGGACATCTTCTCTGAGCTATGATAGGGAAATAGCTACAGCAGAAAGGACACAGCCCCTGTGCTGTAATAGGGAGAGGGTGGCAGCATAAAGGACACACCCTTCAGCTGTGATAGGGAAAGATCTACAGCAGAAAGGACACATCCCTAAGCTGTGATAGGGAGAGAGCTGCAGTAGAAAGGACACCCCCCGAGCTGTGATAGGGAGAGGGCTGCAGCAGAAAGGACAAGCCCCCTGAGCTGTGATAGGGAGATGGATGCAGCAGAAAGGACATGCCCCTGCATCTGATATACAGAAAATTGCAGCAGAAGGGACCTGCCATCTGAGCTGTGATAGGGAGAGAGCTGCAGCACAAAGGACCTGCCTCCTGAGCTGTGATGTGAAACTTTTAGCATTATTGGAGGCAGTGTAGAGGGCATTATTACTTATGAGGGCACTCTGGGAGAGTTATTGCTATTGGTAGGACTTTTATATCACTATAGAGGGACTAATCTGTACGGCAGTGTTATTTCTGCAGTATGTTATACAGCGACATTGGGGGCAGGGCACAGGATTATGAGTAGCAGCAGGATAACACTGTGGGGGCAGCAGGGTGGAAATGATAGAAAAGTCAGGAACCTAAGATGTCTGTGTGGTAAATTCTGCAGAGACGAGACTGAAATAAGTCGCAATGGGCCGAATGGAGGAAAGGAAAACAGTCTCAGAGCAGATGTCACCTGTGAAGACCTGCTAGTAATAGATATGTGGTGCTGTATTCTCCTGTATGTTTGGTAGTGTCCATCCAACAAGTAAAATATGTCTTTAGTGCTAAGGCATGTGTATGGGGGGAGGGGCACGGTTATTTTGAGAATTTGGCACATATGCATTGGGGCTTGGGGCCCCGGTTTTTTGAGACCCTATCAACGCCCCTTCTATATGATGTCCGATTTTCAAGTAAATGGAGCTAACGTGCAATACCAAACACATCCACGATGAAGTGGTCGGCACTGTGCTTGGTAAGGCTACTTTCACGTCCGTCATAGGGTCTCAATACCGGAGAAAAATGCTTCCGTTTTGTCCGCATTAATTGTCAATGGGAACAAAACATAACTGAACGGAACGCTCCAAAATGTACTCCGTTCGGTTTGGTTCTTGGACACAAAAGAAAATGGATTCGTCCCCCATTTACTTACAATGGTTTTAGTGACGGATCCTTCATGGCTATTTTAGAGATAATACAACCAGATCCGTTTAGAACAGATGCAGACGGTTGTATTATGGTGACCATGCTGGATCCAGCAATAACGCAGATGTGAAAGCAGCCTAAGTGGAGACCACGCTGATCTCATACTGATGGAGACCATCAATGTGGAAATCCGTATGTAGGAGCTGAAACACTGACATCTTGTGAGCTGTGAAGGCTTAATGGATATCGTCCTGGTGGATGTGCTGACAACTGTGGTGGAGAGTGCCCTGACAGGCTGCAGACTGCTGTACACCGCAGCTTGTATTCTGCTGACAGGACTGACAGAAACAACTCCAACAATCACATCCTCTTACAGAAGACTTCTTCCACCGTATAACCTAAAGAGGAGCTCTCACTGCTCCTGACATGTCTGTCTTAGTAACTACTTGCATTCCCCATGTAATAACAATTCTGGAACATCTATTCTTATGTCTGTATGTTGTGCCATTCCTGTATTATTTCTACTAGAAGTTATGAATGAATTGCTAGCAGTCTGCAATGAAGGTTCAGAAGGATGTTACCAGATGGGGGTTATCCCTTCACAATCTTCACTGATTGAATAGTGTTAAGCCTTATTAACACGTCAGTGTTCAGTCAGTGATTTCCATCAGTGATTGTGAGCCAAAACCAGGAGCGGAGTCTCCACAGACAGAGATATAAGGGGAAGAACTGCACCTGTTCTGTGCTTAGAGCCACACGGACCAAAACAATGACGTGTGAATGAGGCATTAAGCCTCATTCACACGTCAGTGTTCGGTCAGTGATTTCCATCAGTGATTTTCAGCCAAAACCAGGTGCGGCTCTAAACACAGGGAGCAGATCTTCCCCTTATACCTCATCTCTGTGGAGGCTCCAATCCTGGTTTTGGAAATCACTGACCAAAACACTGACTTGTGAATGAAGCTTTAGACTGTGAAGGGACACCCCCCCACATCTGGTAACACCCATCTGGACCTTCATTGCAACTGCTAGCAATTCATTCATAACTTCTAGCAGGAATAATAAAGGAATAACACAACACAGAGTCATAAGAGTAGATTCTCCAGCATTGTTATGACATGGGGGGTGTAAGTAGTTACTAGGACAGACATGTCAGGAGAGGGCTCCTCTTTAAACAAAGGATCTGGTACATAGGATTCATGACGACAAACAAGAGACAGGATGACACATTGTCACAAGGCCATTCATACCACAGAGCATGGATCAGCTGTTGTGAAACTACAACTCCCAGCATGCTCCATTCATTTCTATGGGGGTTATAAGAGCAGAGCAAGTGTGCATGTGAATGTTGCACTTTGTGGCCGTCGATTCATACTGTCACGGCGTTTGGGGGGTCAGATCTTCGCCCCTCAGCTAGAAATATTCATTTTTTAACATTTTGAAGGTTTTTTGTCAAGTTGTTTCAATTCTATCCAGTCATTTGTATTTCCCTCTGTGTCTGGGAAAGCTGGGTGGCATGTGACGTGCCCTCCTGTCAGAGACAGCTGTCACTTGTGCCCCCGGGGGTGTGCTCCTCTGTGCGGCACACTGTATAGGATCCATGCTGGGCCTTTCCTTTGTTACACGGCTCTATCCAGCCTGGTCCTTGCACTGACATAACACAGGCACGTGTCCCGAGCTCAGTCACACCCACTCCATGCATTCACTCCACACTTCTATTATGGTGACAGTTCACACTAGAAGAAGGCTACGTGGAGGTTTATCACATCTCCATTACTACATGACACCACAGTGTGCCCCGGAGGTGACTCCCAGGGGTGCCGCTGTCACACAAAGACCCGCACATTACATGCTCTACCCGTATACACCCTGCGGCACACCCCCTACACGCTCTACATACGTGCAGTCATGCTGGGCTTCGACATGCTCCTTCATACAACCCTGGCATCAATAAATCGGATTGATCGTTTTCGGAAACGGTTTACGCATTTTTTAATCATTATGTGTATCCATGCCAACTTACCGGATAATAAGTCGATGTGGTGGGCATCATTCACGGCAGATCTTCGTGGACTGGCATCACCTCCATGAATTGCTTTGTTTACAGGGCATTAGATTAAATGCCAATCACATATACAACCCACAGAGGTGACACCCCCCCCCCCAGGGGTGCTGCTGTCACACATAAACCCCCACATAATAGGAATACCATAGGGGAGGGCATCAGGGAAACCCAGCTGTGGGTAAACTGGCAGAGAAAGCCATGATCAGGGGGCACGTGTTTCTCTATGAGAAGAAGGGGGTGTGTTAGCCCTGTGCCAGGCTCTCCGTGCTGCATGGATTGCAGCTTTGCCCCTTACCATGGCATGTGTTGCTTCCCTGGCAGTGATGGAGGGGCACAGGCAGCACAAAGCCTCATTAGGGGCAGATCAGTAAATCTGGAGACATTTCTCTACATAACGAGAAGTAGTTTCCTTTGTTAGCAGCAGAGAAACAAGCAGCCTGCTGCAGCACATGGCTACCGGAGCACGCCCCCTCCGGAGCCCTCTCCTGCCTGGCACCCACCTGGTGCGGACCCCTCGCGGACCTGGGGCATGAGGGTCTGGGTGCCTCCTCGTCCCGCACGACATCGATCTCCTGGTCCTCGTCACGGCGGTGCCCCGCAGGTGACCCCGTGCCCGGAGCTGACAGCGTGCCCTTCATGCCACACTTGGGAGAAGCCTTCCCGGTGCCCAGCTTGCTGCCCAGGACGGAGCGCTTGCTGAGGCGGCGAGGCTGCATGTTCCTACCCGGGACTGTCCTGTCTCCTCCCCCTCAGGTCCTGGGAGCTGTCAGTTCCAGCACCTCCCCGCGTGCGGTACTCCCCTCACCCCGGCCCGGTAACTCCTGCCCATCAAGACCTGCCCATCAAGAGACCGGGAACTCCTGCCCATCAAGACCCGCCACCTGCAGCTGTCACTCCGGTCTCCCGGTCCTCTGGCCTGCAGTGCACGGAAAACTGTTTACATGACGCGATTCTCGCTCCACAAACCAGTGCACTGCTGACCTGTGGAATATGTCACGTACACACAGTGCGGCTTATTGTTCTATCCTTTCTAATACTTCTCTGGTAGTGGTCCGGCTGCTGGTATGTATCCGCATCTCTCTGCCCAGTGACTCTTTACCGCATCTGTAAAGCGCCAGGTGTGACGGGCGTCCTCCTCTCCCTCCGGCTGTGCGCTTTTACCTGTAGCTATAGTCCTGGAGACATAGGAGAGAACTATCAGCCGGTAATAACCTGACCAGAAACAGCTGACCATAACCAGCCAGTTTCCAGCTATAACTTACCATAACCAGCAAGTAACATGGTAAGTCTAGGCACAGGTCCAGTACTAGTTATTGGTATAGTACTAGTTATGTGCCCAGTGCTAGTTATTAGTCTAGTACTAGTTATATGCCCAATGCTAGTTATTAGTCTAGCACTAGTTATGTACCCAGTGCTAGTTATTGGTCTAGTACTAGTTATATGCCCAATGCTAGTTATTGGTATAGTACTAGTTATGTGCCCAGTGCTAGTTATTAGTCTAGTACTAGTTATATGCCCAATGCTAGTTATTAGTCTAGCACTAGTTATGTACCCAGTGCTAGTTATTAGTCTAGTACAAAATTTTCACATTTCAGACAGCA
This sequence comes from Rhinella marina, assembly GCA_900303285.1. NCBI lineage: Eukaryota > Metazoa > Chordata > Amphibia > Anura > Bufonidae > Rhinella > Rhinella marina. The sequence continues at coordinate 98,432 of ONZH01017544.1, forward strand.
CGCCAATAATTAGAAATTAAATGCTTTTATTAATACTGAAGGCAACACCGGATGGTACAAGTATAGCCTATAGCCAACGTTTCAGGCCCTTATCTGAGGTGCCCTTCATCAAGGCTGTGCGTGGGTTGAAGCCAGGAATGGTAGAATACGGCATCCCAGCTTGTGTGCTGGCGCCGCAGCGCTTAAAAAGACAGAAGGGGGTGGCCGGCGGTGGCGCCTTGAATGCCGGGAATGACGTCCTGAATGCCGCAAAATGTTATTATTAATAACATTAATATTAGTTAATACATTAATATTAGTTAATATTAGTCTAGTACTAGTTATGTGCCCAGCGCTAGTTATTGGTCTAGTACTAGTTATGTGCCCAGCGCTAGTTATTGGTCTAGTACTAGTTATGTGCCCAGTGCTAGTTATTAGTCTAGTACTAGTTATATGCAGGGCTGATTCTAGCTCTTCTGCTGCCTGAGGCAAAAATTAAAAAATAGGATGAAAGCCAAGTAGTCACCGAACTCCGAGACTGTCCTGCCAGATCGGGGGCAGCACAAGTACAGATAATGTTGATATCACCTGCAGTCCTATGTGCCACAGTGATAACTCTCTTAGTACAGGTAATGCAGTAGAGCAGTAGATGTTACCTGCAGTCCTGTGTAACACCACAGATAACCCTAGTGCTGATAGTGGTAGTACCTTTTGCGCTGGCGCACATTAGAAGAGGGTATTTTGGGCACTCTGATAATTATTACTACTGGTGGACTTTGGGGAGCACTATCACTATGGGGGCACCATGGCACAGTATCAGCTTAGCACAACTATTTTTGGGGGACATTATGTTTACATTATTAGTGTTAGGGACCAGAGATGAGCGAATCGACTTCGGATTAAAGGGAGTCTGTCACCTGTTTTTCACCTATATAACTAACAGCAGTGCCCCACAGAAGATTGCAGACACATCCCAGACATACCTGTGTGCACTGTGTGTCTTATATTACATGTCCAGGAAAAGCACTTTTATTCTGCTGGAAAACAGCTCCCAAGTGCCCAGCTGAAAGTGAAAGTAAAAACAGCTTTCTCCCCTGACTCGATTTCTAACAGCTATATCTTCTGATATACTGGATATAATGATACGATTTTGGTATCATTTGAAAGCTTGGAATGCCAGCTTTCAAAAAAGGTCATTTTTCTATCTGCTACTAATCCGAAGATATGAGCAGCTAAATCAGCCCTCCCCTCTTCAGTCTGGTTTGCTTTGGGCGCTTGCAGCAGCAGAGCAGGGCACTTGGGAGCTGTTTTCCTGCAGAATAAAAGTGCTTTTCCTGGACATGTAATACAGACACACAGTGCAAACAGGTATGTCTGGGATGTGTGTGCAATGTTCTGTGGGGCAGTGCTCTTAGTTATATTGGTGAAAAACAAGTGAAAGGCTCCCTTTAAACACTCGGCTTATCGGAGCCAATACATTCTAATACTGTACGGAGCTCCCTCTCAGTACAGTATTAGAATGTATTGATGGGGTGTTTAGGAGGTGAGAGGATGATGGAAAAGTAGGAAACTAAGATGTCTGTCAAACTGCAGAGAGAAGAGATGGCTGAAAGAAATCATCATGGCAGAGGCGTAGCTAGAGGTTCAGCACAGGGGGGGGGCGAAACATACTTGGGTGGGCCCCCACTTGGCTTCCCAAACGCACGTTTCCAACTTCAAGGCACATACTCAGTGGCGTAGCTACCGGGGGTCAGGGGGGCGACGGCTCTGGGCCCAGTGACTCAGGGGGGGCCCAGCAAGGATGACCTTGCCTTCTATCAGGCGAATACAAGTGAGCGCTTCCATTATGGAAGCGCTCACTTGTATTTAGGGACCCCCATCAGACCTCAGATCAGCCCACCCAGCCACATAGGATTAAAATAAAAAACTTTACTTACCTGTTCTGCGCTGCGGATGCCCTCCGGTCCGCGCTCTGCTCTCTTCCCTGGCGGCGCGCACTATGACCTGACGCTGCACGCAGCGGTCAGGTCATAGTGTGCGCGGGCCAGGGAAGAGAGGCGGAGCGCGGACCGGAGGGCAGCCGCAGCGCAGAACAGGTAAGTAAAGTTTTTTATTTTAATCCTATGTGGCTGGGTGGGCTGATCTGAGGTCTGATAGGGGCACAGTAGGCTGATATGAGGTCTGATGGGGGCACAGTCTGCTGATATGAGGTCTGATGGGGGCACAGTCTGCTGATCTGAGGTCTGATGGGGGCACAATACGCTGATCTGAGGTCTGATAGGGGCACAGTAGGCTGATATGAGGTCTGATGGGGGCACAGTCTGCTGATATGAGGTCTGATGGGGGCACAATATGCTGATCTGAGGTCTGATAGAGGCACAGTAGGCTGATATGAGGTCTGATGGGGGCACAGTCTGCTGATATGAGGTCTGATGGGGGCACAGTCTGCTGATATGAGGTCTGATGGGGGCACAGTCTGCTGATATGAGGTCTGATGGGGGCACAGTCTGCTGATCTGAGGTCTGATGGGGGCACAATACGCTGATCTGAGGTCTGATAGGGGCACAGTAGGCTGATATGAGGTCTGATGGGGGGCACAGTCTGCTGATATGAGGTCTGATGGGGCACAGTCTGCTGATCTGAGGTCTGATGGGGCACAATACGCTGATGTGAGGTCTGATGAGGGCACAGTAGGCTGATGTGAGGTCTGATGGGGCACAATACGCTGATCTGAGGTCTGATGGGGGCACAGTAGGCTGATGTGAGGTCTGATGGGGCATATTCTGCTGATCTGAGGTCTTGATGGGGTACAATACGCTGATCTGAGGTCTGATGGGGCACAATACACTGATGTGAGGTCTGATGGGGGCACAGTAGGCTGATGTGAGGTCTGATGGGGCACAATACACTGATCTGAGGTCTGATGGGGGGCACATTCTGCTGATCTGAGGTCTGATGGGGGCAGGGGACTGTTAGTTTAGTGATGTAAAAACTGTGTACAGGTTTCCTTTAACATAGGAGTCCTCTTGTTTTTTACTCCTATTACTCCTATATTTCACTGCATTATGTGGTAGAGTATTTAGAGTAGGGTATGTAGAAAGTCTATTGTACTGTACTTAGCAGCACAGATGATCTAGCAGTTTATATAGTAATCTTTCTAATACAATATTATAACCACAACTAGTAGTATGTGCCTGTGAAGTTGGAAACGTGCGTTTGGGAAGCCAAGTGGGGGGCCCACTCAAGTATGTTTCGCCCCCCCTGTGCTGAACCTCTAGCTACGCCTCTGCACATACTACTAATTGTGGTTATAATACTGTATTAGAAAGATGACTATATAAACTGCTAGATCATCTATGCTGTTAAGTACAGTACAATAGACTTTCTACCTACCCTACTCTAAATACTTCTACCACATAATGCCAGTAAAATATAGGAGTAATAGGATTAAAAAACAACGGGACTCCTATGTTAAAGGAAACCTGTCCCCAGTTTTTACATCACTAAATTAACAGTCCCCTGCCCCCATCAGACCTCAGATCATCAGAATGTGCCCCCATCAGACCTCAGATCAGTGTATTGTGCCCCATCAGACCTCAGATCAGCGTACTGTGCCCCCATCAGATCTCAGATCAGCGTATTGTGCCCCATCAGACCCCAGATTGTGCCCCCATCAGACCTCACACCAGCCTACTGTGCCCCCATCAGACCTCACATCAGCGTATTGTGCCCCATCAGACCTCAGATTCAGCGTATTGTACCCCATCAGACCTCAGATCAGCAGAATGTGCCCCATTAGTCCTCACATCAGGCCTACTGTGCCCCCATCAGACCTCAGATCAGCGTATTGTGCCCCCATCAGACCTCAGATCAACAGAATGTGCCCCCATCAGACCTCAGATCAGCCTACTGTGCCCCCATCAGACCTCAGATCAGCGTATTGTGCCCCATCAGACCTCAGATCAGCATATGTGCCCCCATCAGACCTCAGATTCAGCAGAATGTGCCCCCATCAGACCTCAGATCAGCGTATTGTGCCCCATCAGACCTCAGATCAGCGTACTGTGGCCCCATCAGACCTCAGATCAGCGTATTGTGCCCCATCAGACCTCAGATCAGCGTATTGTGCCCCATCAGACCTCAGATCAGCATATTGTGCCCCATCAGACCTCAGATCAGCAGAATGTGCCCCCATCAGACCTCACATCAGCCTACTGTGCCCCCATCAGACCTCAGATCAGCATATTGTGCCCCCATCAGACCTCAGATCAGCAGAATGTGCCCCCATCAGACCTCACATCAGCCTACTGTGCCCCCATCAGACCTCAGATCAGCGTATTGTGCCCCCATCAGACCTCAGATCAACAGAATGTGCCCCCATCAGACCTCAGATCAGCCTACTGTGCCCCCATCAGACCTCAGATCAGCGTATTGTGCCCCATCAGACCTCAGATCAGCAGAATGTGCCCCCATCAGACCTCAGATCAGCGTATTGTGCCCCATCAGACCTCAGATCAGCATACTGTGCCCCCATCAGACCTCAGATCAGCGTATTGTGCCCCATCAGACCTCAGATCAGCGTATTGTGCCCCATCAAGACCTCAGATCAGCATATTGTGCCCCCATCCGACCTCAAATCAGCAGAATGTGCCCCCATCAGACCTCACATCAGCCTACTGTGCCCCCCATCAGACCTCAGATCAGCGTATTGTGCCCCCCACCAGACCTCAGATCAGCGTATTGTGCCCCCATCAGACCTTAGATCAGCGTATTGTGCCCCCATCAGACCTCAGACCAGCTTATTGTGCCCCATCAGACCTCAGACCAGCGTATTGTGCCCCATCAGACCTCAGATCAGCGTATTGTGCCCCCATCAGATCTCAGATCAGCGTATTGTGCCCCCATCAGACCTCGGATCAGCCTACTGTGCCCCCATCAGACCTCACATCAGCCTACTGTGCCCCCATCAGACCTCAGATCAGCGTATTGTGCCCCATCAGACCTCAGATCAGCATATTGTGCCCCCATTAGACCTCAGATCAGCAGAATGTTCCCCCATCAGACCTCACATCAGCCTACTGTGCCCCCACCAGACCTCAGATCAGCGTATTGTGCCCCCCACCAGACCTCAGATCAGCGTATTGTGCCCCCATCAGACCTCAGATCAGCGTATTGTGCCCCCATCAGACCTCAGACCAGCTTATTGTGCCCCATCAGACCTCAGACCAGCGTATTGTGCCCCCATCAGACCTCAGATCAGTGTATTGTGCCCCCATCAGATCTCAGATCAGCGTATTGTGCCCCCATCAGACCTCGGATCCAGGCCTACTGTGCCCCCATCAGACCTCACATCAGCCTACTGTGCCCCCATCAGACCTCACATCAGCCTACTGTGCCCCCATCAGACCTCAGATCAGCATATTGTGCCCCCATTAGACCTCAGATCAGCAGAATGTGCCCCCATCAGACCTCACATCAGCCTACTGTGCCCCCACCAGACCTCAGATCAGCGTATTGTGCCCCCCACCAGACCTCAGATCAGCGTATTGTGCCCCCATCAGACCTCAGATCAGCGTATTGTGCCCCCATCAGACCTCAGACCAGCTTATTGTGCCCCATCAGACCTCAGACCAGCGTATTGTGCCCCCATCAGACCTCAGATCAGTGTATTGTGCCCCCATCGGATCTCAGATCAGCGTATTGTGCCCCCATCAGACCTCGGATCAGCCTACTGTGCCCCTCAGACTCCATCAGCTACTTGCCCCATCAGACCTCACATCAGCCTACCTGTGCCCCCATCAGACCTCACATCAGCCTACTGTGCCCCCATCAGACCTCACATCAGCCTACTGTGCCCCCATCAGACCTCACATCAGCCTACTGTGCCCCCATCAGACCTCAGATCAGCGTATTGTGCCCCCATCAGACCTCAGATCAGCGTACTGTGTCCCCATCAGACCTCACATCAGCGTATTGAGCCCCCATCAGACCTCAGATCAGCCTACTGGTGCCCCCTTCAGACCTCACATCAGCCTACTGTGCCCCCATCAGACCTCACATCAGCCTACTGTGCCCCCCATCAGACCTCACATCAGCCTACTGTGCCCCCATCAGACCTCACATCAGCGTATTGTGCCCCCATCAGACCTCAGATCAGCTTAATGTGCTCCCATCAGACCTTCAGATCAGCCGTATTGTGCCTCCATCAGACCTCAGATCAGCGTATTGTGCCCCCATCAGACCTCAGATCAGCAGACTGTGCCCCCATCAGACCTCAGATCAGCCTACTGTGCCCCCATCAGACCTCAGATTCAGCGTATGTGCCCCCATCAGACCTCAGACCAGCTTTATTGTGCCCCATCAGACCTCAGACCAGCGTATTGTGCCCCCATCAGATCTCAGATCAGTGTATTGTGCCCCCATCAGATCTCAGATCAGCGTATTGTGCCCCCATCAACCTCGGATCAGCCTACTGTGCCCCCATCAGACCCTCACATCAGCCTACTGTGCCCCCATCAGACCTCACATCAGCCTACTGTGCCCCCATCAGACCTCAGATCAGCGTATTGTGCCCCCATCAGACCTCAGATCAGCGTACTGTGTCCCCATCAGACCTCACATCAGCGTATTGAGCCCCCATCAGACCTCAGATCAGCCTACTGTGCCCCCTTCAGACCTCACATCAGCCTACTGTGCCCCCATCAGACCTCACATCAGCCTACTGTGCCCCCATCAGACCTCACATCAGCCTACTGTGCCCCCATCAGACCTCACATCAGCGTATTGTGCCCCCATCAGACCTCAGATCAGCTTAATGTGCTCCCATCAGACCTCAGATCAGCGTATTGTGCCTCCATCAGACCTCAGATCAGCGTATTGTGCCCCCATCAGACCTCAGATCAGCAGACTGTGCCCCCATCAGACCTCAGATCAGCCTACTGTGCCCCTATCAGACCTCAGATCAGCGTATTGTGCCCCCATCAGACCTCAGATCAGCCCACCCAGCCACATAGGATTAAAATAAAAAACCTTACTTACCTGTTCTGCGCTGCGGCTGCCCTCCGGTCCGCGCTCCGCTCTCTTCCCTGGCCCGCACACACTATGCACGCAGCATCAGGTCATAGTGCGCGTAAGGTTTTTTATTTTAATCCTATGTGGCTGGGTGGGCTGATCTGAGGTCTGATGGGGGTCCCTAAATACAAGTGAGCGCTTCCATAATGGAAGCGCTCACTTGTATTCGCCTGATAGTAGGCAAGGTCATCCTTGCTGGGCCCCCCTGAGTCACTGGGCCCGGAGCCGTCGCCCCCCCTGCCCCCCCTGCCCCCCCGGTAGCTACGCCACTGCATCATGGTGGTCTGGTCTGTAAGGAGAAGATGAGGAAAGAAAATATCTACATCAGAGGAGACGTCACTGGATGTAATTTGTATGTATTACCCTGTATGTGTTACAGAGCTGTATGTATGGTTTTCCAAGTATGTCTTGAAGGCCAGACACACACCAGTGAGTTGAATGCTATAAACTCTCAGCATGTGTCAGGGAGAGTTCCTATTCTGGCCTCTGCCCCACTGACACGATCGCACGCATTATGTCAGTGTAACGCCTCATTCACGTGTCAGTGTTTAGTCAGTGATTTCCATCAGTGACTGACTGTGAACCAGGCCTGGCTCTAAACACAGAACAGGTGCAGATGTTTCCCTTATATGTTATGTCTATGGAGGCTCCAATCCTGGTTTTGGCTCACAATTACTGATGGAAATGACTTGCAGGGGCCCCCATAGCCATAGCTTGGGGGAATCATGGTGGCTCAGCCACTGTCATTTTTGAGTTAATGGATGGTTTAAAGGGGTAGTGTCAATTATGGTTATTTTCTTGTATTTGGGCAGGTAGTGGTGGTGTTGGTTTCTCCCTCCCCCCTTTTTATTTTCAGTGGTTCTTACCTGTCAAAGAAGAAAATCCTGTGAGGTGCCTGTCTGGTTCTGAAGCAGTCTTTTCTGTCTGGGACCGGTTCTGAAGCGGGAAGAATCCTCGAAGCTGATTGGTGGAGCAGCTCAATGGCGGGAAGATTCGGCTTCAAAAGACGGCTCTTCAGGGGTATCAGTGTCAGTCGCAGAAGAGCTGAAGACCTGCGCCCACCCTATCTCCCTTATTATTATTCTACTTTAATTGTCGCAATGTTTTTCTTAGAGGGAGTTTGTCGCCCAGCTAATGCCGGGTGGACTGGTTCATCTGATATATGGTTTTAAAGATGGTGTATAATTTATTAATTGATGGTTTAAATATTTATTTATTTATTGGTTTTTATTTATTGGTTTTTTAGGTTACCCTTAATAAAAACATTGTGGCCAATATTTTTCCAAAAAGAGCTATTGGTGTCGTGTCTTTATTTATTTAGGTTTAGTAAGAATTTTGTACTATAATGACTAATGTGGCTTGTGCCACCATGACTAAACAGTGACGCGTGAATGAGGCGTAATACAACTGATTCCAGGACTCTCTGTCAGAGGAGCGTAGGCCAGAACAGGACCTCTCACTGACACACGCTGCGAGTTTATCGCATTCAACTCACTGGTGTGTGTTTGGCCTAACAGTAGGGCTGGAGGGAAAGGGGGCACATTCAATTTTTACCTCAGGCAGCAGAAAGGCTAGATGTACCCCGCTGCTGGGCACAAATCACCTTGGAAAGGGGGGCCCATGCACCAGGGCCCATGAGCCTTTGGGCCCATTCACACAACCGTAGTATTGCGTGTCCACAAAAATGCGGACCGCAATACTACCGTTGCCGCCTGGCATGTGTTCCGCAACGTTCGGAACACGTGGCTGGCGCCCCATTGAAAATGCCTATACTTGTCCGCTATTGCGGAGCCGTGGCACGGAGCTGGTTCCATGCCGTGGCTGCCCGCTCTCATAGAACTGAATGGGGCCACACCAATCAAAATTGCGGAATAGATGCAGACCCATTCACATAGTCGTGTGAATGGGCCCTTTAGCTATGCCCCTGGATGTCACAGAAGTGGACCTTATGGTAGAGGTGTGAAGAACGTCAGGGATCAGATGAAGATTACTGTGGACCGGAGAGCTGATGCTAAATGATGAGAGAGCTGCATGCCCTTGGCTGAATACAGTCAGTGAAAGTCTTAAAGCAAACAGGTATACAGTATATGACGGTTCGGAGGTAGGAGGAGAAGGTATATGGCCAGGTTTATATACACTCATTGACACAAAAAAAAATGCACGTTGGAATGAAGCTTTCTACGTGTGACCGTTAAAGAAGAACTCCCGCAAAAATTTTTATTCCATGTCCTGCTAGAAATGTACATGATGTAATGTGTAGTGAATGTCATTTTCTTACCAGTAGCTGAATATTTGAGTTATATCATCCTGAAGTTTCTTATCTGTGTCATGTGACTAGGAATTAGACCCACCAACTCACACAGCACCTTATGTGTGGACAGGAAGTCTAATTTTCTATGCATTCCTATGGGAGCCTCACTTTCAGTCTCATAGGAATGAATAGAGAAGTGACTGGCTTGCTGTCCTGGGTCAGTTGGAGGTCAGGGAGTTGGTCACATGACCCAGCTACAATAAGAAGAGAGTGGAAACTCTCAATTTCAGCCTCTGATAAGAAAATTACATTCACTACAGATTATATCATGCACCTTTCTAACAGGTCAGAGAATAAAATTTTTTGTGGGAGTTCTTCTTTAAGGCCTCATGCACATGGCCATTGTTACATAGTAACATAGTTTATAAGGCCAAAAAAGACATCTGTCCATTAAGTTCGGCCTGTTTTCCTGCAAATTGATCCAGAGGAAGGCAAAAAAAAAAACCCCTGTGAGGTAGAAGCCAATTTTCCTCACTTTAGGGGAAAAAATTCCTGCCCAACTCCAATCAGCCAATCAGAATTACTCCCAAGGATCAACGACCCCTCTCTAGTAACTATAACCTATAATATTATTACCCTCCAGAAATACATCCAGGCCTCTCTTGACCTCTTTTAGTGAACTTACCATCACCACCTCCTCAGGCAGAGAGTTCCATAGTCTCACTGCTCTTACCGTAAAGAATCCTCTTCTATGTTTGTGTACAAACCTTCTTTCCTCCAGACGCAGAGGATGTCTCCTCGTCACAGTCACAGTCCTTGGGATAAATAGATCATGGGAGAGATCTCTGTACTGACCTCTAATATATTTATACATAGTTATTAGATCTCCCCTCAGTCGTCTTTTTTCTAAAGTGAATAAGCCTAATTTTGATAATCTTTCTGGGTACTGTAGTCCACCCATTCCAGTTATTACTTTAGTTGCCCTCCTCTGAACCCTCTCCAGCTCTGCTATGTCTGCCTTGTTCACAGGAGCCCAGAACTGTACACAGTACTCCATGTGTGGTCTGACTAGTGATTTGTAAAGTGGCAGGACTATGTTCTCACCATGGGCATCTATGCCCCTTTTGATGCAACCCATTATCTTATTGGCCTTGGCAGCAGCTGTCTGACACTGGTTTCTACAGCTTAGTTTTCACTAAAATTCTTAAGTCCTTTTTCATGTCAGTGTTACCCAGTGTTTTACCATTTAGTATGTACTGGTGACTTGCATTATTCCTTCCCATATGCATAACCTTACATTTGTCAGTGTTAAACCTCATCTGCCACTTCTCTGCCCAAGCCTCCAGTCTATCCAGGTCCATCTGTAGCAGTGTACTGTCCTCTTCTGTGTTAATTACTTTACACAGTTTAGTGTCATCTACAAAAATTTATATTTTACTGTGCAAGCTTTCTACAAGATCATTAATAAATATATTGAAGAGAATAGGGCCCAATACTGACCCCTGTGGTACCCCACTAGTGACAGTGACCCAATCTGAGTGTTGTGCGGCTGTTCCGTGCATTGGGGACCGCAATTTGTTGTCCCCAGTGCACAGGCAACTTCCGTGTGGCTACCAGGACAGATCCAGACTAGAGTTGAGCGAACGTGCTCGTAACGAGCACTGTACTGCTCGGATCCCCTGCGCTCCGCTGCGCAGCCATCCGGATCCGTTCTCCTCACCCGACTGCAAGTCAGCGGGGACGGATCCGTTTGGTATGACACACTCGTGTGTCATACCAAACGGATCCGCCCCCATTGACTTACAGTCGGGTGAGGACAGATCCAGATGCCTGCGGGCATGCGAGCGCAGGGGATCCGAGCACTACAGTGCTCGTTACGAGCACGTTCACTCAACTCTAATCCAGACCCATTCAACTTGAATGGATCTGTGATCCGTCCGCACCATAAAAAATAGAACATGTAGAACATGCACAGCAGCTCCGGATTGCGGACCCAGTCAAGTGAATGAGTTGGGATCCGTGATGCAGGGTGCACACAGCCAGTGTCCGCACGGCAACGGCCGTGTGCATGAGGCCTAATGATTACGATATTAGAGAGAAAGGAAAAGTTTATTGTGGAAAACTGTACAACAGAAAGGAGGCTCTAGTCTCTGTTAGGCCTCCTCTAACCTAGATACAAGATGAGATACAGTTACCGCATGGACTTCTGGGGAGACAGATTAGAACGGTGGCTTTAAATGGCCCAGTTTGCTCTCATTGTACTGTCTTCTCAGAGAGAGAGTATTCAGCGAGGCCAGTAGCATCTTCACACCCAAATGGACAAAGTCCTCCACCAGTGTACAAAACACTTTTGTCAAAATGAATCCATGAGGATACTATATTAGGCAGTAGGTGGTTTTAATGTCAGTGTTATATATATATATATATATATATTAGTGTTGAGCGAAGTGAAGTATTCAAAGTGGAATTCGGTCCAGAGTTTAGGAAAACTTCAATTCGAAAGAAATCCAAATTTTCTCATGCTGTGTTTTAATTAATTAGGTTTTCCTAAAATGGCGTCTGCACGTGTTACAAAACGAAACTATGCATAGAGTAGACAAGCCCAGGATAGCAACATCACCCATAATGGTGTGCAGCCAGCCAATCCGCAGGTAGCCATCCCCCCGTGATATCAGAGCCCTATAAAAGCCTCATCCTGCGCGGTCTACATCATTGTCCTGTGAGCTGAGTATAGGGAGAGACGTAACAAGTGCTCATGCGCTAAGGACAGTGTTGCTGCAAATGATTAATAGAAGAATATTGGAGAGGAAGAGTGCAGGGAGACTGTAGGGAGACTGTAAGGAGAGGCAGGGACACTTATGCTGTGTCAATTTTATTGATTTATTCCTACATCAGCCGAAAACGATATATAATTCACTACCAATAAGATGGAATCCTTTATTATTTTACTTCCGCATGCCAACCAATACCATTCAGTCTGCACCCCTTAGGGGGGCCAGGTCCTAATGATGACCATCCTCGTCCTTTGGTGACTTTACTTCTTCCAAATCATCCTTCTTGGTCTCCATGTCCTATAAAAGTCAGCAAGATGTAGAGAGAGGAGGAGCTGGATGTTCCTGATGACACATTCTCATAGATATTAAATGATGTGGAAAAGGAGGAAAAGCAGATGGCAGAAAAAGGGCTCCCACCTGTTGGGCAGGAGAGCGCTGGGTTTGGAGAAGTGGGTATGACAGAGCTGATTAATATTCTGTGTTAGGCCACTTTCATACTAGCGGCAGCACGGATCCGGCAGGTGAAGGGTCTGAACACCCCCCCACGGCGGCAGGAGGGAGAGACCGGTGACATCGGGTGCTGCAGTAAGACACCGGTCCTGCAGCTTCTTGTGCTACTCACAGATTCCCAGGGGGCCACTTCTCCTATTCAATGTCCGAGCAGAGCGGACCACAGTGTCAGAAGATTCCAGCAGAGCATAACAGCCCGCACAGCGCCACCTGCTGGACCTCCAGAGGAAGTGCAAGGTGACGGATCCGTCATGAACTCCATTGAAAGTCAATGGAGGATGGATCCGTTTACTAGTGTGTCACACCAAATGGATCTGTCCCCATTGACTTGCATTGGAGGTCATTCCGGATCCGTCTTGGTGCAGATCCCCAGTACGGAGAGCAAACCGCAGCATGTTGCGGTTTGCTCTCCGGTCTGGAGACGGAACGGAATGCTTTCAGGAGCATTCCGTGCTCTTCAGTTCAGTTTTGTCCCCATTGACAATGAATGGGGACAAAACTGAAGCGTTTTATTCCAGTATTGAGCCCCTATGACACAGCTCAATACCGGAATATATAAACGCTAGTGTGAAAGTAGCCTTAACTGTCAATCAACTGTCGGAGATTGCAGGCAAGAACAGCAATAATTTGCATATTGTCCCCCCCAACCTAACCAGCCAAACCTAGCCAAACCAGCACTTTTGTTTTGCGCTCCCTGCCTTCCTAAGTCATAATTTTTTTTTTTTCCATTCACATAGCTGTATAAGGGCTTGTTTTTGCAGGACAAGTTGTACCTTCCCATCCCACCATTTAAAGAGCTTGTCCCACGAAAAATATTCTACAGTTTTCAAACCAGCACCTGGATCTGAATACTTTTGTAATTGCATATAATTACAAATTTTGTATAGCCACTGAGTTATTTTATAAAATATATCTATATAGTACCACTTAATTTCTTATTTCTTTGACCTGCTCACTGAGATGGCCACACATGCTCAGTTTCATCTTTCTACTGTCTCCTGAGCTGTGATAGGTAGACAGGTGCTTGATATAAATCTAGCAGAGCAATGAATGGGGAGATCTCTGGATCCATGTGAGGTACAGGGCTGGTTCTAGCTTTGTTAGAAAGGTATTGTCATGTGTTTGTCAATGTTTTACATTATTCGTGGGATAACCCCTTTAATATTGCATATGATGTAGTGAGAAGCAGGAAAAAAATTCCATATAGGGTAGAATTGAAAAAAAAAAAAAAAAAACAATTCTGCCACAGTTTTATGGGTTTTTTATTTATCGTTTCTCCTGAATATGTTTTGGATAAACGCTGTTCATCTGCCTTATGATTCCTTGCCTCAGGAATTTAGGTCAAATCCTTGGCAGAAGTCTTGTACAACAACAAATATCTTAATCTCTAATACTCCACCCCACGGTCATTGATCAACAAGCCAAATATCCAGGGTTGCAAGTCACATCATATTTTTCATTTATGGTGGGCGTAGGATATGGCAGCCTTGCCTATACATTCCATTTCAGAGGTACAGCAACATTAACCACATGTCTCTTTCCGATTTTCTCACTATTTAGAGCAGGGATCGGCAACCACAAAATCTCATGCGCGGTGACATATGACGTCATCACACCAGCCAGCATGATGATGTCATCACGCACCATTAATTACAAAGAAATGCGCTTCGTGACAAAGTAATTAGGCACAAAGCGAATTTCTTGGCGAAATTCGGCAAAGCAGCCAAATCAAATTTTTCAAAACTGTGCTCAGCACTAGTTACGAGCAGTGTGTGTGAGACCATTGCATCAAGCAACAGGGCCAATTCTAAAGCATTATTCTGGCAGTACCGTGAGCTACACCCTTTAATCCCTATACAGGGATCTGGACTGTGCTGCAGGGGAGCAACCAGGCCACTACACTACCACTGTAGGGAGTAGGCACTGTGTGGTTGACAGATGAACCATGGGAGTCAGAGACACTGGTGCAGAGCACTGAGGGAACAGGCAAAACCATAGGGACAGGCTGAGGTTAGGGCAGGTTGTGCGAATCTAAGAAACAGGTCCGAGGTCAGGGCAGGCAGTTAAGGGTCAATAAGGTAATCAGACACAGGTCAAAGGGTCCTCTAAATGGGCAGTGGTCGGTACAGGGGCACACAAAAAGAAGCATATCTTTGCAGGACCTAGCAAGATAGTAAACCTATTGCTCAGACACCCTCCCCTAGGAAAAGGTGCCTAAAGAACCCTGCTGGTGAAGATTAGGGTGCCAGGCACTGGCTAGGCCTACTGTAGGTGGACAGAGGAGGGACAACGGGTCTGGACCATCGGATCCTCAGGAAAAATAGGATGAGAGATACAGCGCCTTTGCCTGCCCAGGGTAGAGGAGCGTCAGCGGGCATGGGCCACCGATATAACATATATTTTTTACCTGTTTTTTCCTCTGTATGCTAGATCCTTAGTTTATAGGTTCTTCTTAGGTTCTACTAGATCTGGTGGTTGGAGACTAACTGCCACACTACACTGCACACAGAAAGTAGAGGAGAATCTGCTTCATGACTTTTTCTCACTCAGAAACAGCTCCAGGATCAGGGAGGACGTTACCAAGAAGTACTAACCAGTGCAGAGCTCAGTGATGCATATGGACTAAGATAAAAACTGTCTATTTATCTGTACAATCTCTCTGGCTTGTGTGTGTCTCACCAAGATTTCTCATAAATTTCTGAAACAAATTCAAAGACAATGAAGTCATTTTACAAAAAGGGGGGGGGGGGGGGCGGATAACTCTAGAACAATGCATTTGTAGTACCCCAGAGTGGCACTGCCATTCCTACACCCTGCTACTGTCTCTAAAGTTTAACACATACTGTCATCTGTGTTATCATACTCCAGGTCCTTTACATTGTGCATTAATAATCTTGCTATGTAACTGTCATATTTATGTAATGTGCTTGGTTCACCAGCAGGTGGTAGCGGATATGGCAAAGAGGTCTTTAGATAGAATGGAATAGAACTTACCATTCCATTCTCCCCCTTTTGGGCAGAAGCGGGCTAGTCATGCTTCCCACCAAGGGAGGGGTTGCAGGAAGTGTTTAGTCAGTCTTAATGCTATTCTGTTGTTGGAAGCTGACGAGTAAAGATGTTGCAGTGAGGGGAAAGTTCCCCCTCCTGCAGCAGGAGTCTCCAGAGGGAAGTAGCTCATAAAGCCCCCTGACTCCTTGCAAATTTACAAAGGACCATGAGGGGATCAACAGCCAAAAGGCACCACATTCCAAAGGTACCAGAACTATTACAGAGTCCAGTAAGTAGTTTAGCATAGCAGAAGGATAAAGCTGAATATTCAATTTTGCCTGCCAGTTTATCCCAAAACCTGCTGGAACCAAGAGAAAGACTGAATGTTTTCTGCATGCAAGTTTAGTCAAGTAAAGCTGTTTAACTTTCACTAAGTCTGGACTCGACTTATTCTCTACCTCCTACAACTTCCGCCTTTATTGCCCCGGAGCCTAACCCTGGGGATCGATGGTATCCAGGTAGGAGCACCGTGACACACACAGAACTAATAGGGCCGCATCACCACTTGGCATTCCTAAGAACCTGGCACACGATCGGCCCTGGGGAGCAGCATATTGCACATTTATCTCTGTTAAGATACACCACTCACAAAGCGTTAGAGATATTTGGCTTTCTGGTGAAATTTATGCAAAATGTAGTGTGTACTGTGAACTTTTATCATGAAAGTTGGGCTGCAATGGCAATTACTGAAACAAAAGCCAACACCAGTGGTGGGTATACCCCCACAAAAAATGTCAATGTCTCATAACTTGTCATGTGGCCTTGAGCATCAATTACAGCTTGACAACGACGTCTCCTGCTGTTTACAGACAATTGTCTGCTGAGGCATGGCGTCCCACACTTTTCAAAGGGCAGCCCTCAGGTCATTGAGCTTCTGGGGTACAGAATTACGAGCTTCTACATAGTGGCTCAGCTGATCCCATAGGTTTTCAAAGGGGTTCAGGTCTGGAGAAAGTGTAGGCCACTCCATTTGAGGTACACCAGTCTCCAGCAGCCATTCCCTAATTATGTGACCTCGATGAGCTTGTGCATTGTCGTCCATGAAGATGAAATTAGGCCTGTGTTGTTCATGCAGAGGCACAATGACTAGATTAATGATGTTATTCAAGTAGTATGGGCTTGTCACTGTACCATTCACAAAATGTAGGGCAGTTCTGTATTGACTAGACACACCTGCCCACACTGTAACACCACCACCAAAAGCAAACAGTGGCTGATGCATAGTGCTCTCCTTGACGTCTCCAACAACGTTGGTGGACATAATTTCTGCTCAGTGTAAATTGACTTTCATCAGTGAAAAGCACTGAGGCCCACTGGTGCCTCATACAGCGTAGATGATCCCTGGCCCATGCAAGATGATGACGTCTGTGCCTGGTGGTGTGGTCAGGTACCCTTGCAGGTCATCTAGCACGCAGATCACATTGATGTCAACAGTTTTAAATGCTCTGACGTGACACTTGGGTGCTTCTCCCCTCCCTTAAATGTGCCTGGAGTTGTGTAGCATTCATCATCCGGTTCCGCAGGGCATTGTTCACAATGAAGCGGTCAATGTGGGATGTGACCAAAAGATGTCCGCTTCTATCCCTTTCTGTGACACTTCCAGTCTTTCTGTATCTCTGTTGCAACCTGCTGATGACACTCCGTGACACTCCAAGCTCAGTGAGCAGCATGATGAGGAGAACTTTTTAAATACTAATTATTGATACAGGACATTTATTGGGTGATTCATGGATCAAACACCTGTTGTGAATTTTGCCGTTAAAGGGGTTATACAATCCTATAAAATGCCCCCCCCCCCAAATATGCCGGGCCCCTCACATTGAATATACTTACCTGGCTCCCTGTGTTGTTCCTGGTCCCCAACCTGCTTCTCCCCATGCGCGGATGGCAGACGGGGGTGAGCCTCCCTAGCATCACAGGTGACACTAGGGAGGCCCATCCCTGCCTGCCATTGGCTGCTCCCCCCCCCCTCCATTCTGGATGCTTTCATCCGTGCACAGGGAGATGCAGCAGCAGTGTGGGGACCAAGAGCGACCTGGGGAGCCAGGTAAGTATATTCAATGTGAGGGTCCCGACTTATGGGGGACATTTATATAGGATTGGATAACCCCTTTAAGCTTCTTGTTAGAGAACAGCAAATTGCCGGATCTCAGTGCCGGAAAATGTAAACGCAAGTGTGAAACTAGCCTTACCCTCAGGTTAGGTCATCTATAATAAATCGGTGAGGGTCTAACATCCAACACCCCCGCAGACCAGCTGTTTGGTGAGTCACATGCCCTCCTTGCAGCTCACTAAGAATAGTGCCATCCATTGAATACCAGCAGTGCTTAGTTTTGCAGCTCATCCCCATCCACTTCAATGGGACTGAGCTTGATCTAGGCCATGTAACCGATGAAAGTGAAATCACTGGCCTAGGAAGAGGCCCTTCAAATAGCTGATTAGCAGGGGTGCTAGGAGTCAGAACCACACTGGTCACATATTGATGACCTATCCTGAGGCTAGGCCTTTAATATCAAAATCTCAGACAACCCCTTTATAAGAACTGTTCTTATGCACAACCTCTGAGAGCTGCCCCTACAGGCTTTGTCAGGTGCTGTATACAGATATGAGATATCCGTATAGACCTCCATAATTTGATTTTCTGATTCAGAGTCATGCAGAACTGGAGGTATACCAAAGTACAGAAGAGGCTCATACACTTCGGTGCTGTATTACGGCTCAATACAACTTGGAGGTGAGATGTGGCCGTGTTCATCAGCCCGAAATATGGATGGGCTCTGATTTATGGCTAAAATAGAAATTCCAGAATGTGATGGCTTGCACAATTGCATGTGAAACCTTATGGCACAACGTTCCAAGCTCTAGTGTTTGCTAAGCAGAGCGGCTCCATGTGAATGCGGACTTTGGTAAGCAATCTTGGAGATGATCTTGAGGCAGGGCTTATTTTTCTAATGATGGGAAACTCCTTGCATTGTGTATATGTGGCTGATGTGGATTATGTTCATTTTTATCAACAAATCAATATAAGCCGCTGACTATTCTCATAATGGCAGTATCCCAGTATCACACTAATCATTGATCACTATTCATACAGTATATGGCATGGATACCTAGACTCTAATACAGCATTGTCTTATTTGCCATCTGACGCTAATAACACAAATTCTTGGATCATAAATTGAATTCTTACATTGACTTCTTCATTATTTTAGGAGCTCCACAGTACAAAACAATTACCATTATTGATCAGTCATAGGCCAGTGACATGTATAATTACAGCTCGCTCAGTCATCTGCCACAAATTGAAGCTGGTGCCAGCAGCAAAGTAGTGTCCAGAGCTGAGAGTCTACAGGCCGGTAGATAGCGTAAAGTAATGGCAATTATTGGGAAGGAGCACTCCTAGAAAGGTGTCACCGATCATCCTATGAACAAGCAAATGGTCATTCATCAGGTGAAGGCATCACTGGGGTGGACAGCTAAATCATCATTTCTGGAGAGCAGATAAACAGGGCTCTGCTAACAAAAAAAAAGTATGAGTATGGGCTAGTGACTAGTGATTGCTCGTCCCCATACAATAGAGATGATTGCTGCATGAAAATGCTGCTCTCATCTCCTGTAATAAGAAGGCAGTTATCAGGAATGAAAGGCTCTTTCACAATAATTGCCTTGCTATGTTGGCCTGTGTAAAGGGACCAGATTTATCACAGGGGCTCAGGCTGGATGATAAATGTGGTGCAGGGAGATACACTTTTGTCTAACTGCTTAGACAAGTTTCATACACAGGTACTGTATGTGTTTAATTTAAATGGACAGCACCCACTGCGAAAACTGACTCATTCAAGTTTATGTACGTAGGTGTTCGTCCTTGCACAATATTGCTGGTTGGTAGGAAATGTTGGATGTTATTCATCAATCTTTTCACAGCTTTCACTAGGTCAGTGATGTCACATTTATCAGTCACATGGCCTAGGCGCAGCTCAGCCCCATTGAAGTGAACGGACAGACCCCCAGAGCATTTAGCTTGGGGGACACATGGGGGCACAATCACCATTTTATTAGATATTAGGTTTTTTTCCCTGTTCTCCCCCCTTTTTATGTTTCACAAGATTAACTAGAATTTTCTGAGGGCTGAGATAACTGTTTTTTCCAGTTCTAAGGTAGTTACCTGAGCTGGTGAGGGTCGTCATTGATTGGCTCCTGGCGGTTGGTTGCTGGGGGAGAAATCCAGCTCAGGGATTTGTTGATGAGCTTTGTGGCGGGAAGCTGTTTGCTTTATATTTCAGGTGCAGCTGTGGATCGTCTCCAGTTTGAAGAAAGAAGAGGAGCATCGCCCTCCCTCAATGTTTGAACTTTGTCGCTTTGCTTTATTAGTGGGGCAGAACCGCTCAGTGCATCTGGGTGGATGTAGTTTTCAGTAGAATAAATGGTTATCGGTTTATTTAATTATTTATTTTAATTGGATTAAATTATCTTAATTTTATTTATGAGATTTACATAGTTTATAACATAGTAACATAGTTTATAAGGCCGAAAAAAGACATCTGTCCATCCAGTTCGGCCTGTTTTCCTATAAGTTGATCCAGAGGAAGGCAAAAAATCCCTGTGAGGTAGAAGCCAATTTTCCTCACTTTAGGGAAAAAAAATTCCTTCCCGATTCCAATCAGGCAATCAGAATTACTCCCTGGATCGACGACCCCTCTCTAGTAACTATAACCTGTAATATTATTACCCTCCAGAAATACATCCAGGCCTCTCTTGAACTCTTTTAGTGAACTTACCATCACCACCTCCTCAGGCAGAGAGTTCCATAGTCTCACTGCTCTTACCGTAAAGAATCCTCCTCTATGTTTGTGAACAAACCTTCCTTCCTCCAGACGCAGAGGATGTCCCCTCGTCACAGTCACAGTCCTGGGGATAAATAGATCATGGGAGAGATCTCTGTACTAACCTCTAATATATTTATACATAGTTATTAGATCTCCCCTCAGTCGTCTTTTTTCTAAAGTGAATAACCCTAATTTTGATAATCTTTCTGGGTACTGTAGTCCACCCATTCCAGTTATTACTTTAGTTGCCCTCCTCTGAACCCTCTCCAGCTCTGCTATGTCTGCCTTGTTCACAGGAGCCCAGAACTGTACACAGTACTCCATGTGCGGTCTGACTAGTGATTTGTAAAGTGGCAGGACTATGTTCTCATCACGGGCATCTATGCCCCTTTTGATGCAACCCATTATCTTATTGGCCTTGGCAGCAGCTGTCTGACACTGGTTTCTACAGCTTAGTTTGCTGTTCACTAAAATTCCTAGGTCCTTTTCCATGTCAGAGTTACCCAATATTTTACCATTCAGTATGTACTGGTGACTTGCATTATTCCTTCCCATATGCATAACCTTACATTTGTCAGTGTTAAACCTCATCTGCCACTTCCCTGCCCAAGCCTCCAGTCTATCCAGATCCATCTGTAGCAGTGTACTGTCCTCTTCTGTGTTAATTACTTTACACAGTTTAGTGTCATCTGCAAAAATTGATATTTTACTGTGCAAGCCCTGTACAAGATCATTAATAAATATATTGAAGAGAATAGGGCCCAATACTCATCCCTGTGGTACCCCACTAGTTACAGTGACCCAATCTGAGTATGTACCATTAATAACCACCCTCTGTTTTCTATCACTGAGCCAGTTACTTACCCACATACAGATATTTTCTCCCAGGCCAAGCATTCTCATTTTATATACCAATCTTTTATGCGGTACAGTGTCAAATGCTTTGGAGAAGTCCAGATATACGACATCCATTGATTCGCCACGGTCCAGTCTAGAACTTACCTCCTCATAGAAACTGATTAAATTGGTTTGACATGACCGATCCCTCATGAAGCCATGCTGATATGGAGTAATTTGCTTATTTTCATTGAGGTACTCCAAGATAGCATCTCTTAGAAAACCCTCAAACAGTTTACCCACGACAGATGTTAAACTTACTGGCCTATAGTTCTCAGGCTCTGTTTTTGGACCCTTTTTGAATATTGGCACCACATTTGCTATGCGCCAATCAAGTGGAACACTCCCTGTCCGTATAGAATCCTTAAATACCCGAAATAGGGGTCTGGTGATGACATTACTTAATTCTCTTAGGATACGGGGGTGTATGCCATCCGGTCCTGGGGATTTGTCTATTTTAATATTTTTAAGACGCAGCTCTACTTCTTCCTGGGTCAGACAGGGCACTTTTAATGGGGAATTTACTTTTATATTCTGCATTTCATCTAACAGTTTATTTTCCTCAGTGAATACAGTGGAGAAAAAGAGATTTAGTAGCTTTGCTTTCTCCTCATCGCTCTCTACAACTCCCCCCTCATTACTCTGTAAGGGGCCAACACCTTCAGATTTATACTTTTTACCATTTATATAATTAAAGAACATTTTAGGGTTAGTTTTACTCTCTTCAGCAATTAAACTCTCAGTCTCTAGTTTGGCTGTTTTTATTTGTCTTTTACATATTCTATTTTTTTCCTTATAGTTTTTCAATGCTTCCTCGCTCCCTTCCTGTTTTAGTGATTTAAATGCTTTCTGTTTGTCATTTATTGCTTTCTTTATAGCTCTGTTTATCCACATTGTTTTTTTCTTGTTCCTTAATCTTTTATTCCGATAAGGTATGTACCTCTCACAATTAGATATTAGAATGCTTTTAAAAATATCCCATTTTGTGGCTGTATTTTTATTTTTGATTTATTTGGATTTAATCTATTGTGGTAACCCATAATAAAAGCATTGTGGCCATTTTTATCCAAATTAAGAGTTGTAGTGTCTTTATTTATTATATGTTAAGTTAGTTTAATTATGGTGAAATGTGCCTCCAAGGGGCTGAGCTGTGATACGAAGTACAGCCGCTGTACAATGTACGACACTGTGCTTGGTAAGCTGCGAGAAGGCTGGGGCTATACTGCAAGTGCTGCTGTCTTCTCAAACAGCTGGAAAATTTACCAAAATCACATTTGTAAGCAGCAAAACTATATGAACCTTTGCTTTCAGTATTGAGTGTGACCTCCTTGTGTAGCAACAACTGCAACTAAACATTTCTGCACATCGGCTTAGAGGAATTTTAGCTCATTCCTTCGTAGAAAACACCTTCACCTCTTATATTTCAGTGAATTTCTCGATTCAACTGCTTACTTCAGGTCCTCCCAGAACATTTAGGTCAGGACTAGAGATGAGCCGAGCATGCTCGGGTGCTATTTTCGCGTATTTGTGTACGCATTTTAAAATCGGTACGCTAATACATACACATATTTTAATCTGTACACTAATGCGTACACATTTTAAAATTTTGTACGTTATGCTTACGCATTTGTGTACAGATTAAAATATGCATATGTATTAGCGTACAGATTTTAAAATGCGTACGCAAATACGCGAAAATGGCACCCGAGCATGCTCGCTCATCTCTAGTCAGGACATCTACCTTTAGAATTTACTGATATAATTCAGAATTCACGGTTCCATCAACCTGGTCCGAATACAGCAAAACAGTCCACTGTGTTTCACAGATGGGATGAGGTTTTTATGCTGAATTGTCTCATGTTCCTTTCTCCAAATGTAATACTTCCACTTAAACAAAAAAAATTCAGGCAGGTGATCTTTAGTAGACTGCAGATGGGCAGCAATTTTTTTTATTTTTTTTGGGAGGCAGCAGCTTTCTCCTTACAATCTTGTCAAGCATATCACTCTGATCGTAGACTCACAATCATTAATATTACCTAATTATTAGCAAGGCCTTTAGTTGCTTAGTGGTTACCTCGGGTTCCTTTATGACCTCGTGGACTATTATATGCTTTTCTCTTGGTGTGATGTTTATTGGTCGACCACTCTTGGGAAGGGTAATAATTAGGGATGAGCAAATCGACTTACAGTATTAGAATGTATTGGCTCCGATGAGCCGAAGTTATTACTTTGCGAGGTACCACTTGGAGTTCCTGAGTTCGGGAAATGTTTTTTTTTTTTTTACATAAAAAATGAATTTATGAAGTTATTAAGTCTTGCGAGACATTGGAGCCAATACTTTCTACTACTGTACGGAGCAGGAAGTTTTATGCAAATCGACCTCAGATGTTTCATCCAAAGTCAATTCGCTCATCCCTAGTAATAATGGTCTTGAATTTCCTCTTCTAGTACACACGACTGTGGATTGTTGGTGTCCAAACTCTTTAGGGCTCATGCACATGGCCGTAGCAGTTTTTGCAGTCCACAAATTGTGGATCCACAAAACATGGATACTGGGCATGTGTCTTCTGCATAATAGAAACGTTCTATCCTTATCCGTAATGCGGACAAGAATTGGACAGGTTTTATATTTTTGCGTGTGTAACGGAACGGACATACGTTACATCATTAATTTTTTTAAAAAAATATTTTGCAGCTTTCCACTGTAAGGCCCCTTGCAGACGAGCGTGACACATGCACGTCTCCCGCATCGCGGGCCATGTCCTGAACTCCCGGCACTGAACGGGATTGCATAGCATTATACAGAGTTATGATGCTATGTAACCCTTACAGTTCTGGAATGTGTTGAATAACACTGACAAAATGCTGTTAGTGTTATCCAACATATTCCAGAACTGTAAGGGTTACGTAGCATTATAAATCAGTATAATGCTATGTGACCCAGTTCAGTGCAGGGAGTTCAAGACACGCCCACGATGCGGGGAGGAAGACTAACTGGGACTTCCATACAAGCCCCAGTAGTGGGTGAAGACATTCACCTGTTTTGGCAGAACTGATCTGGGTCTGCTAAGGCCCTGCAGCTCTGCTTATGCAGGCTGGGAGACACCAGGTGATAACATGATTGCTGAGGCCGCTGTGTAAGCTGCAATGGAGAAGACCTAAGTCATTACAAACCACGTCTGTCTTCTTCTTGGGTAAACCGGACCTGCTAAGTGTAGGAGCTTTAAACCCACACCATACATATACAATCTTCCAAACAGTGCGTTCTACCAATGGGCGTCTCAGGTTCAAGTAAAAGTTGTCTCCCAAATCCTCAGTGACAAACTGTGGTGTGGCCTGCCACTGAAAACAATTGGAGGCAGTACCAATGCAGAAGCTGCACCTTTTTCGGCGTGGAGTCAGTAATGAAAGCCGTGCATAAATCCAACATGGAACATACCCTTACTCAGCTTTTCCAGGCTCCTGGCTAGCAAATCCAGCTAAGTATTCTACAATACTGGGGATTTTCCAAATTACAAACAGGCTGATCTGGCATTTGGCAGTCTGGGAAAGCTGGAACAATCTTTGCAGGGCTGTAATGGGGAAATACTGGTTATATAAAATACACACAACGCTGCATCTATCATATGGTACCATGGCATTATAATCTGTTGTCACCAGTGCAGCTACTCAGTGGTGTTAGCCATCTTTCCGAGAACTCTGAACAGAAAGTTGGTCTAGCAGAGGGGATTTATTACTACATAACTAGGCAAATTTGGAATTCAGCAGTCTGGGAAAGCTGGATAACAAACTTTGCAGAGATTCAGTGGAGGCCACACTTAGTACATACATTCTGTATACACTACGGGGGTCATTTATCAATCTGGTGTAAAGTAGAACTGGCTTAGTTGCCCATAGCAACCAACTAGATTTCACTTTTCATTTTTGACAACTCCTTTGGAAAATGAAAGGAGGAATCTGATTGGTTGCTATGGGCAACTAAGCCAGTTCTACTTTACACCAGTTTGATAAATGACCCCCTATATCATGACAACGGAGTATAAATATACTATATATTTAGCTTGACCTCCAGCATACCTCTGCATGCTACTCAGCTTTCCAAAGCTGCTGAAAGGCAAATCTGCACAATTATGTGGTAAAGGAAAGAATTGCCACTGATTAACTAGGCAGATTTCTAATCAGCTGTATGTTTTATGGCTAGTACTATGTATATACTAGACTTGTACTATTGGCACTATGGACTGTGCAGTTACCAAATCTATTTTGTACTATTAGTAACTATGAGATTCCTCCCAACAAAATGGCTGGAGTCCCTATGTAGAGCAAAAAATTATGCAGCCTAAACCCAACCACCTCGACCTAAACTTCCTGGCTCACGAGCACCTAGCATCAGAAGGACATGGGGGAGGGGGAGAAGACATGGCTGCAGCCTAAGAGAAAAATACTCTTCTGTTTTATTTTCTATGGCCTGCAATTGTGATATCATACGAAAAAAAAAAAAACAAATAACTGACACATAAGGAGATTGTTACATCCCTTTAAGGGCTCTTTCAAACAGCCATCATGTGGGCACATTTTGACGTCCACATGACAGGTGCAAATCTCAACCTGACTGGGGGTCTAATGACCCAAACTAACAACATCAACATCCATGCTGCTGTAAATACATGTCATTAGACTGCGATTTATGGCTGTAATATAGATGCACATTTTAGTATCTATAACGGCCGCCTCTGGGAAATTTACATTTTAGAAGGTTATTTTCTATAAAGGGCAAAATAGTACAAACCAGAAGACTTTAATTTCATTTATTATGCAACACTGCAACTGTTGTGCCCTACTTGAGTTTACTACAGGGTCAGCAACCACCTATCACTCTATGTACTAGTGCCCTGTCTGACCTAGGAAGAAGTAAAGCGGCATCTTAAAAAGATTAAAATAGACAAATCGCCGGAACCAGATGACATACACCCCCGTATCCTAAGAGAATTAAGTAATGTCATAGTCAGACCCTTATTTTAAGGACTCTATATTGACAGGTTTATTCACTTTAGAAAAAAAGACGACTAAGGGGAGATCTAATAACTATGTATAAATATATCGGGGGTCAGTACAGAGATCTCTCCCATCATCGATTTATCCCCAGGACTGTGACGAGGGGACATCCTCTGCATCTAGAGGAGAAAAGGTTTCTACACAAACATAGAAGAGGATTCTTTACGGTAAGAGCAGTGAGACTATGGAACTCTCTGCCTGAGGAGGTGGTGATGGTGAATTCACTAAAGGAGTTCAAGAGGGGCCTGGATGTATTTCTGGAGGGTAATAATATTACAGGTTATAGTTACTAGAGATGGGTCATTGATCCAGGGAGTTTGCACCATATACACATACAGCCAATATAATCTTTACCATTGTCGCTGACCCACATCTTTTTATTTGTGTGCCAAGTGTGAAATACAGAATTCATCCTATAAACAAAGCTTTTCAGACACAAAGACTATAGAGACAAAGAACAATTAAGAGATTTCAACATTTCCTTTAATGTGCAGGCGAAGAATGAGACAAGAATAATAATATAAAAAAACACTGCAGATGTAAATCCTGTACAGTCTGATGATACATAGCTATAGACAGGCTATGGTATCTCCCCTGCATGCAGTAAGCAGCATTGATACTGGCAAATGTCATTAATGTCTTCCCCTTAAAGGGACCAGCACCCTATCCCACTGTTTGCATAGACACATAGCTGCGGTTCACCTGATTAAAATGCATTTTTTCTTTTGTTGTTCCAAGGATCCATTTACAAGTTATGATACTTTTTCTTAATATGTTAATGAAGGCGCCACCGTTGCTTTTGTTGCACCAAAGCATCACTCATTTCTGTGGCCAGCTCCACCCTGGCTGTTTTGCCACTGTCTGTCTCTGTCAATCAAAGCCACAGAAAGTTGCAGAGTTTGGGTGCAACTATAGAGCAATGGTGGTGCCCTCATTGCTCAAGGGCTTAATTTGCATAATAAGGAAAACAGAAACGAAGCCTCGGATCAACAAAAGAAAAACAGTGTTTTATTCAGGTGAACCACAGCTATGTGTCTATGCAAGGAGGTTGCTGGTATTCCGTATTAGACACCCACCTACTACCCATCAACAGGAGTGCAGCTATAGGAGGAGCAGAGGTAGCAGTTATACATGAGCCCTGGTGCCTGAGGGCACTGTACCACACAAAAAGACACAAGTATTATAAATGTCATAGTAATTGGGGGCCCGGTTGGGGTCCAGGAGCTTTAAGTCACGCCTCTGCCTCTCAAAGTGGAGTTTTCCTATAATCTTATATGGCACCTAAATTACAGAAGAAATGTTTGCACAGAAAGGTGCTGGTCGTACCCAGCTGTTACATCGGGGGAAATCTGGAGCAGCATCGCTCAACCTGTGCTGTGAGAGGGAGGAAGAGGAGAAAACGGCAGCAATATAGAACATGTCCTAGAAAATGAATATCTACAGAAGTCATGCAGATGAAAGGAGACATCATTTCTGGCCCCACACAATGTAATAATCATCTACAGCCGCCTGTGAAGGGATGGAGACTGTTGTTTTTTTTTTAAACGAGTGATACCCTTTATAAAACTGTGAAAGATTTAAAAGTAAAAAAGGTTTGATTTTTCCAGAATAAGCTCCCATTTACTTGAGCTGCCACCAGACAGGTCATGGCGTGAGATTGGACAGCTTCCCCTGCAATAAATGGTCGCCCAATGAATTCTCTAAATGCTTGCAATCCCTCAAAGCCAGTCTGGATTTGCTTCTTGGTGTACTTAAAGGGGTTATCCAACTCCTTTAATAACCCCCTCAATGCCCGGGCTCCTCGTATACATTATACGTACCTGCTCCTCGGCATCCGCGCCGCTCCGGATCCCTGCATGGCCGCCCGCTGTGCGATGCTAGGGAGGCTCATCTCGGGAGATGCAGCGGCGGCCGTGTAAGGGAGCCGGAGCGACGCTCTGCTGAGAAGCAGGTGAGTATAATGTATATGAGGGGCCGGGGCACTGGGGGGTCATTATAGGGGTTAGATAACGCCTTTAATAAAGTGGAATGCAAAATTAATGACTCAGTGGGGTAGAATTACTAATCCAGTCTAATATTTAGACAGTAAAAACTTAGACTAGACAGTCTAAAAATGCACCAAAACTTCAGACTGTCTCGTTGCCTTAGTCCACATGCACATAGTTGTATCTGTATTTGGGTCTGCAAAAAACATCTGCTAAAAAATGGATACCATTCCATCTTTTTCTCACTCCCATCAATAGAAAGGACTATTCTTGTCCACAGTACCAAGAAGAACAGGACACGTTCTATAGTTTGTGGAACGGCCACACGGATCCGCAAAAAAAAATACGGTTATGTGCATGAGGCCTTGCTTTGTGGCAGAATGTTGGAATTCTGTCGCACACTGTTCCATCTTACGCTACGCCCCATTTCTCACAAGGAAAAATGGTGTCTAAGACACTTAATAAATGCAGCGCATGGGCAGTTTTTTGGCACAGATTGTGGCAGAATTCTGGCGCAGTTGAATAAGACCCCCCCACAATGTGCTCTTATAATGAGAAGTCTTCTAAAGGCGTCAATAAAATTTAAGCCTAAAGTAGTTCTGTCCAACACCAAGCAGATGAAAGCAGAAGGGGCGTGAAAATACATGATCACCATAAGTACTGACATCTACATGCATCCTGGAGCTTTTTCCTTTGTGCAGTAATATTATTATAACACTTATTATTTTTTATTGTAAATTGACCACTTACTGTAGTACCATTTCAATGCGGGGAGGACACAGTCTACAAGGTTATTTTACTTCTAGAATACTTTTTATCATCCTGTCTTATAAAGACATTAACAACTTCAACATTGTAATTATGCCTTAAAAAAATAAAAAAAAAATAAAAAAAAATTATCAAACTCAACATTTCCACTCAAAGGAGGTTGTCTAGAAATACTGGGTCATTCGGTATCAAGAAAGTACAATATACTGTACCATAAAAGCCCCGATAAGTACCCATACTCAACAGGGAGCACAGCTATGGCCAGGCAACCACTTTTTAGATCAAATTCCCTCCAATAACTATCCATCCATAATTGTCCAAAAATAGCTAAAAGGGTTTTCCGAGATATTTTATCTCCGTGGGGGGTGCTGATCAGCTGTTTGAGAAGGAAGCAACACTCGCATTAGCGCCACGGCCTTCTCCCTGCTCACCTAGCACATCGCTGTACATTTGAAGAGGTTTAAAGACCTTTAAAGAGGTTTCCCACCTACCTTTGCAAAAATGTCTGTTTTAGTAAATTCCTTCATTCCTCATAAAATAACGATTTTTAACAATTCTTTGTCATGCAGTTTCTTTTTTAAAATTTTTTAAATACCATTTCCCCTTACACCGTGTCCTATACACTGCGATTCTCTCAGCACTGATTGGATAGCGTCTAACACCCTTTTGTCCCCGACTCGTTATTTCAAGGGGAATACAATTATCTAGTAAATCAGACATGTCAGGAGAGGCTACAAGGCCTCTTTAAAGGGGTATTCCAGTTACCATAAATATAACTCATGTTTTAGACTAATTCATCATCAATAATTACCTAATATAATGTAAATTTCACATATTTACCGTTCAGTAGTTATAAAAGTAGTTTTCTTCCTCACTACCCACTGTGTTTCCTCATAAGTTACCATGGCATCGATCTGTAGTTCTGAGTCTTTGTCAGGTCGAGCATGCTCAGTGTGTAGAGTAGAGGGGGTGTGTTTGGACTGGAATATCAGGCAGCCAATCAGTAAACATCAACACTCATGAACAAGCAGAAACTCACAGCAGGAAATCTAGGGATTGTGGGGATTGTAGTTCTGTGAGGGAAGATCAGGTGCCATGATGCTCTCAGTGTGTTGCAGGCTCAAACAGGAGCTAGACAAACGGATTGCAGGGTAAAATGAAGCTCTGGTTATATGTATAGTTATGGGTTTTGGTTGGGTCACAGCTTGCAGCCTTAATGCAGTTTTTCCCAAAAATTAAGTTACTTTACCGGAATACCCCTTTAAGTCTTATGGCATCTTGAATTAAATAAGTTTTACATCTGACATACGGATGTAGCAGAGTTAAAGTCATAACGCGTTAATTCTGTAGTTAAGGCTGTATTACACAGCCTGATGTGGCAGACGATTGTCAGGAAGAGAGCGTTCCCTCCCATAAATTGCCTACTCGCTATTACATGCAGCGATCTCCTCTGCAGCATGGGGAGGAGTGATCACTATGCCACTGCTTCTTCCCATAGTGGCTTGCCAGCAGCAGATCGTTATTAAAACACCACAATCTGCCGTCTGCAAACAATAATTTTTTAACACGTCAAAAGCTTTAGATTGCCCGACGATTGAGCGTTTACTCGTTCATCAGACAACTGGCGTCAGTATTACACTGCCAGATGATCGCTAACAAGTTAATGCGTTAGTGATCATCTGCCAAATAATCGGGCAGTGTAATACAGGCTTTAACAGACACCATAATAATGTGTTAACTAGAGGTGAACAGTGGGATCAATGGGGATCTACCCTCTGAGACTGTGATCAATTACATGGACCCCTGAGCTCCCATTCTATGCAGTTAGCTGCCTACATATACATATCCACAGCAATGACATGAAGGCAGGTAAGCGCACTGGACCCCATACATCCGTACTCAGACTCCCTGACTCAGAAAACCTTCTTCTAGGCAGAAATGAATATGAATTATGGATATACTGAGTGACACAGAACACATGTAAAACCTATGAAACGGGTCATCAATATCATACAATGCACCGGCTCAGAACAACATTCTAACAATATAAAAATGTCAAGTTAAATTAAAATACACACAAGTAAAAACTGCAGATTGTGAAGTTGGTTCTTTGCCCCGCTATACCACATAGAGAATATGATAGGATACAGGAGTACCGTAGAAACCTTTCCAGGGTCATCCAGCTTTTATCCTTTTTTTGGCAAGTTTCCAACATTAAAAAAATAAAATAAATGGCACAATAAAAAAATATAAAAAAAATATGCAAATGTCTGCATGCAGCAGGGAGACTTTGTCTTTGTATGCAAACGTGTGCTTTCTCTCTGAGGTCAGTCCACTACTAGGTAGGATATATGATAATCACCCATCGAAAAGGATTGTGCTCTATTAGCGAAAAACCCAATACATTTATTTTCGCATTCCTCAAAGTCTAGTGTAGTCTCCATTTTGATGCAGGTCCCCAATACTTTCATAGTCGCTCTCACCATGCTGGAGAACCCCCTGACAAGACGGAGAGAAAGTAATAGTCCTGTCTTCTTCATGACTTAAGGCTGCGATGGCCTCATATTCAGGGTCGGGCCCACCGTTTACCATGTCCACTGCAGCTGGTAAGCCAATCAGGTTGGGGCTTTTATCAATGTCCCTGACTGTTGCATATGTACCATTACAGGCCGTTGGGGAGACCTCAACGTCTTGGATGTAGGAATAATGGGAGAGGTCTTCCTGAAGTCTCAGGGATTGTCCAGTTCTAGAAACTCTTGAATACATGGCAGAAATCTAGAAGGAAACAATTCACATAAGTAAAACATTCCAAGTAAGATGTGTGATAAAACAAATTAAATATCATTTAAAGAGGACCTGTCACCACTCCTGGCATGTCTGTTTTAATAGCTTCATACATTCCCCATGTAATAACAATTCTAGAGCATCAGCAGTAAATCAGTAAATCTAATAAACAATGACATAAAGAAGTCCCAGTGGGTCCCGCCGGATCCGTGCTGCCGCAGGTGCACGTGTGGGGCCGGAACCGCGCTCCGGCCCCACACGTGTCAGACACGGTGTTGAGGGGGGGCAGGGTTACTGACTTGTCCCAGCAGCTCCAGATGAGAGGGATACTACAGAGGAGGAGGACGGAGCGCACAATGGTAAGATTCCCCATAGCGCCCCCTGCTAGAGGGAGGAGGGAGCTGAGAGGGAAAAGTGCAAGGTGACGGATCCGTCATGAACTCCATTGAAAGTCAATGGAGGACGGATCCGTTTACTAGTGTCACACCGAACGGATCCGTCCCCATTGACTTGCATTGGGGTCATGACGGATCCGTCTCAGTGCGTATGCCCAGACTGGAGAACAAACCGCAGCATGTTGCGGTTTGCTCTCCGGTCTGGAGACGGAACGGAATGCTTTTGGGAGCATTTCTTTGTCTTCAGTTCAGTTTTGTCCCCATTGACAATGAATGGGGACAAAACTGAAGCGTTTTATTCCGGTATTGAGCCCCTATGACACAGCTCAATACCAGAATATGTAAACGCTAGTGTGAAAGTAGCCTAAGACACACAGGAGCTTCCCTGCTCTTCAGAAGCAGTATACAAGCAGTTCTCCTATCAGGGTCAGATCTCAGCTAGTTCTGACACCCCACACTTCTGTGTTTCTGTTACTAGAGATGGATCTAACCTAACAACAGGCAGGGGACTGCAAGTTACCTGGAAGTGAGGCCCCTAGTGGCCATGACATTACAGCTTTTTTCCAGGTGGATGCAGATATTTTTTTTTTAAACGGTTTAGACATGTGCTAATCACAATATTCTCTATTAAAATAAATTGTGTGACAGCACGGTGAGTCTTTAAGTTATAAATTCCGGTGTACTACATCTGCAGATAACATAACTAATTATCTTTTTGTGCTCATCATGTTAAAAAGATGATTCAAACCATTTTAATGCCTCCATAGAGCAAGGGGAGGAAGAAACCTAGATAAAGTATACAGCAGGAATGTCATCTTCACACTTACATCGTCTTCAGTCAGGCAGGGGTCTTCTTCCCGAGATTTGTAGGATATACAACTCTGTCTCTAAAAGAAAAGAGGACGAAAAGAAAAAAAATCAATACCCTGTGAAGCGCTAAAGCCAAGTTTATTCTTTCCTGAATCCTCGGGGGTTATTATCTGAAGATTCAGGAACAAAGGCTTGCCTCAAAAGCCTAATAGAGAGGTTAATATGTAAACTGCACTGTCCATGAGCGGGCCTCCACCTCCAAGGAGAAGACACATACCACATCATTACACTATACAGACACTGGATTTACTACTCCAATAACAGCAAAAAGTTTAAATTTTTTTTCCCTAAAAAACAACAACATTATTTTACCTGAATTGCATTGTGTGTGAGGTCAACGTCCAGATGTCAGAGGATCTATCATAATTAACCTGAATTTTACATCACAAAACCCGGCAATTTCAGTAAGTGTTTGGCGATCTATTGTACTATATCTGATTCATCATAAATTAGGTTAAAGTTCCAGCTGATTTGCAATTCAATTTCTAGAACAAGAATAATGCACTGCAAAAGGGGTTATCATGATATATTATATGTCCTTAAAAGGGGTATTCCTATCATAGACAATGGGGGCATATCGCTAGGATATGTCCCTATTGTCTGATAGGTGCGGGTCCCACCTCTGGGACCAGCACCTACAGTTAGGGCCAGAAATATTTGGACAGTGACACAATTTTCGCGAGTTGGGCTCTGCATGCACCACATTGGATTTGAAATGAAACCTCTACAACAGAATTCAAGTGCAGATTGTAAAGTTTAATTTGAAGGGTTGAACAAAAATATCTGATAGAAAATGTAGGAATTGTACACATTTCTTTACAAACACTCCACATTTTAGGAGCTCAAAAGTAATTGGACAAATAAACATAACCCAAACAAAATATTTTTATTTTCTTTTTTTTTTTTTAACATTGATTTTTATTAGATTATCAGCCAGTACAATAAAATACATAAAGAAACAGTAAAATAAAAATAACGAGCAATGGTATTCACAATTGAAAAAGCAACTCACACATATAGGGTGCAAATACACAGGCATGTAATAGGTACTGCATATATCGCAACACATTTGTTAAAGGAGACTCTCAGGTAGCGGGGTTGCATATTCGCTAGATAACCACATGAGCCAATTATTCAGAGCTTTAACTCTTGCCCCCATATCCCGCGCAAAGACCACCTCATACTTCAGGTAGGTGTTAACCAGATGAATAACCTCCTCTTTGGGAGGGGAGATAGCGAGCTTCCATCTTCTGGCTATCACTTTTCTAGTGGCTGTGAGAATCTGCGCCACCACCCAACGCGAATCCCTTGGGATGTCAACCAAGCCGACGCCCAAAATACACAGAGCAGGGGTGAGGTTAATCTGCAGGCCAGTAACCTTGCTGATAATAATGCTTATATCTTTCCACAATGAGGACACCGACCTACACCGCCACCACATGTGGGAAGGAGTTCCCAACGCTCCACAGTTCCTCCAGCACTGTGGCGAGTAGTTAGGTACCATATGCGCAATCCTGTTGGGGGTCAGGTACCATCGTAGCTGCATTTTTCTACTCTGTTCAACATGATTAATGCATTTGGAACACTTTAAAGGGGTTGTCCGAGTTATTTTTTTGTTCTTTATATGTTTCTAACTTGTCAGGTATAACAACTTTCCCATATACTTTGTGTTTCTAAAGCTGCTGGTTTCTCAGAGTTGACTGAGGGTCACATGACCTGTGATGTCACCTTATCTCTCTGCTCTGTGATGTTTCGTTCACAAGCCTCAGAGTTCAGATAACAGTCTGTACACGAGAAGTCACTGGCCACGCCCCCTTTTCTTTGCTGGCTCTTGCTATCTTCTCTCCCTGGTTTCCTTCAGATAAAACATTAACTCCTTCAGCCAGAACACACTGAGGGCTCAAGGCTTTATAACAAACAGTAGCTGCAGCAGTGAGAGGAGACAAATGCTGGGCAAGGAGCTATAGAGGAATTGTATTGTACAAGAACAGGTAGGGAGAAATTCCTGTATGTATTAGCAGTGTCATTGTACAGCTGGGACTTGTAGTCTTACACATACAACATGCTGCTGAGTATTCCAGCAGGCAGACATGTCACTCAGCTCTTGTATTCATTCCCTTTGCAGAGAGGGGGGGAGAAGGGGGAGGGGCTGAGATTGTTGTTATTGCATGTAAACAAAGACCAGAAGAGAACCAGGGAAATTAGGAAATATGGATTTTTTTTGCCTAAAACTTGCTTAACTTAGTTATATATTGCTGCCCATCAGATTTACAGTGCTATACATTTTTTGTCATAACTCGGACAACCCCTTTAAGGACCAATAAAAAGCTTCCCTCCAAGAGTCCATAGTAAACTCCTCTCCCAGCTCCCCCTCCCATTGGACCATATACGGGAACTTGACTCTAGAGTTCCTACCAACCAAAGCTGCATACCAGCGTGAAATAGTTGATCTTACCCTCCCTACTCCTCTGAATAAGCCTGCTAGAGCAGAAGTAACCTCAGGAGCGGAATCCCTTCTTGCCCC
The DNA here is from genome assembly GCA_900303285.1 of Rhinella marina. Lineage (NCBI taxonomy): Eukaryota > Metazoa > Chordata > Amphibia > Anura > Bufonidae > Rhinella > Rhinella marina. The sequence continues at coordinate 134,169 of ONZH01017544.1, forward strand.
TTTCAGAAAGTGTCTTATCTGCAGGTATTGGTAAAATAGTACATTCGGCAGGTGGAACTTAGTGTGCAGTGATTCGAAGTCTTGCAATACACCATCTTCATACAAGCATCCAAAAGTGGTGATACCACAATCCAACCACTTAGTAAGAGAGAGCGAAGGTGTGAACAATTCTACTACAGCCAGCGGAAAGGAGTCGAACTCTAGTGTAACCGGGACCTGCATGCTCAGGAACCTAGACCAGGTGGACAACGCTAATTGCATAGTATACAGAGGCATCTTAGGGTTATAGCTTCCCAAGCTACCTGCCGCCACTAGAGCTTTCAGCGAACCTCGTTTAGCATGATATCCCTCTATTTGTAGCCAGCGTTGTGGGGAGGTTGGGGCCCACCATTCGGTTATTTGGTCGAGAATATTGGCCAGGTAGTAGCTGTATAAGTCAGGTACCCCTAGTCCGCCCAGACGTAGGGGAGGGAATAAAGCTACTCTGGTTATCCTAGGTTTGGCCCCTTGCCATATAAATCCCATCATATCACTCTGTAGCTGATCAATCATAGATTTGGGAATGCGTAAGGGAATGCAGCGGAACATATACAGTATCTTTGGAAGGATCAACATTTTAACCGAGTGAATTCTGGCTATCCAAGAGAGATGACACTGGGACAACCTAGCATACTCCTTTTGCAGGTGGGCTCGCAAGAGTTTACAGTTGTGAGCCACCAAGTTTTCAACCGAAGGTGTGAGATCTATCCCAAGGTAAGAAATCGAGGACTGCGCTATATTGAAGTGAAAACGCTGACCTAGAGACTCACTGACATCATCTGGAACATTAATAGCAAGCACATTAGTTTTGGAGACATTAAGTTTATAATAGGACGCTGCAGAATACATAGTCAGGATGGACATGATAGCGTCTAGGGACATCCCGGGGTTTGTTACTGAAAGAATAACATCATCCGCGTACAATCCTATCAAGTGCAGGGAGTCTCCTACATTAATTCCCGAGATATCTGGGCACATTCTGAGTTTCTCCGCCAATGGTTCCATAACCAAGGCAAATATCAAGGGTGACAGGGGACACCCTTGCCGTGTACCATTTGTTATTTTGAAGGGTTGCGACAGGAAACCAGAGGCAAGGACCCTAGCCGATGGGCACGAGTAAAGAGCCTTTATCGCTGAAAAAATAGCCCCCGAGAATCCAAACTTCCTGAGGGTAAGATCCAGGAACCCCCAGTGTACCCTATCAAACGCTTTCTCCGCGTCTAAGGAGATAAAAAGAGTGGGGGTCCTGGATCTTTCGGCAAGCTGGATCAGATTAATCATCCGTCTAGTACCGTCTCTACACTGTTTTTGAGGAACAAACCCTACTTGATCCGGGTTGACTAATGACGGGAGGGATGCATTTATTCGGCCAGCTAAAATTTTGGCATAGAGTTTTAAATCTGCATTGAGCAGAGAAATGGGCCTGAAATTTTCTGGGGCATTGGGGGGTTTCCCTGGCTTGGGCAAGGTGACAATTGTGGCCGAAAGCATATCAGGGGGGATGGCACCTGTGGACATGAACCCGTTGAATAAACAAGACAAGTAGGGGGTAAGAGAGGCCTGGAATGTTTTATAGTATTCTACAGGGAAGCCGTCAGGGCCAGGGGCTTTATGAGCAGGGGACGTTTTGAGGGCTTGCAGTATTTCCTTGTCAGTGATCGGCCCATTAAGCACCTCTAGTGCTTCCTCATTTAAGACAGGTAGCGCTAATGTGTCAAGAAAAGAAGATATCACTGACTCAGAAGGCTGCGGTGTGCCACTTTCCTCCCTCAAGTTGTACAATTTAGAATAATATGCAGCAAAGGCGTCCGCTATTTGCTGGGGGTGTGTATACGTATCGCCACCATAAGTTAAACTCACTATTCTGGCCTCCGCCTTTTTTCTGTTCACTCTACGGGCCAGCAGGGCACCAGCTTTATCTCCCATATGATAGAATTGGGAGTTGAACCTCCGAAAGTTGCGTTCATGAGAATACAGTAATAGAGAGCTCAGAGCTTGTCTACAATCTCGAAGCGACTTTAAGGAGGTGGTAGACGGACTGGTTTTATGAAGAGCCTCAGCCTTCCTGAGATTATCCAGTGCCTTCCTCATTTCTTCATCCCTGGCTCTTTTCAGGCGCGCAGCCGCCTGCAGAAATATGCCTCTCATATATGCTTTGTGCGCAAGCCAAACTGAGGTGAGGGGCACCTCTGGGGTATCATTAATGGAAAAGAATTCTGAGAGAGTATCGGCATATTTCCCAACATGGCTAGCACATTTAAGGAGATACGAGTTCAATCTCCACAATGGCGGAGGCAATATGGGGATACCATCATCAATTACTATGCTAACAGGGGCATGATCCGACCACTCTGCGCTCCCAATGTCCGACCTGGTCACCCTGTGGAGCAATTGACGGGAAACTAAGATCAATCACAATCAATCCTAGATTGTGACATGTGAGCCATCGAGATGAACGAGTAATCCCTTTCTGAGCCGTGCTGGTATCTCCACACATCGTGATATGGCGACTCATACAAAGTTTGACGCAGATCTGGCCTGTGCGCTCGATGAGCGGATCGATAGTCCAGGTCTGAATCCACTGGTATGTTGAAATCACCACCAATAATAACCTCTCCCTCAGCTTCTTTCTGAATTTTGGAAAACAGGCGCCTGCAAAATGCCACCTGTCGGACATTGGGAGCATACAGGGAGACCAGGGTATAAGAGTGCCCGCCCACACGCCCTACCAGAATAACATAGCGGCCAGCTGAATCTGTAATGCATTTAGTGAAAGAAAAGTCTACTGTACTTTTAAAGGGATTTTGTCACCTAAAATTTTCTTTATTGATTAAAAAGAGATAATAAAACATGTTCTTTTTCTCTAATCTGTTTGTATTTTCTGATTGTAGTTTTTGAAATTTCATTACTAGAACATTTTTACGGGGGCTGCCATCTTGGCTGAGCTGTTCTAAACAGCATTTAGTGATATGCTTTACAGCAAGCCCCATGGACCATAGGCAGCAATAGACAGCTCCAGTCCTATTGAGAATGCATTGAGAGGCTTTTTCCTTTGAAGTTTTTGTTTATTCTACAGGGAGATTCTATTGTCTGTGATGTGAGTTGGTCTCCAATTACACTGTTTACGGTAGCAGCATTACTTTACAGCTGACACACTGACAAACAGGATATCTCAGCTGAGATTATAGCCTAGTGGCCAGAAGGAAAACTGCAAGATTTTAAGATGATTTTAAAATATAGATAGGAACATGGAAAATTAGAAAAAACATCGCCAAACATTACAAAGACATATGTTTAACATAAAAACTTGATTTAAACAATGGGTCATTTTTTTATGACAAATTCCCTTTAATGCAAATAAACACCCCTCCCTTTCTCTTTTTGATAGCAGGGGAGTGGTAAATAACAGGGAATCTGCGGTTCGCACATCGCTGAGTGTCTACCTCTAACAGATGAGACTCCTGAATGAATGCAATATCACATTTGGATTTGTGCAAATCCTTCCATATCTGAGATCTGCGGTAGGGGGAGTTTAATCCCCGCACATTCAGTGAAATTACTTTCAGACCCATATTGACAACTCAGGGATATGCTGTGACCAAAACCGCTCTCCTGCTTTAACACGTACACCCCCGGTATGCACTGAGACCCCTACATATGTGTCAAGATGTAACAGTGGGAATATCAGTGAAATGACATTGCTCAGAAAAAGACCAAAAAAGAAACAGAAAAAATAAAACTGGTAAAAGAAAAACCAAATTAGCAAACAGACTGCCTCAAAAATACAGTCACAGGTAAACATAGTGCCCCTTACAGGGCTCGCGACCATCGTGGTCGGAGGTGAGTGAACAAAAGGGCTAACTAGGAAAGTCCTCGCCCAGACAAATACTTCAATAGCATAAGGAAAACTGCAAAAAACCTTGAGGCTAGAACAGAGTCTAGTACATCAGGCGGTGCTCCAATCAGCCAGGATCCTTCCAGGTCTCGATGGCACGTCCTCCAATGCTTGAACTGGCTTGGTAATTAGGCCCCAATCCAACAACTTGCTGGCAGCCTCCTGCGGCGAGTGAAATACGGTCAGAGTTCCATTGCGGGAGACCAGGAGTTTTACAGGGAACCCCCACCGATACTTAACTTGCTGCTCCCTGAGGAGTTTGGTGACACTCGAGAATTCTTTTCGCCTGGCCATAGTTGCCGCTGACAGGTCAGGATATACTGAGATCTTGTCAAAGATGGCGGATGGCGTAGGGTTCAGCCGCAGCGCACACAGGAATTCCTCCTTGACTGTGTAAAAATGGATTCTGGCTATTACATCCCGAGGGAGAGCAGGATCCAAGCCCCTAGGTTTAGGTAGGCGGTGGACCCGATCAATTATAAGGTCTCTGTCTGTTAGAGACGGTAATGCCGCTTTAAGCATATCTTTTAGTAGTTGATCCAGCTCACCAGGCTCCACCGTTTCTGGAACTCCTCTGATCCCGACGTTGTTGCGGCGATGGCGGTCTTCCAGATCGCTGACTTTGGCAGAGAGCTTCATAAAGTCCTCCCCAAGTGCCTCATGGGCGTCGATAAGGGAGTTGTGGGAAGATGCAAATTCCGCCATCTTCGTTTCCATATGTGCGGTGCGCTCCCCGATACCCTGGATATCTTTTTTAAGGTCTTGCAGCAGGTTCACCATGTCCTCCTTCATGGAGGATCGCAGGGAATCAAGCAAGGACCGCATGCCATCTGCGGTCAGCGGGGAAGCCAGTTGTGGAGAAGCCTCCGCTCTCCCCACCTGGGGAGCCTGAGGAGAAGCCGCTGGCGTGGCGGGAACAGAGGAGGAATAGTGCGTAGGCGAGGCAGCGCCTCTCAGGCCTGTCTCAGCGGCGGTAGTTTTGATGGACATCACCAAACGCTGGGTTTCCTCCTTCTTAATGCTTTGCCAGGCCTTTACAGCCGCAGCCTTCAGGTCTTGCTTGTTTGTGGGTCTTTCCGTCTTAAGTCTGGATTTGAGCAAGTCAAATGCATGCTCAATTGGGTTAAGATCTGGTGATTGACTTGGCCATTGCAGAATGTTCCACTTTTTTGCACTCATGAACTCCTGGGTAGCTTTGGCTGTATGCTTGGGGTCATTGTCCATCTGTACTATGAAGCGCCGTCCGATCAACTTGGCAGCATTTGGCTGAATCTGGGCTGAAAGTATATCCCGGTACACTTCAGAATTCATCCGGCTACTCTTGTCTGCTGTTATGTCATCAATAAACACAAGTGACCCAGTGCCATTGAAAGCCATGCATGCCCATGCCATCACGTTGCCTCCACCATGGTTTACAGAGGATGTGGTGTGCCTTGGATCATGTGCCGTTCCCTTTCTTCTCCAAACTTTTTTCTTCCCATCATTCTGGTACAGGTTGATCTTTGTCTCATCTGTCCATAGAATACTTTTCCAGAACTGAGCTGGCTTCTTGAGGTGTTTTTCAGCAAATTTAACTCTGGCCTGTCTATTTTTGGAATTGATGAATGGTTTGCATCTAGATGTGAACCCTTTGTATTTACTTTCATGGAGTCTTCTCTTTACTGTTGACTTATAGACAGATACACCTACTTCACTGAGAGTGTTCTGGACTTCAGTTGATGTTGTGAACGGGTCCTTCTTCACCAAAGAAAGTATGCGGCGATCATCCACCACTGTTGTCATCCGTGGACGCCCAGGCCTTTTTGAGTTCCCAAGCTCACCAGTCAATTCCTTTTTTCTCAGAATGTACCCGACTGTTGATTTTGCTACTCCAAGCATGTCTGCTATCTCTCTGATGGATTTTTTCTTTTTTTTCAGCCTCAGGATGTTCTGCTTCACCTCAATTGAGAGTTCCTTTGACCGCATGTTGTCTGGTCACAGCAACAGCTTCCAAATGCAAAACCACACACCTGGAATCAACCCCAGACCTTTTAACTACTTCATTGATTACAGGTTTACGAGGGAGATGCCTTCAGAGTTAATTGCAGCCCTTAGAGTCCATTGTCCAATTACTTTTGGTCCCTTGAAAAAGAGGAGGCTATGCATTACAGAGCTTAGATTCCTAAACCCTTTCTCCGATTTGGATGTGGAAACTCTCATATTGCAGCTGGGAGTGTGCACTTTCAGCCCATATTATATATATAATTGTATTTCTGAACATGTTTTAGTAAACAGCTAAAATAACAAAACTTGTGTCACTGTCCAAATATTTCTGGCCCTAACTGTATAACGAGGACGGAGCAGGGAGAGCGGTGGCTGGAGGACCCCGGGTTTCCCAGGGTCCATCCACCACCAAGCGCTACTCCCATAGAAGTGAATTGGAGCACACAGCGCATGCACGGCCCCTGCTCCCATGCACTCGGCTATTTTCGGCGCCCCCATTGGAAATTAATGGAGAGCAGCTGCGCGTGCGCAGTTCCCCCTCCATTCATTTCAACGCTCCATTCTCAGAAGTGGGACCCACAACTATCAGACAATGGGTGAATATCCTACAGTAGAAATATTCCCCCATTGTCTAAGATGGGACAACCCCTTTAAAGGGTCTTCCAGGATTAAATATTAATGAGCTATCCTGAAGCTAGCTAATCAATATCAGAATGATGGAGGTCTGACTCCCGACGCTCCAGAAACCAGTGTTTTGAAGGGGCTGCAGTGTTTAGACAAGCGCTGCAGCCTCCTTTTAGTACACCATGCACAGTGCCGTATGTTGTATAGTAGGCTGTGCTTGGCATTGCAGCTCATTGCCATTCACTTGAATAGGACTGACCATGTGAATGATGGGCATGATGGTCACACAGCAAGGATGAAGCCTTAGCACCGCTGCTTCTTCCAACACTTGATTGAAGGGGGTGTCAGAAGTCAGACCTCCATAGAACAGCAATTGATAACCTATCCTGAGTACAGGTCATCAATATTTAAGTGTCAGACAAACCCTCTAAGATCATGTTGAAGTTGTGTTGTTTTCAAACTATATAGGAATCCTGTCAGAAGGAAAATGCAGTGCAATCTGCAGGCAGCATGGTATACAGCAGGAGGAGCTGAGCAGATTCATGTATAGTTTCATGAAAAAAATCAGTATAGCTTGTAAATAAAATACTATATTTTCGCTCTATAAGACGCACCCCCCCTCCTTTCCAAAGTTGGGGGAAAATGTCAGTGCGTCTTATGGGGAAATACAAAAGGGAGCGGTGAATACAGCGGGCCATGTGCGGGCTCTGTACTCACCGCTCCCTGGTCTTCTCCTGCTGGGGTCCACATGCTGTGCTGTGACCTGCTCACTGCATGAAGACGTTGGTGCACTCTGAACTCACATTGTGCGATGTTGGGTCACATCACAGTGCACCAGGAAGAGCACTGGATCTCAGGAGTGGCAGTAGCGTCCGGAGCAGGAGAGGTTAGTTGATTTTTTTTTTTTTTATTAATATGGGGGTCTGATCTGAGGTCTGATGAAAAATAACCTAGGTGCATCTTATGGGCAAGTGCGTCTTTTAAGGCGGAAAATACTGTACTTTAAACCTCTGCTTTTTCTGTGCTTTGGAGTCCAATGTGCAGTCCTATCACTGGGTGACAGCTATCTCTGTATGCATAGAGGGAAGGTGGTGGATATGCATCTGATCAGTGGAGGTTGGACTGCTGGGGCCCCCACCAATCACAAGAATGCCAGTCTCGTGCGCTGGCATGAATGGTGTGGCAGGTCAAGTATGTGCGCTGCTTCTCCATTCATTCTCTATGGGATTTTGTCCTTTATTTGAACAAATGAGAAGTTAGACTGAATCTTTTCCCACAAATACATATATTAATTTGATCATCATCTCCTGCTCTGTAACACGCTGCCTGCAGATGGGACTGCATTTTCAACATGAACAGTCCTTTTTAAAGGGGTATTCCGGTTAGAGAATGTTATCCCCTATCCACAATACAGGGGATAACTATTAGAATGGTGTGTGTCCTATTACTGGGAATCCCACCAATCACAAGAATGGGGCCCTATACCCCCTGTAACCCTCTGAAATGGACAAAGCATCTGCTTGGAAATGTGAGTTGCTGCTCCGATCATTTCTGTGGAAGGGCCGGAGATTGCAAGCTATCGGTAGAACCATGACCGATCTACTAGGTATCCCCTATCCTGTGAATAGGGGATAACTCTATCTAACCGAAATATCCCTTTAAGTAACGATCAGGACATATTTGAAGAAATGGCTGACTCTGTCTCTACATTATATAAGTCACTAAACTGAAGCCATGGGGGAAATTTATCAAAACTGGTGTGAAGGGAAACTGGCTTAGTTTATATACCAAGTAATTACAGTCATATGAGCAGCGCATTTCAGCCATGTGTAAGATTGCTGATTGTGAGTAACAGGCCCTGAATCCTCATCTTTGGAGAACTGACGTTCTAGAGAACAGAAACAATTAGACCATGAATAGTGCTGATATGGCCATCTGCAAGGTAGGAGCATCACCTTCTACACTAAGAGTCCTCACCTTACAATCTGTGCTTGCCCCACCTTCTGGCTCCTGGTTTTCTTCCTCCGTTTCTTTACTCTGCACATTCTCGTTTTCGTCCAATAGTTTTTTTGGTAATGGCGGAGGGATGTCATCATCTTGATAGGTCGGAGTGCTTCCTGCACTCTGAGTGTTGATACTCTGACGACTCTTTCTATTATGGTCCACAGAAGCGTACTCGACGACCACCTCCATTTTAGACTCTGCATTTGTTAGATGCTGCATGTTCATGGTGAGACTCTTTTCCTCTGCACTGGCTGATGAGCTGATATCCTTCAGTTCTTTTACGGTCTCGTAGAGAGAGTCCTCAATGATGTTGTCATGGGAAGAACTGTCTTTCAGTACCTCATAGGGCCCCTCATTATACAGAGGCACGTCGTCTTGATGATTTCCAGATTCCAAGTTATTATCTGGAGGGATCTGAGGCAACTCTCTGGCCTGAGGGCATCTCATAGACTTTCCAGTAAAGTCCTGAGGATCACACAGGTCAGGGAGAGAGCTCTGCACATCTTCGTATGTGGGAACACAGGTAGCGGCACTGTCTTCTGAGACTGCAAATAACCAAAATCTGCATCAAACTTAATCTCAATAGTATAAAACACATGTTTTTATTCTCATATGTCCTGGGAATACAATTTAAATGGGCAGTGCTACACCATTTTCAATATGGGTGGTGCTGTATAATGCTCATTATTCCCTGGGGTGGTGCTGCAGGAAAATTGAATATTTGCTGCCAGTAGTCCACAGCTGATTGCAGGGTGGCCCATTGTGGTCGGCATCTAAGGACTGGAGGGACCCATCTAAGGAGAAGGGACTGTCAAAAGCAGAGTACCCCTTCAACTGTAAACTATTTATAGCAAATATAATGAAGAAAAAAAAAAACAGGACAAGAAAATGGAAAATAAAGTATGGAACACTGAAATTACCAAACTATTAAGATGTGAGCTTCAAAAATCTAAAGTTTTTTTAATGAGAATAATAATACCTGGTGTGAAAAAAGAATGTGTGTAAATTAGCACCACCAAATGATAATCTGTCAAGGTGTGAGCTGTCAAGTACTCCAAAAATTGTTAAAGGGGTTGTCTCACTTCATTAAGTGGCATTTATCATGTAGAGAAAGTTAATACAAGCCACTTACTAATGTATTGTCATTATCCATATTACTTCCTTTGCTGGCTGGATTCATTTTTCTATCACATTATACACTGCTTGTAGCCATGGTCACAGACCACCCTGCAATCTTTCAGTGGTGGTCGTGCTTGCACAATATAGGAAAAAAGCACTAGTCTATGTGCGCTCTTATGGTCCCGGCCTCAAGAGAGGCTGATGCTTTCTCCTATAGTATGCAAGCACGACCACTACCGATGGATTGCATGGTGGTCGTAACCACGGAAACAAGCAGTGTATAATGTGATGGAAAAATGAATCCAGCCAGCAAAGGAAGCAATATGGACAATCACAATACATTAGTAAGTGCCTTGTATTAACTTTCTTTACATGATAAATACAACTTACTGAAGTGAGACATCCCCTTTTAAGGTAAGAAGGATGAAGAATAAATTTATGTATAAATGCCCTTCTGATCCGATCATTTATGCAATGCAAAATTTGTCAGCAGTACATGTACTGCCTAAAAACAAAGAATCTGTACGGGGGAAGAATGCAGGAGCGATCATTCATCCCCATAACAGAAGCGATGATTGCTGCATGTAAATGCAAATAACAACCAGACAATGATCAGTAAAAAATTTTCCTATGAAAGTTTGTTCCTGATCACTGCTTGCTCTATCTGCTGTGTTAAAACGGCCCTTAAAGGGGTATTTTTCATCTTAGACATCTTATCGCTAGGATATGCCCCCATTGTCTTATAGGTGCGGGTCCCACCGCTGGGACCCGCACCTATATCCATAACGGAGCGGGGAGCGCTGCGCCTGGAGGACCCCGGCCGGGTCCGGCCACCACCAGGCGCAGGTCCCCGCTCCGCTCATAGAAATGAATGGGAGCCGGGCCGTGCATGCGCGGTGCGCTCCCATTCATTTCTATGGAGCTGACGAAAGTAGCCGAGCCAGCGCTCGGCTATTTTCGGCAGCCCCATAGAAATGAATGGAGGGCGGCTGCGCATGCGCAGTGCGCCCTCATTCAGTTCGGGGGCTCCGTTCTGGATATAGGTGCGGGTCCCAGCGGTGGGACCCGCACCTATAAGACAATGGGGGCATATCCTAGCGATATGCCCCCATTGTCTAAAATGAGAATAACCCTTTAAGAGGAACGTCCACCATCATGTTGCTACAAAATAGTGAAAGGATTACACTCCTAATTAGAGCTGGGCGATATGGCCCAAAAGAAAAATCTCGATTTTTTAAAAATTTTGGACGATTCACGATTTAAATCTCGATTTTCTTATGTTAGTAAAAATATAAAAAAATAAATAAAAAAAGCCTACTGTGGCCCCATCAGACCTCACATCAGCCCACTGTGCCCCCATCAGACCTCAGATCAGCCCACTGTGCCCCCATCAGACCTCAGATCAGCCCACTGTGCCCCCATCAGACCTCAGATCAGCCCACTGTGCCCCCATCAGACCTCAGATCAGCCCACTGTGCCCCCATCAGACCTCAGATCAGCCCACTTGTGCCCCATCAGACCTCAGATCAGCCCACTGTGCCCCCATCAGACCTCAGATCAGCCCCACTGTGCCCCATCAGACCTCAGATCAGCCCACTGTGCCCCCATCAGACCTCAGATCAGCCCACTGTGCCCCCATCAGACCTCAGATCAGCCCACTGTGCCCCCATCAGACCTCAGATCAGCCCACTGTGCCCCATCAGACCTCAGATCAGCCCACTGTGCCCCCATAAGACCACAGATCAGCCCACTGTGCCCCATCAGACCAGATCAGCCACTGTGCCCCCATCAACCTCAGATGCCAGCCCACTGTGCCCCCATCAGACCTCAGATCAGCCCACTGTGCCCCCATAAGACCACAGATCAGCCCACTGTGCCCTCATCAGACCTCAGATCAGCCCACTGTGCCCTCATCAGACCTCAGATCAGCCCACTGTGCCCCATCAGACTCCACATCAGCCCATTGTGCCCCATCAGAACTCCACATCAGCCCCATTGTTGCCCCATCAGACTCCACATCAGCCCATTGTGCCCCATCAGCCCATTGTGCCCCATCAGACCCCACTGGTGCCCCATCAGACCTCAGATTAGCCCACTGTGCCCCATCAGACCTCAGATTAGCCCACTGTGCCCCATCAGACCTCAGATTAGCCCACTGTGCCCCATCAGACCTCAGATCAGCCCACTGTGCCTCATCAGACCTCAGATCAGCCCACTGTGCCCCATCAGACTCCACATCAGCCCATTGTGCCCCAATCAGACTCCACATCAGCCCATTGTGCCCCATCAGACCCCACTGTGCCCCATCAGACCTCAGATTAGCCCACTGTGCCCCATCAGACCTCAGATTAGCCCACTGTGCCCCATCAGACCTCAGATCAGCCCACTGTGCCCTCATCAGACCTCAGATCAGCCCACTGTGCCCCATCAGACTCCACATCAGCCCATTGTGCCCCATCAGACTCCACATCAGCCCATTGTGCCCCATCAGACCCCACTGTGCCCCATCAGACCTCAGATTAGCCCACTGTGCCCCATCAGACCTCAGATTAGCCCACTGTGCCCCATCCAGACCTCAGATCAGCCCACTGTGCCCTCATCAGACCTCAGATCAGCCCACTGTGCCCCATCAGACTCCACATCAGCCCATTGTGCCCCATCAGACTCCACATCAGCCCATTGTGCCCCATCAGACTCCACATCAGCCCATTGTGCCCCATCAGCCCATTGTGCCCCATCAGACCCCACTGTGCCCCATCAGACCTCAGATTAGCCCACTGTGCCCCATCAGACCTCAGATTAGCCCACTGTGCCCAACTCAGATAGCCCTGTGCCCCATCAGACCTCAGATTAGCCCCCACAGTGCCCCCCTTCAGACCTCCGATCAGCCCACTCTGCCACCATCATAATAATAAAAAAAAAATATCTCTCACCTGTCCTCCGCTGAGGCTCCTCTCCACGTCCGGCGCCCTTCTTCTTCTCCCGGCGCTGCACTGTCACCTGACTGCGTGCAGCGTCAGGTCAGAGTGCGCGCACTACGTCCTGGCGCTGTACGCGGTCAGGACAGTGCGGCGCAGACCCAGAAAAGAAGAGGAGCGCCGGAGCGGAGCCGCGGCGCAGGACAGGTGAGAGGTTTTTTTTATTTTATATGTCGGTCGCCATTTTTTTAGGAAAATCGAATTCACGATTTTCCTAAAAAAATGAAATCGTGAGGCTTGCAATGGGCGAATTAATCGAATTAATTCGATTAATCGCCCAGCCCTACTCCTAATATATCGTTATAGCTGCAAGAACTCCATTTTTCTGATATAAATCCACAGGTCCTATAAATATACATAGTTTTAAAAAAAATATAACACTGCCTGCCTTACAGCACACAGGAACAGATCTGGCAATCCTTTAGATCGTGTAAACCTAGACTGGCTGTGTAAATATGCATCAGCTTTGTCAAATTGGCTCAGGAAGGATGATTAATTTGGTGTAGACACGTTTTTCTAACTTTAAACAAACTATTGGTTGGCTTAGATTGGGACAGTATTTTATGCCAGCATTGTGGTGCAATTTTGGCGCCAAACGTTGCCTATTAGGACACTCCTTTTCTGTTAAAGCCACACCTCATTGTCAGCCTAGGCACAAATTGTGCCTTCGCAGTGTGCTCTTCATTCATTTCTATGGGAGTTCATTCCAAAAAGAAATCTGAGGAAGTGTCCTATAGAAATGACATGTGATTGCTTCACTCATTCGCAGCCACCGCTCACTTTGGAGGTCACACTCTGAAGATGGTCTAGGTCCCACCTCTGGTATCTGAACCTTATCTGACATTTGTGGCATAGCCTAGCAATATGACATCAACGTCTCAGATGAAACAACCCCTTTAAAGAAGAACGCCCGACAAAAATTTTTATTCCATGTCCTGCTAGAAATGTACATGATGTAATCTGTAGTGAATGTCATTTTCTTACCAGTGTCTGAATTTTTGACTTCTATCATCCTGAAGTTTCTTATCTGTGGTCATGTGACCAGCAATTAGACCCACCAACTCACACATAGACTTATGTGTGGACAGGAAGTCTAATTCTCTATGTATTCCTATGAGACTGAAAGTGAGGCTCCCATAGGAATGAATAGAGCAGTTACTGGCTTTCTGTCCTGGGTCAGTTGGAGGTCAGGGAGTTGGTCACATGACCCAGCTACAATAAGAAGAGAGGTTATTACTTAGGCTACTTTCACACTGGCGGCAGGCCTGATCCGGCAGGTGAAGGGTGCTGCCGGATCAGGCCTGCCGCAGTGACATGTGTGGAGCCGGAACCGCGCTCCGGCCCCACACGTCACACAGTACATACATACCACATAAACATAAACATACACCACACATATAGACATACAAACACACATACATACTTACATGCTCCCCGGCAGGTCTTCGGAGCGTCAGAGGGACAGGACGGCTCACACAGGTCACGATTCCGCACAAGCGCCTCTGCTGGGCGCCTGGTGGAATCATGACGATTTCCACCAGGCGCCCAGCAGAGGGCGCTGTGGGAATCGTGACCTGTGTGAGCCCTCCTGTCCCTGACGCTCCGAAGACCTGCCGGGGAGCATGTAAGTATGTATGTGTGTTTGTATGTCTATATGTGTGTGTATGTTTATGTGTGTGTCTGTGTGTGTGTATGTGTAGCCGGATCCGTAATGGACTCCATTGAAAGTCAATGGAGGGCGGATCCGGTTACCATTATGGTCACACCAGACGGATCCACCCCCATTGACTTGCATTGGGGGTCATTCCGGATCCGTCTTGGTGCGGATGCCTGGACCGGAGAGCAAACCGCAGCATGCTGCGGTTTGTTCTCCGGTCTGAAGACGGAACGGAATGCTTTCAGGAGCATTCCGTTGTCTTCAATTCAGTTTTGTCCCCATTGACAATGAATGGGGACAAAACTGAAGCGTTTTATTCCTGTATTGAGCCCCTATGACGGAACTCAATACCGGAATTTTAAAACGCTAGTGTGAAAGTAGCCTTACAGAAAGAGTCACTGATAAGAAAATGACAATCACTACAGATTATATCATGCACCTTTCTAACAGGTCAGAGAATAAAAATTTTTGCGGGAGTTCTCCTTTAAGGCTGGAGCTTATGTGGTGATCTTGGCTGTGAGATCGTCGCACAAGCAAAAATCATTGTAATAATAGTTCAGCAAGAGAATTGAATGAGGTCACAGCGAGACGGCAACTTGTAAGCCGCACTGCGTCTCCATTCAGTTCACTGGCTGCACTGCTACACAGTGATCTTTGGTCGCATAACAATGACAAAACCAAAACCTTTGTGTAAGGGTCCATTCACACATCCATAATTCTGGCACTGGCATCTGTATGCAATTTTGCGGAACAGACGTGGACCCATTCATCCTGTATGCATCTGTAGCTCCGTTCTGCGGCCCGCAAAAAGCTCTCCTATTCTTGTCTGCAATCATGGACAAGAATAGGCATTTCTATCATAGTGCTGGTCATGTGCAGTCTGGAAAATGCAGAACGCACATGGCATTTATCTGTGATTTGGGGACTGCAAAACACAGATGTCTGAATGGACCCTAACCCTGCCTTACCTCCACGTTTGAAACACTGTACTCACCATCACCAGTGCTGACAGCACCATTCCGGTAACTACTGGCTGGTGCCTCGGTTCCCAGGCTTGTCACGGAGTGGCTGTGTGTCTCCTTGTCAGAAGGCTATAATCAGATAGTGAGGAAATGAATATAAAACGTGTAACTCCAGTACATGGCAACTCTCACTATACAATTGGACACAGTACCTAATGCCAACTCTTATAGGAAGCGAACATATCATACAACAAGCACACTTCATAGCCAACAGTAAGGATACTGTCCACTTAGAAGCAAAGCATTTCCAAAGGGTCTGCATATCAAACTCTACACCTCTGCCAACAATGTCTGACTTACCGCATTCATTAGGTTTTCATGGTCACCATTTTGATGTTTCTTCTTCTTCCCTCTATGGAATACAAATGCAGGAAACATTAATATATATTAAAATATAATTCTGAAGATGCAAACAGTACAAATACATCATGTAACCAGAATCCCTCAATGGCCTCAGGATACAATATTTTCAACATAAAATGGTCTTTTCTGACCCATTGTTAGTTGAAACCAGACTCAACATACAATGTCTCAGACTCAGATCCAACCAATCAAGGCCACTTCTCTGGTGAAATAGCTGGATTAGTTACTAGTCATCAGCTATTCCTGTTATATGTAAGGACTTGTTTTATCTATCTGTCTTAGTTATCTTATTTTATCTTATTTTTCTTAAATCTTCACTTTCTCTCATCTTGGATGACATTTTGGGGCTTTGGAACCGATTACTCAACTTACAATGGTTGAACCAATTAATATTGTATCTTGAGGGACCACTGTACACTATACCGTACCGTGAAACAGCAACACTAATAAGGACAAGCTGTGAGGTTATGATCTGCAAATGATCAAATTTTAAAGCACCTAGCTCCAATCTGTGGTATGTGGAAGAGACAGATTAAAAGCAAAGTTTTTCAGCCACATGAAACCTCAAAAAAAATCGGATCAACTTGAGTGGGATGATTGTGGGATGTCTCCCGTTCATCAACGTGCCAGTGATCACTATTTGTAACAAACTGAGAGGAACAAAATCCTTGAACTGGTTTATCAGTCCGGTAGATCGCTATGTTTCTAGGCTGAGATGTCAGCAATGTTCAATATTGCGTTTCCCAGGGCAGGGGTGGACTGGGAACTTAAAGTGGCCCCAAATACCACAGTGCAGCACAAAATACTGCCTAAATTAATTAATGCTGAGAGCATCAGATATTTTTGTACCTGGCTTTTGGCCAAGAGGAGGGTTTAGGTGGCATTCTGGGCATTGGCCCAGCAAGAAATTTCCCTGTAGGGTATATGGCCAGTCCGCCCCTGTCCCAGGGTTTGGGAGAACGAGGATGAACTGGAATGACAACGAGAGGTGCACAGAGGCGAACCTCTGCATGGAAAGATCGTCTGATTAGAAGAAATGGCTCGTAGTGATCCATTCTGTACTGCAAGTGAAATTGGACGTCACATCCCAAGCCTAGGGCGGCAATGTCTATACAAACCATCAGGAGGAGTTTGCAAGACATTGGGCTACGAGCCAGACGTCCAGCTAAAGGTGTTCCATTGACCTCACACCACCGCTCTCAAAGGCTATCATGGTGCACAGCAAGACAACAATGAAAGCTGGAATGGAGGTCTATCCTCTTCAGTGATGAGTCCTGCTTTTGTCTTAGACATTGGTTAGAAGACCACCCACGCTGGAAAGGTCATGAAGAGGCCTTCACAAGGGAGTGTCACACCGGGCCAACTCCTGGGCCAAGCCACATGTTACTCATGCTACTCTGAGCTTCCTGCGTGGCTTAGACGTGCTACCATGGCCCTGCAGAGTCTTGGGACTTGTCTCCAATCAAATACATCTGGGAAGTCATTGATCAACAAACACAAAGCGAGCTGCCAGCCAGCGGATCTTGATGATTTCAAGTGTCCAAGTGCATTCAGCATGGCAGAACATTCTTCAGACAACCATTAATAACCTCCTTGATAGCATCCAAGGTGTGTAAGTATGTTTATTTTCTGCTCGTGGTGCTCATCCTCAGTACTGAATAAATCAAGATATTTCGAATATTTTAATTATTTACTTATCATTAACATGTCTATCGATCCTGTTATTCCCATAAATCCATAACTTTTTCTTCTTGGTGTTGCAATTTCTGTTTTTTAGGATTGTATATTTGGCAGGTTATTTTCTTTGGATAATCGACAATTTTATCTGTTTCTTAATCAACCTGGCTGCCTATGAAGATTCATTAGAAGTTGTTAAACTATGTATTCTAAGCCCTCTCTGGACAAATTGCTGTCACATAGACTTGTTCATCTGTAATAAAATGACAACATAAAACATAAACCACAGATAACATCTTATGACACTAATTCTCATAACTCAATGATGGGTAAGCTCCCAGGGTTTGGGTTCATATATTACTTTCCAAAAATGACCTCCAGGTGAGACACTGAAAAATCAAAAACGTGGAAAAATCAAACTTGGAATCTGATTGGACTTCAATGGGTTTTACAGAGCGGAGGCATGGACCCGGAAGACCACGGAAAGGCTTCAATGTGTTTCCATGTGCTTCTAGGCCATGCCTCAGTGATACTAAAGATAGGATATGTACTATCTTTCAACGCATCTTGCAGCCCCATTGAAGTCAATAGGTCTACACCATCATGTGGAGTTCACATAGCCGATGTCCGTGTAAAACAAGAGCATGGTGGCACCATGGTCATGTGAATGTAGCCTAAGGTCCACGATTAGACTATGGACTGTTGTGACCATGGGCTGTTTCTGGTATTACAGTTCAGCTGCATTCAAGGGAATGGTGTTCACCTGCAGTACCAGATGCAGCCTATAGACAACAGTGGCGCTCTAACGATGAAGAGGAAAAAAAGCAAACCCTTTTTTCTAACCCTGGAAACCCCTTTATTGATTAAGGTTACATTTAGGGATAAATGGAAGGAGAAAGGGAATGAAAACTCATCAGACAACTCCCAGCTATTATCTTGGAGTATGCTTAGAAACCTGCTGATCTGATCTCACCTGTCACAGCTTGAGCAGAAGAAGATGAGGACGGTGATTATGACCAATGTGGATACAACAGCTACACTGCCATACGATATGAGGAGCACTTGCTCACTGCTGAGCTCCCAGCCTCCAGCTATTCTCTGTAAGATCGGGGCCATCGTCAGCGACCGGGTAAGTAGTCACAGCAAGTCCCTCATTGGTAGAGCCAGATTTGATGCTGTAAGGTAATAGAGTATATTATGGAGAGCAGAACCTCTGAGAACATATAGGGTGCAAATCAGATCCTTTCATTATCCAGGGAAGCTTTGAAAAATGAAAGGTGAAAAATGATCAACTAAGCCGATTTTCCGTTTTGATAAATCTCCCCTATTGCCTTCTTTCATAGGTACAACAAAGAAATGACGACCATCATTACATTATATTCCCTTCTGTCATCCCCGGTCCTGCTGGTGAGGTGGTGGCATCTAGGCAGAGAATAAATGAAGAGGAGGTTGTGCATGTCCACAGCTCTCTCTATTCACTTCCATGGGAGTCACAGAAGCAGTGCAATCCATCAGTTCTCCACCTGGATCCAGGAGACCACCAGTCACAATCATTTTTATGTAAAAGACTTTTCTGGTGGGAAATTCAGTCCCTAAATAATTACATCAAGCATAAAATTGTACCCATAGGTTTACGAATACCAATCCGTCCAGCTAAAAGGGCGGTGTCTCCCGAGTTCATCACTAAGTGGGAGGATGAATTAACTGAGAGTTCATTATGATTGATGAAACTTCTCCTTGAACAGGAGACCAGCAATTTTAGCCGGATTGAAAAAGGAATTAGAAAATTTGACTGAATCAGGTCTGAAATTCAAAAATCACACTGAGTTTCAGAAAAAAGAAAGTGAATTACAAAACAATATTGAAAATTATAAAACTATATTAATTGAACGTAAACACAGACAGTTTACCAGAGATCTACAGGAGTTTCGTAATAAAACTGCATATAATCAGAGAGGGGAAGGAACCACAACTGACCTTTCCGAATCAGAAATTGACAGTTCCGACCAGGAAAGTAAAAACATAGCATATATAACGCACATGGCCACAAGGTGGCAGCTGTGATCTGTTTCCTGAGACTGTATACCAAACAGTCAGCGCAGGCGAGGCTTGACACCAGAATACCGCGCTCCTGCCGAGGAGGTGAGAATACGATGGACAGCTGGCCACAGACATTAGATTATTACTGGTAATCATGAAAAATCCTAACGATCCTGACTCCGCACTGCCTAAACAGAGCTATTTGGGAATGCACCTACTGCAATATTCAGGTTTTCACCCTGAATCATAAAATATCCACATTAGTCATTTCATAGGTCATTCTTCCATTGGAAAGCCTTTACAAAATACATAACTCTATACACATCCGTAAGGGGGTCTACACCTCCAAAATATGTCTTCATGTCTGGAGTATGACATAGATCCATACAAGCAGATACTGGATTACCCGTCGAGAAACGACTGTAGTGGAAATCAGTCTCTGACAACAGTTTATTATATTCTGATAACCATGATCTCTTGTCAGCCAGATTGGAAGTCATACTGGTTGTCACCCCACGTTTCCAGAAACAGGTAAAGTCATGAAACGGCAAGACAGGACTTTTACAGAAGAGGAAACCTCATGGGGGCCAGGTATTATACGATTTTTCACATTGAGCCTGTGCCTCTTCATAACTTTGGTGGATCCATCGCCAGCTATGGGCCTTTAAGACTGGGATGTGACTGCAGAGGCCTGTGACTGACTGCAGCAGCCACTTCATGGATCTGCAGCGGCCAGGAATAGGGAAACGGCAAGGGCATGGCGGCACGGTGGACAAGTGAGGTTTTTTAATGGGCAAATGTGAGGGAAATTGAGGTTTTCAGCTCCTAGGCTGGACAACACTTTTAAGAACAAAAGGTTCAGGTATGTTGAAATCCAACTACCCTAACCTTCTCTCCGCCATGATCTGCTATCTGATAAGGGTCAGGGGGCCCAACTCAACCATACACATTAGATCATCAGCCAGTCAACATCGGCAGGTTTGGCGGCCATAAATCTAATGCCGGTAGAGGGCAGGTCATCATTGTGGGCAGTCATTGGCTGCAGGAACAGACTAGATGCCGACAGGCTGGGGAGAAAAGGAGCCGGGACCCAGTGGAGGGGAGCAGGTAAGGCTACTCGCACACTTGCGTTTGCAGGATCCGTTTGTGAGATCCGTCCAGGCTCTCACAAACCGATCCGTCATGATAATACAACCGTCTGCATCCGTTTAGAACAGATCCTTTTTTATTATCTTTTACATAGCCAAGACGGATCCGTCTTGAACTCCATTGAAAGTCAATGGAGGATGGATCCGTTTGCTATTGTGTCAGACAAAACGGATCCGTCCCCATTGACTTACGTTGCGAGTCATGACGGATCCGTTTGCATCAGTTTCTTCATGCGGACACCAAAACGCAGCAAGCAGCGTTTTAGTGTCCGCCTCTAAAACGGAATGGAGACTGAACTGAAGCAAAACTGATGCATTCTCAACGGATGCTTTTCCATTCAGAATGCATTAGGACAAAACTGATCAGTTCAGGACCGTTTGTGAGAGCATGTGAGGGATATCCTGCAAGCGCAAGTGTGAAAGTAGCCTAACTATACTTCCCTCCGCAGGTCCCCCCGAAGATGAACAACCCCTTAAATAATATGAAAATAAGGCACATGGGGACTCAATCAGTTAAAGAAAAAATGAAAATCTAGCGTAAAATAATTCCAATTACCAGATAATTGGCTACTGCAATCACAAATGAGTGTAGAAAGCTCCGTTACTCTAGAAACCTCGGAACTCAGCAAAATCAAAGGGACTTTGAGATGCCAGTCTGACAAATCTGAATAAGCCCAAGTGGTTGTCAGGGAGATGGTGACAATATCAGGTGTAGTGTTCCCGCCACAACACACTGCGACTTCTCTCCCTGGACCGAATTACACGGCATCAACATTCAGAGGATATTCCAGTAATTTATACCTCGGAGCGGCGGTAAAATCAATATTTCATTCCGGGAGCGCAGAGCTGAAGTGTAAAAGAGATGCTCGGGGTTATTATACAGCAGCCCATTCAGCAATAAGCCATATATTGTTTTATCGAAAAGCTGCTGCCTCTTCTAATCAGGAGAGTCACGAGAAGGGGCGAGACCTCTCCAGAAAGGAGAAGATGTGTGCGGACAACTATACTATTACGTACCATACAGCAGGGGACCAAAACAATGTCAATAGTAACTGGGGGGCCAAATGTTTGGCCACTAACAAAGAGGACTAAATTTCCGTAACTTCGTTTCGGGTCCGATTCAGTAGCATCGGCTGGAAGATTTAATTTGGTCTGAATAAATTTGGCCCGAATTGAACGTCCCCAGTTGCCATGGAAGAGTCATATATACAGTATATCCAACTCCTTTAACGCCATGACGGCATACGGCCTTATGCAAACAACCGTACGTCCGGTCTACGGCCGATCAGATGTAGACCCATTCATTTCTATGGGTGAACAGAAAAAAAAAAATAGACCGGAAGTGGATGTCATCCATGTGCTGTCCCCACCCATGTGTCCGTTCCGCAAATTATAGAACATGTACGCTTTTGTCCCTACTACAGACAAGAGCAGTCATTTCTACTAATGGAAGTGAGAAAAATGCGAATTGCACACGAAAGGTGTCTATGGTTTGCGGATCGCAATACGGTCACGGTCTTGTGCATGAGGCATTAATAATGTCGAAGTGACAGTGATACATATGGCTCCAGGTAAACGGATGGAAGCCAGTGGTAACAAACAGCCTGTGTCATAACACACTGCACTGTCGGAATTTTTTTTTTTATTAAAAAAAAATTCAAAATTAACCCTTTTTACTGGCAAATCTGATCTGTACAATGGTGGCTGCCATTCTGAGTGATGCACAGGGGACACATTTTGGATTCGCTAAAATTAGAATGTTTTGGAACAAATTCTATTAGACAAACCACCCAATATCATCTGAATGGCAAACGGCAGATACGGTAGTGTGATTGTAGTAACAAAAAGGAGGGGGGCATGATTTCAGATTTTTTTCGGGTATTAGACAGCGTCAGACTGAAGTCCTTGGGCCCACCCCCTATGGGACTAGGAATACAGGACTAGGGGTCCAATATTGGCAGAGCTTGAGCCCACTGGCTTAAAGAAGTGCAAACAGCAGGTGGCGCTATACACATAGATTTCAGTGAAAAACTCAGTAGCTATAATACATTTTAATGACCTGCAATTACAACGGTATTCAGATCCAGGTGCTGGTTTAGAACTGTAGAATATTTTTCATGGGACAACCCCTTTAACAAAACAGACATGTCCGGAGCGGTCCTCTTTAAACAAGCCCTGCTACCAACTTTACATGGATTGCTTTTAGACTGTAAGCACCAAAGCAGGATCCGCTCTATTAATACCTAATTATTTCCAGACGTTCTGTGCATTTTTTTTAGTACTTTACATTCCTGATTTGTAGAAAACTGTGCGATATGACTAATGAGATTAATAACTGTAGTCATTAGCATCAAGGGCAGAGATAAATGGACAAACATCCTTGTGAAAAGGCAGTATATACCGTATGGTCCCTACTTGGCAACGGCTAAACTTATGGGAGTGGGATTCTAGTCGGAGCTCCTCCTTTATGTAAGGGCTCATGCACACGACCATATTAATTTTGCGGTCCACAAAACATGGATCTGCAAAAAAAAAACAAACAAAAAACGTATAACATCTGTGTTGCATCCGTTTTTTTGACGGATCCATTGTAATAATGCCTATCCTTGTCTGCAAAACAGACAAGAATAGGAACATGTTCTATTTGGAACGGACACGGAATGCACGTGGAGTCATTTCCGTTTTTGTTTTTTAAGGGCCCATTGAAATGATTGGTTCCACATATAGACCTTTAAAAAAAACGGAACGGAAATGCAAAAAAAAAAAAGTTTTGTGTACATGAGCCCTAATAGGGCAGTTACATGATGTAACAGACCCAAGGGTAAGCAACTTCCAGCACTCCAGCTGTTGTGAAACTACAACTCCCAGCATGCATTATCTCTCTGCTCTTCTAAGAACTTACATAGAAATCAATGGAGCATGCTGGGTATGGTAGTTTCACGACAGCTGGGGTGCCGAAGGTTGCTGACCCCTTTAATAGACAGTGCGGTTTTTCTTCCATGGCATCAGTGGCCTCCCTTTCCTGCGAGACGCTGAGGTCGCAACATTTGGTATGTCCATTCAGATCAGCATGATATATTATAATGTGCATATACAGTATTCTACATAGGATCGTGCCACTGCAAACAGTTAAGATGTGTACGTGACGTTTGCGCTCTTGCTATGGCTCTGTCCTACATTCACGTGGTTTGGCAACAAAACAAATCCCCTATGCCTCAGTGGAGCAGCACAGGAAAAACTAATCTGCCGTCTCTCGGAATTCCTTCCAAGCAGTTTCTCCTTGTACAGCCAACAGCCAACGTAATTATATAATCTAATGAAGCGAAACTAATGCAATCTCAAAATCTTTACAGCTGATGCAAAACAGGTTTCTTCTCTCATATTGTAGTGGAGTCACCGATAAGTACAGCAGAACACCCGCCCTATAACCGATATAAAGACGCTACGTTAGTAGATTATGAACAGGCGGCTCCCAATGTGACTAATGTGCGTCTCACAATACAGCGTAATGACAAAGAATGTCTTGTCCGTAGAAGTACAACGTCATAAAATTACTGGCTATAGGACACGAGCAGCAGGTGGGAGTCTGATGGAAGCCACATACACTATGTACAGACCCATTAGCAATTATTTTCTTATGAAGAAAGCAATGCATGATAAATATAGGGAAATTATCTTGAGAATTTTTTTTGTAATTTGAAATGATATTATTACATGAATTTTCTTTAAAGGGGTTTGTCCAGTAAAAGATATTTTCTGACTCCTCCTCAGGATAGGTCATCAGTATCAGCTCCATGGTGTGTGACACCTGGGACCCCCCGCCGAATCAGCTGTTTAGAAAGAGGACTTGGGTGCCGCAGCCTTTTCCTAGGCCAGTGACATCGCTGTAACATCAGTCCTAATGGCTTAGTTGTAGCCTTAGCCCTCATTCAAGTCAATGGGGCCGAGCTGCAATACCAAGTACTGCCACTATAGCGATGTGCGGCGCCTGTGCTTGAAAGTTGCTGAGAGCCTGCAATCGGCTCACGCAGAGCTCCAGTAAGAAACAGCTGATTTGCAGGACCTATCCTGAGGTCCTATAACCCTTTTAAGGGGTTCTCCAGTTTATAGATATTGATGACCTATCCTTAGGTTAGGTCATCAATTCAGATCGCTGGAGGCTCAACACCTGACAGCATCAACAAACAGCCATATTCAGCGGCCATTAGCGCCAGAAAAAAGCTAACAAACAGTAAGATGTGGCAGCACTCTGTTTCAAGCGCAAAGAACACATGCTCGGAATTGCAGACACTGCTGTAAGTACTATATATGAAAATTTGAAGCGCTTTGCGCACATATTAGATCCGGATTGTGTTGGACCCATCTACCAACGTTAAGGTGACCAGGGGCGCACCTACAGGGGGGGTCCAGCGGGTCTGGACCCCCCCTAGAACCATAAAGAAAATTTTTTTTTTTTTTTTTTAAATACCTCAAGGGCCCGCACCGCAATCGCCACAGGCGGCGCGGCCCTGGTTCGTTTTGCGGGCGGCAGCAGCGCTAAAGAGGAGAGGGGAGAGAGGTTTTTCTCCTACCTCTCCTCTGCGCTGCTGTAATGTGGTATCTGATTGGTGGAGAAGCAGAGGGCGGAAGCTGCTTCTCCCACCAATCATTTCAAGTCCCCGCTCCAGAGCCCCCATGTGACTGGCTGCCCGGCCAGTCTTCCACCGGGCAGAACAGCCATCCAGCCCGGACCTCGCCTCCGCCGGAACAGCCATCCGCAGCCGACCTCCTGCTGCAGCAAGAAAAAATGGTGAGTATTGTGCCCCCTCCCTGCCCCTGTATTGTGCCCCCTGCCCTGTATTGTGCCCCCCCTGCCCCTGTATTGTGCCCCCCTGCCCTGTATTGTGCCCCCCCCCCTGCCCTGTATGTGCCTCCTGCCCTGTACCATGCCCCCTGCCCTGTACCGTGCCTCCCTGCCCCTGTACCGTGCCCCCCTGCCCTGTATTGTGCCCCCTGCCCTGTATTGTGCCCCCCCTGCCCTGTATTGTGCCCCCCCTGCCCTGTAGTGTGCCTCCCTGCCCTGTAGTGTGCCCCTCCTGCCCTCCCCCTGTACCGTGTGCCTCCCTGCCCTGTA